>JAPQLA010000001.1:17701372-17712300 GCA_029822935.1 Naso vlamingii | reverse complement strand
TTATTTTCCATGTTTTCTTCTGCTATTGTCATGTTTTCTCCTTCTCTTTTCCTTTTCCAATCCTTCTTTTGTCTTCATCTCTTTCTCCTCCTCCCTTATTGCAACCCCATGACTTTCATCATCCATCCCTCCCACCCAGCCTCACTGTTTCCACCTCCAACCTCTCTGCTGTCTTTCTGCACTTCGATCCCTCTCTCCTTCCCTCCCTTTTCAAACCGTCCTCCACTGTCAGGCGACTTGGCTGAGGCTAAGTGCTTTTTGCTGTCTCTCTGCAGGTGGGACTGTAATAAAGCTTGTCAGTGGGAGGTGTGGGTCGCACTGTCACATGCTCTTTGCCTCCCCTCTGTTAACTCCCTTCTCCATCTCTCTCGAACCATCCCGCCCATCCATGCTAGCCCCCTCCCACCCGCTTCTCTCTCTTCCAAGGACCTCTGCTTTTATTTTTCCTCTCTCATTTGTCTGCCTTTTCTTCCCCGTTTCGTCTTGCTCTTACATGAAACTGTGCTCCTTGACTTGTCTCTCAAGTCTCTCTCTCTCTGGTTTCCTTGCCAACGGCACTTTCAGGAACATGATGAAGAAGAGCAGCAACAGAAGACACCCCCCTTAATATACAACCACGCACACGCACACACACACACACACGTGCACACACACAATCTATGTAAATGACTCCAGGTGAGGTTGTATTGTTTGCCCAGCTGCTCCTGCTAACCAGCCTCTCCTGTTCCACTGTAAACCAGCAGGCTACATGGAAATCAGCTTCCTCTACACAAAACAGTTCTCTGTTCCTACTTGTCTTTTTATGTTTGCACACAATGTCTGTGCTGTATGTGCTTGTTACTGAACATTACACTCAAAGGGCAGCTAAAGGTTAAAGCGTGTACAGTATTTGCATGCTTGTTTTTCAGACTCATTTAAACCCATATACTTATCCTTCCTCTGTGTGTGTGTGCGTGTGTAGGTTTGTGTGTCTGTGCCTGTGTCTGTGTGTGTGTGTTTGCAGCTCCTGACAGCAATGGCTTGTACACAGTATCTTACTTGTTTGAGCCACAGGATGGCAACACTGAGCCCCTTCTTTAGAGGAATCCCTCTTTACCTCCTCCTGTAAGCCACTGTTCATTCACACGCACGCGCACACGCACTCACGCGCACACACACAGCCCTCTTTAGTCTGACTTAGCTCAGGCTTGTGTAAGGTGACAGAGTGCAGTGAATAATTTATTCTTGGCCATGTTAATGGCTGACAGTGAACACGGCCTTTCTTCTCCGCTGTTGGCCCATTACTATTACATTCTGTTTCACTCTCACACTTTGTTCGTCTCACATTTGTCCTCTTTTTCCCTATATTTTCCATCTATGGTGCTCTACTGACCTGATCTACATGTCATCTTTTTCTTATCACTGATGTTTTTTTGCACTACGATCATCTAAACCCCCATTAGATGGGATTCATGAGGGACTAGGTAAATTCATCAGTATGTCAACACAATTTTCTGGTGTATGAAAATGTTTATAACGTAGATTAATAATCTCCTTCACCTCTTTTCTTTTCCTCTTTCTCATTTACCTTCAATCTCCCTTGATGTACAAATATTAGACTAAATATTTTAAGTTGCAGTAACGTGTTTTGACTTATTCACCCCTAGTCGTGTCTTTCTAAGCTATTTTCAACCCTCTACAGGATCAACCACTCAATAAAATAAACAATTTGCAATTGCCTGACAGATATATTTCTTTAAATGGCTTCTTTTACCCTCCTGGACAATCTTGCTTATACGATGGTCACACAATACAAATAAGTCATATAGATCTTCTATATTTTAAAAGATGAAAAAAAGGGATTTTGTCATGTGCCAAGGGCAGCAGAAGCCTTTTTTTATTCAAAACCAGAGACAGGAAGTGTAATTGGCATTCACGCATGTGTGTACATTCTCTACATTAGCTGTTAAGCAGATAAACAGGAAACAAGGGGGTGTGTCTGTGTGTGTGGGTATATATCTGTCTGTCTAGTCCCAGTCAAGCACTATTAATGTTATGATTGCCCCACTGGGTTTAACTTCTGTGTGTGTGTGTTTATGTGTGTGTGTGTGTGTGTGTCGGGGTGAGTAATAATATGACCCTAACACTAATGCAATCACATGCACTAAACAAATTATAGCTCCCTCCCTCTCCAGCTCTCTCTGTCTTCATTTCTCTCTCAATTCAACCATGAGGATGTTGCATGTCAAGTACTCGGTTTTCAGCTTGTGCAGCCATTATATGTTTTTGCAGTTCCTGCCTCACTCCATTTTTCTTTCTGATACGATCAGCATGAGTGTGTTTGTGGCAGTAGGAGCCGTGGAGCCTGGTGTGGCAGGCTGCGGCAGCACTGAGGTCTGGCCAGGCTCAGGCAGGCTCAGGGGGGATTGGGAGTGACGTGTCCGGGGTGAAACACGACGTAGCTGGGACTCCCCACCAGCCTCTCTGGCTCCAGCCTGGCTGATAGAGTCCAGCTGGGCGTGGAGAGGAGTTGCTCCATCTATCTCCTGGCCCCCTCTCTCCTCTCATCTCTTGAGCATCTGTCTGCCACATCAAAGTCCTCGTCTCTGCATTTCCCTATCTACCTGCCCCCTCCTTTTTTTTCTTCTTCTTTTTTTAACACTGATGTTCTTTTATTTTCTTGTTAGGTACATTTCATCCATTTGTTTTCTTCAATCTCTCTCTCCCACCTCCTCCTCCCTCTTCCCCTCTCCCGCTGCTTCTTTTTTCTTTCCACTGCCTATCACTACATATATCCTCCTCCTCCATTTCTCTAACTCACACAAACACATCCAGAACCCTTGAAGTGGGGTCATGAATGAGGCGTGCTGTTAATTAGTCGGCAGCGGTTGTTGTAGCAAAGCGATGGTAGGGTGTAATTAATTAGGTGGCATGTGCACAGTGGGAGAAAAAGAGGGAGAGGAGAGACGGAGTAAGAGAGAAATACCGGCTATCAGTCCTCCTTTTATCCTCCGAGCTCAGATGAGTTCCCCTAATGAGAAAAAATGAGATGCTCCCAACCAGGGAAGAAAGCATTTTGTCTCTTACATGTTCTCCCTGCCTCTCCTCTGCTTGTCGCTCTGTCACTGCCTTGTTCTCTTTTCATCTTCCTATCACATCCGGGCCATTGCTAGCGGGGTGCCACTGAGTTGTAGTCACCAGTCACAGATCTCCCACAGTAGAATTAAAACAGCCTCTGGGACATGTCCAGAAACGCTCTTACACTGCTGACTGACAGCTATACCTCAAAGCTGAGATGATACAAAGCTGACAAGTGCATTCTGTGCCTATGTTGTAATGGCTGCCTCTCTACCGGCGGTGGTTCTGTTTACGGGGAAAGCGAGTTAGACAGAGAGAGTGCAGAGAGAAAGGGATAGATGGAGAGATTTCAAAAAGGCGCAGAAAATGTGGGAGGGAGGCAAGAGGTGCACAAACACTCAGAGTGGTATTGATCCTCTCCTCAGCTCAACACTGACTCCTTGACCTCATTCAGAAGCACCTCTGTGTGTGCGTGTCAACAACTGTGTCTGTACAGCTGCGCGTGTGTCAAAGGCCTAACCATTGTGCTGTGGATCTGTTTACAATAACGGCACAGAGTCTCAACTGGTGTCAACCTGTACCCTTTAACAGCATCATGAATATTTAGACTCACACATGTGCCTTGCCCTCGCACAGCACTCTGTATGCACTCAAATGCATGCAGCACAGTTGGAGCCCCCCCACCTCCAACATGCACGTTTACACACTCCTCCTTTTTTAGTGTAAGCTGATAGTTTAATGGCCGCCCAGCCTGTCCTGTCCTGTGTGACTACAACTGTCCTATGTGACAGGTTTATGAGCAGTTTGTCAGTGTCTGCGGAGATGGACAGCTATTTACAGCCTGGCATTAGACACTTCGGACACTGGCAGGTAGCATAAATTCCTGATGGGATCAGCGGGTGGATAATACACATTGTCCACCACGCTTTAACATTAAATTGTCAAATACACACTTACTGCATGCAGCAGGTGATCACTCAGTCAGCCTCTCAGCCTTGATACTGCCGTCCACACACAGACACACCTCACACGCAAACATAACCCACATGCTGTAGATCTGTATCTTAGTTATTTACGGCCCCCTGCCATCACGTTAACAACTGGGACTGGCTTGTCCTCTCTCTGTCTCTCTCTCCCTGCTGTCCCCTCCGTCTCTCGTCCCCTTCGACTATCATTTAGCTTTACGAGGTGTCCTAAAAGAAGCCCGTGGTGTGTCCCCCTCCCTCCTCCCCCTTTATGTTGGAGGTATTGATATCCTCCATAAGTCAGACGTGCCTCTCTCTGTTACTGAGGAGAAATTGATGACAGAAGGGTGTGACAGGAGGGAAGTGGAGCTGGCGGGGAGTCACAGGAGTTTGGCTGTGTGTGTATCGGAGTCTGTGTGAGGCCTCTACAAGTGTGCGTTGCATACAAACAGACTTATTAAGGGGAAGGAGAGGAGTCAGTTTGGCAAGGCGCAGGTTAAGCAAAGGAGAGGACCACTAATGGAGAAGAAAACTGGGACGGAGGCTGCGATCTGGACAGATAGGGAAGAAAAGGGAGACAGATCTGTCTCTTTTTTTTATGAGCTTTTCCTCTGTGTATGATACTGTTGCTATAAACAAGAGGTCAGCTGAAGAGGGGCTTTTTATAAGGTCCATCTCAGAGAGAGCATATCAAAAAGCCTGTGAAATCCAGATCAGCCTCTGTGTGTATTTGTGTTTGCTAGTGCGGCTGTGTTATCCATCAGAGCTGTTAGCAACCATCTGCCTCACACTCTAACAGGAGAGTTCGAGCCAAACTCTCTTTGCATTGTGTATTATGCTGTACGAGTAAGCCTGACGTCTATGTATGCTTGTGTGTAACAGAAGCTATATGACCTGTATCTGCTGGTGAGGCGTTAACGACGACGTAGCGTTCTTACTATCGCAGAAACACACCTGGTCATCGTCCGCCGTAGAGCTTATGCTAACATTGCTTTCTGTTTTATTGTGCAAACTGCAATAGCATACAGTGGGTGCAGCTACTGCAGGAGATTAGAGTAATCTCATACGAAGAGATACGAGTCACCTTCATCATGTGGTTGGTCCTAGGTTGAGTCATCTGAACTTGCTCAGCACACAGAATTTTGTTTCCTCAGATGTGGCTAAATGGTGTGATTAGCGAACTTGTTTACTGTGTGGGTTTTTCTTCTTTGTATACTTATCAGGCTGCCTGTGTGCTTGTGTGCTCAGACTGCCGGTGTTTTTTTTCTTTTCTATTCCACAGGGGATAAAGGAAAGGTTTGTTTGATTAATTAATGCTGTTAGACATGAATGTAAATGATCAAAGGAGCACATTTGCATTTTGTGTTTAATTATTCATGAGCTGCGATTGCTCATGAATTAGGACACCTGTGTGAGGACTCTTCCCTCTCAAGCTCAGACACTCACTCATGCACATATGCACACACACACACTCACACACAAGCATATCCTGGGATGTGACCTGGTGTGTTTTACCAGACCTGCTCGTCACCCCTGTCTGTGTGCACTGCTGTGCGTGGGGATGCAGGTCACTGCAGGTTCATGTTGGTATTATTAGGTTATGTTGGCACTCTGGCTGGGGTTCAAACGTTCTGATTAGGTTACTGCGTAGTGCTAAAGCTCAGACTGTCACCCTGACTGTATGATTCATCTCCATGGAGACAAGAGAAAAGCTCTGATCTAATTACCCATACTGCTGCCATCTCAGACCTAAGGAGAGGGCTGGGTGGCATGAATAAGCTGAGAAGAGCAAGCGAGGAAGAGGCAAGGGGTGGTACATAGAGGTTGTGAAAAAATATGGAAAACAGCAAAGAAAGAAGAAATCAAGTGCAAAGAGAAGAGCGTGATGCTAACAATAGGATAAAAGCAGGTATTATTTGTCTTCTTTTTTCTTCCTCTTCCTCATCTCTCCCCTCATCATCAGCAGCATCCAACTGCTGCACAAATGGGCCCTTGTTGCCATGGATATGAGCAATGGTTCTCCCGTTCTGCTCGATGGGGCTCAGTGATAAATGGCGGGATGTGGAGGAAGTTAATAATTTATCTCGGGGAGGGAGCGACCGTTCTGGGGAGCGTTACCTAGCATAATGGGTTAAGTGCAGCGATTGCTGCGTGCCGAGCAATAGACTCTCAGGAGGTGATATATGAAAAATGAATAAAGGCTGAGTGGAGCCTGCTGGGAAGGAATTGTCAAGGGACCGTGTCGGTGTGTGAGTGAGGGGTGGGTGGGCGGAGGGATGGGGTGGGGGTGTTGTGTTTTGGGAAGAAGGCTTTGTCATTTCTTGAAGTCACAGGATTGTCAGGTAAAGAACAGTAGAGACTTAATAGAGCTTCCTCCAGGCTTTCAGTAAAGATCTCCTCCCACTCTGCTTTTACTAGAAATGAAAAACAGCTCAATATGCTTCTGGCTTTGAAGTGTGACAGCGGCGATGACAGACGAAGCTGCTGCAGAACAGAGGTGCAGGGCCTCGCTGTGTATACTGCACTGTCATTGTCAATGACTTATTGACACTTACTTACACATAGAGAAAGAAACACAGACTTAGACTTTATCTATTCCTCATCATCCAACCGTATGTGTTTATTCTTATGCAACTTTTGTCAATTTCCTCTTTTTTTAATCCTTCCAAAGGAGCCGGTGATGCCTTATAGGATTTCTGCTTTATTGTGAGCAACCAGAGGAGTAAGAAAGAGGGAGAGAGTGCACATGGGAAAGACTCACTCTTCCTGGAGCATTAACACAGCACCTGCTTCACATCTTCTTAGCAATTTATGAGGTGCCACACTCTACACCGCCTCCCCTCCCATCTCTCCATCTTACACTCCCCCTCCTTCCCGTTCCTCCCTCTTTCAGCCCTGCTATCTCTCATATCTAGCATTCAGAAACTGATTGTGTATTACCCGGGTTATGTGGGGGTCACTTTATAGTGTTAATCCTGGAGAATGTATCAGCTCAGCTTGATTTCATTATTGTCCCTCTGATGCCCCATATGCAGGGGGCTCAAAGCTACTTAGAATGATCCTCTCCTTGTGATGGAAGGAAAGAAGCTGTTCTGCAGTCTGTTATTTGCGGTGGAACTGGAGTCTATTGTGTTGGACACTCTGCTGCGTTGCTGGAGTGGATTTGGAGCATAACAGGCTTGTGTTAAAACATAGCAGAGCCTCACATCTTTTCCCTGTATCGCCTCCCACTGATTATTTGATGGGTTTTTCAACGCTCACGTCTGGTTTCAGTGTAGTTTGAGTCCACGCTCCTGAGGTTTGTGTGTTTGCATGCATTATTGCATGTGTGCACCCAGTGGAAAATATGACTTCTGGTTCCTTTTCATTTCTTCTCCATTTTGTTTTTGTGTGTCTGTGTTATCCAGCAGCCCTTTCTTTCTGCCTCCTTGTGGCTAATAAGTGATGCAGATAGCTCTGATGGACTGACACACACACACACACACAACCTCTCTGCCCTCTTCCCCTAGTTATGTATTTAAGTGTACTTTATTCTCCAGAAACATTTTGTGTGTTTCAAATGTGGATCCTCAAAACAAAAGGCCCAGCAGTGACGACAGATATCTGAGGCAGGGAGGTAGCGAGGGAGGGAGAGAGAAGGGGAGAGGAAAAGAGGTAAGAGGTAAGAAGAAAAGAAAGACACTGTGATTATTCTCTGCAGGTGGATTAAAACAACACCGCCTGGAGTTCAGTAATCATAATGTTTGAGTAGAAATCCCAAAGAGAAGGGAGGAACATGTTGAATTGTAATTGTCAGGGTGTTTGTTTTTTTAATAACGCTCTGGTCTGTAATTTTTGCAGCGGGCTTCGCTCAGAAATGACTGACAAGTCTGAAGTATACAAGTTGGACTACAGACAGAGCAGCCAGTTGCAGACTTTTCAAAGCAAGAAGCTGTGGATCTCTGCTGTTTTTGTCTTTGCTCTCCTGTTGTCCACTCACTCATGTCATTACTGCTTTTTATCAGCTCTCCCTCATTGTCATCATTACACAGTGGGGTTGAACAGATGCTACCACGAGCTGCAGCCGGGTCGCGCATGTACTGTACAGTACACACATACACACACACACACACACACACACACACACAGCCCAGGGTGGATGTCAGAGCCCTGCAGGCACCCAACTTTTGTGTCACCCTGACTGACAGCTTCATCAAAACCCCCGATTGTACGCATATGTGGATTCATATGTGTGCACTGATACCCACACACACATATACACATGTACAGACTCATGGCCCCCCAGGTTGTCTTGTTCCCAGCATCTGTTTCCCTCGGTGATTAATTGCAATTAGTGAGAGGTTTGAAGGCCTGTGGAAGAACACAGCAAGAGGAAAAACATCAAGATTAATGAGAGAAGGCATTCATCAGAGAGAGAGGGAGAGGACAAAGAGAGAGAGAGGGGAAAGGGGGAAAGATAGAGGGAGAAGAGAGAGAAGGGGGAGGGGAGGATAGAGGGATGACATGGTAAGAAGAGAGGGGCTGGAAGGAGGAGGGATGCTCAGATGTTAATGACGTAGGAGATGGGAAAAGCGGAGGAGCGTGACATAAAGCAAGAGAGAGAGAGAGAGAGAGAGTGAGAGCAGCAGATAAAGAGAGGAAAGAGTGAGGGAGTGAGAAGGGAGAGAGCCAGTTGTCAAAGCTCAGGCCACAGAGCGACACCACAGGGGACTGATTAAATATGGAAATTATAATTGCTAATTGACCTTTATTAATCAGAGCAGTACGGGGGGTGTATTGCATTTTTGTGTCTCTTCACGTACTGTGTGTGTGTATGTGTGAGTGTGTGAAAGTGTGTATGTATAAGCACGCTGACTGTGTGTGTGTGTACTTGACTGTGCTTGTGTATGTGTGGTTGTTTGATCCCCTCATGCAGCTCTCTCTTGTCTCAAAGAGCTCTCTCATGTTTAAACACAGCATAATGGGAGAAGCAGCTAGAATAACACACACACACAAACACGCACACACACACACACACACTCACACACATACAAGCAATCTGGGTTGTAATGAGAGTGTGAGTATATTATGGAGAGCTAAATAGGGTCACTGTGGAACCTCACTCTTTGGGCTGCCAGATGTGCAATCATGAATGCATGCATGCACTCTCATCCACATGCATACAAGCAAGTCCTCTCATTTCTCTCCCCCTCTCTCCTTCTTTCTCCTCTTCTCTCCTCCCAACACTTTGATGTCTTCATGCTTATTATTGCATTTTAGAAAAACCCTGACACCCTGCTTCATTCTGCATCAATAGCATGTAGACAGAATTTCTCATCCTCGTCTGGCTCCATATGGGTCTATTTCCTCTTCTTATCAGTATAAACTCACATCTACAATCACACACGCGCACACACACATACTGATGTCAGTCTTGTTGCCAGATCACACAGATTTGATTAGCGACTCCCTAAATTCATTAACCCAATGTGATTTAGCCAGCCGTCATTAGAGCCACATGTAAACTGGTCTGTAGTGGTTTGATTTGGTTTCAGCTCGTCAAATGCATCAGATTCATCGGACGTGAGCCCTGCAGGTTTTAATCAGTTTTAATGAAAATGCTGTGCAAGTGATCTGCTCATCACAAGCCTTCTTTAACAACTGCTTTACTGTTTATATTTTTCTCTTATTTTCTAGTAAACACAGTCCTTCAGTGTTGGAGGTACTTGAAGTTAAGGGTGCCTTCCTTTTCTTGGCTGAAGAAAAAGAAATGTTTGTGTTGGTTTTTTGCACTTTCAAGTTTTAACTACTGTTCTGAGACCTCGGAGAACATGAGGCACATCTGCTGTTACTCTCTCTCACATCTTTAAATCTGAGTTAGTAGTCTGCAGCTCTAAGGGCATCTGCTGAGGTTGAGTGTCATTTCTGAACCCCGACAGACAGAGATGGGGGGGACTCTTCCTGTCTTAGAGCTGGCTCCTCTAATCCTGTTAGCTCAGCTCAGGATCAGACTGCCATGACTGGTCCTCTACCACACACACACACACACACAACCTCAGGGGCCCTGTGCCTCAAAGGGACAATTGTTGCAAGGTCCAAAGGTGGCGGTGGAGGTGAAAGGTCAGCCATCAGAGGCGAAAATGTCGTGCACACACACACGCACACACACACACACATGCCTGGGGATGATATGCTACTCACAGCAGTAAAGCAAAGAACTAACCTTCCCATCATTCAGTTTATCTCTCTTACACACATGCACTCACACATGCACGCACACACACATGCACGCACACACTGTTGTTACCTAGACTTGGAGTCTTATTCAATTTTTAACTGGGCAGCAAATTAGCCAGGCTGCCCTCATATCACTGCACACTCACACACATGTAGGCTACTACAAACTAAACACTGAATTCACAGAGGACTGGCTCAGCCCTTTTCCTGCATTATTCCTCTTTGTGTCAGTAGTGAGGAGCCCATCTCTCCTTAGGGAACAGATTGGGTGTCTTTGGAGGGCAGCAGAGCCTATCAGCTTTGACTCTGACTGTTGCCAGTTTCCTCACCAGTAACCAATTGCTGAGACACACGGCCATGGACCACTGAGAGTGGTGGTATACCCAGTCTTTCCAGCAGAGGGCGCTTGGCACAGTGGAGCCTAGGGTTCCTTTTGTCATGACTGCTGACTCTCCTGCTCATCTATGCAGGAATAATGGCTGAAATCAACCAGTGTACAATGTTAATGGCATTTGAATTAGAATACTTTGAAATTAATTAGGTAAGTAAAGTATGCAACAATCAAAATGTCATTGTTGATAAAGCTATGTTCCTGTAAGCAGTGGGGGGAATCGACAGACTGATTTGTTTGGTGTTATCAATCTGGGTTAGGCTCTGCTGGCTCTTGGCTCGCTTCATCTGTGTGTGTGT
>JAPQLA010000001.1:17265437-17275827 GCA_029822935.1 Naso vlamingii | reverse complement strand
TTTAACTGAGCAAACATCAACTAACCCTCACTTTGCACACAAGCCTCAGGAACACGACCCCAGAGACTCCGGTGAATAAATACACCAAATATATCTCTGCTGTGCTTCACTGACATCCTGCAAGACGTTTCCAAAAGCTACATCTGTCTGCGACGGACTCTCTTTGGACCTTTGCATGCATGTCTGCATCTGTGCATGTTTGTTTGCATGTTACAGCGAGATGCCCAACATGTTTATGAGTTTATGGTTACCCATAGAACCCTGATGATCTTGTATGATTGTGCGTATTGTTTAAGCGGTTCATATTAAGCCATTTCTGAGCGACTAAGCACTGCTTATAAAGATTTAAATGTTTAAAAATATCTTTCTTCAGCAAACTTCAGATCATTATATTTGTCGCCCTCATACATGCAGTTTGGCTTTACAGTTCTTCTGTTGTAAGCGTTTTGATTTGGGTATTCCAAATAAGCAAAAGTTTCCCCCAAAGGGTAGAAAGAATAAAGGATAATCTTGCATCTGAGAGTTTTGAAGTTATTAGACATTAAGTAAGCCTAATTTGGCGAATCTGCTTTGACTTTATAGTGCTATATATAATCTTGAGCTCCAGTGTCGCATGCCTCCTACACACTGTCACCCAGTTAACATGAAGCCATGTGAAGTGTTGCTCAGCGAGGGCAGAAAGAGGCCTTTGACAACTACACTATAAACACCAGCCAACTCCCCTGACCGACTGAAGTCTCTCCAAACGCCAGTTCTGTCCAAATCAGAAAGGTGTTTTCAACAAATATTGACTCTTCTTACATAACTCCGGCTGGATGAAAACACTAATTGGTTGTCTGGAAACATGCATGACGAGGACAGGGCAGAAGGTGCAGAATGACGCTGTTGAATGAAGGAGAAGACATGGATAGAAAACAGTGCCACTCCCTCACCCATGCGGCCAATAGAAAAGGGGGTTGTAGCACAGGTGATGTTTATGCTGAGGGCGTTCATAGTCGACTGAATGGCCCCAAACTCTTAATCCACCACATCATAAAGAGCGAGTGATTCCCCACAGCACAAGCTATTTCATCCCCTTTCCTAAAATGGCGGTTACATAACTTCATGTAATGAGGATTTTAACCTCCACACGGGGTCACACAGACAAGAATAGACCGTGTGCTTATGTTTTTCAGTGAGTTACAGTATTTAGCTTGTGGCGGAGGATATTTGTGCTTGCAGATACTTAGAGTGGCCAAACATTCTCTGATCCGACTGCTTTTACTCACGCTTAGAACAGCCCAGCCTCTGTGCCACACACAGCTTCAAGTGCAAAACTCTAGCTGGCTTTCACTTGTTAACACATGGAGTTGACCTCTCTTTTACTTTTAATTGAGCCATTGACTTGCACAATTGGGCAATAAAGCAACAGATTTACTTTGGCAGACTTCATCGGCATTGGAGATAATCGGAATCCGTTTTCCTTCTTGCATAATTCAAAACAAACACAAGCCGGTTTAATTTGTGTGAGATAATCTGCTGGCTGGGAACTGAAATTTCAATCATACAGAGAAGTGAAGAAGTTCAACATGATGATGAGAATGAAGGTGTGGTTAGCACAGAGAACTTTTTGTCAGAGAGCGTATTTTTTTGTGACAGACACCATTAAAAAATGAAGATCTCTTGGTTGTAAAGCGCTGCTTTGAGTCTTGTGAATGAATGCAAATGTTAGAATGAATGGTGAGTTAGTTCTCCGGTTAATTCATCAATGACATCACTTGCTGGTGGTCTTGTGGTTGCTTTTTCATGTTGACAAATATTTATTTTTAACTGACCCAAGGCTTGGAAACAGGTTTTCTGTATTCATAAATTCACCAGAAACAGTGTTACTTTTTAAAGAAAGCTCATAACAGGTTTCAGTGAGAAATTTGCAGCATTTCAGATCCAAGTAGGAACACTATAAAGTGCAATACATAGTTAAATGCTCCAGGGCTTAGAAGAAGGCAGTTTTAACCAAAATCCCGATCTTGTCATATTAAATTGATTTGTATACATTTATAAAAATAGCAAAGAACAGAGTATGTACATGTACATGTACTGTAATATAGATTTTTATTCTTGCCAAGAAGTTAAAAATCATCATTGAGCACATTGATGTGAAATATTAACACTTAGTGATTTCTGTCTTGTTCCAGGACTGTCCTAGCAGGCAGGAGATCCAGGGCTCTCTGAAGCAGGTTCAGAAGCTTCTCTCAGCACACGAAGCTTCATACCTGCAGAGTCTTCGCAACCTGAAGAAGAAAATCAACTTGTTGCACAGCAGCACAGGAAAGCCGGCCACGAGAGCTGGGAACAGTGAGCAAAACCTTTCAGAAAGATGTGGAAATATCTGTAATTCTGCTCTTTTATCACATTCTACTTTTTCACCAGGCACATGCCCAAAACTGGATGCCCCCATGAATGGGAGGAAGCTTGGCAGGTCACACAGCGTGGGTCATGAGGTTCACTTTCTGTGTGACCCCGGTTATGAACTGTTGGGATCTGAGAGCAGGCTTTGTCAGGAAAGCCTGACCTGGAGCGGCCAGCAGACTTCCTGCCGAGGTGAGAGAGCAGCACTGATCTGCCACCTGGTCTCACTGCGGTGGTCACTTTCTCCACTGCCTCCTCCTCCTCCTCTTTCCACCAGTGCTTCTCCTCTTCTTCACCCTGACTGTCCACTGATGCTATTATCTAACCCAGTGATCACTCTAACAATCCTGTCATCATCGTCTTTGTACCCCTCTCCTCTCCTGCCCCCTATTCCCATTTCTTTTTTTTGTGCTTTTTGCATGTCACCGACGTTTTTCCACATAGAGATACATTTCATATGTAATCCATGATCATATTTCCTCTTTATGTACTTTGGTCGTCGTCCAGAGAGCTTACTGAATGCTGTGACATGCGATATTCAAACCTCTATGTCCTCTGACAGCTCGCTGACTTTAAGATAACAGCTCAAAGGCTGTTTGATCAGGGCATGCAGGGCTTCCTCGACACACTATCAACTCATCTGCTCATTTTTTTCCTTGATTTCCTCTCTAACATACATGCGGTGGTGTCACTTTCTTTTATCTTTAAGCATTAAGGATATTTGATTGCATTCGTCTTCATGTGTCAAGAAGGTTTAAATGCAGCAATGGCATTTTCTCGTAACACCCTTCTTCCTGTCTTTTCCCTCAGACATCAATGAGTGTGCGTCCTCTCCGTGTTTGAATGGGGGAACATGTGTGGATGAAGTGAACCAGTTCTCCTGTGTCTGTGCTAAAGGCTGGTCTGGCGTCACCTGTCAGAGCCCCGTGCCAACATGTAGGTCTATACACAACATGTTCAGACCACACACACAGTTTTACCTCTGCCGTTCATATTAATACCAACACCAACAGATAACAAGAAAGTCTGTAAGACAACACTTCACTGTCAAGCACATTTTTGAAGTTTACTATTCAAATTCTATCAGTGTACTAAAGGAGATTACACTGGCCAGTGGTTTGGCTTGCCAATACAAGCAAGTGCTTCATATCACAAACCAGGGTTATTGAGTTCCAGCCTCCAGGATTATGCTGGTTTTAAATGACAGCTGTTCCCTCATGTGGGTGCAGTTAATGCATTAAAAGAGTGTGAATCTCTGAAGGCTCTTTGTTTATTTAATATATCCACTCTAACAGTTTGTTACTGTAGGTCAGCCCGCCCATCTTTGTGAGCCATCTAAAGACTATAACCCATACCATATCAGATAATAACATTTAGGAGCTTGGATAATATCTGATAATAATATGAGTACAGTATATCAACAGAGGCTACTAACATGTATCCAAACAGTTTTGATCTCTAAAATTGGTTTTGTAAAACATTTTGGCAAAGATATGTACAGAAAAGGACATTTTACTGCTGAATGAAACTAATGAAAAACAAACCTGGTTGGTGCTTTCTGGTGGACAAACTGTAATGGAGATGCTGCTGTTTGTTGCTTATCAGCAGCTCATATTATCGTCTTTATTAGAAATCACGTTATCACATGTTATCAAGGTATATGAATATACTGTAGATTAGAGCTGAGTAAGGTTGGAAGGTACTTAGTAATGCATTACAGTAATAATACTATGTTTCCCAGTAAGTAGTAAAGTAAGGGATTACAATTGCCAAAACACTAATTATATTACAGTTGCTGATCCAAGTAACATTGCATTACTGTGTTACTAGAAAGGGATGTGTTTTTTGTCCTCAGATATCTTATGACAGTGAGATATACATCCCAGTATATATTTTTCTACAAGAGGCTTAATTGATTTGAGCCGTTGCTAATGTTGAAGTTCTAATAACCTACTGATAGTGTTGCTGTGCCTAAGCATGCTTTTAAATTAGTAGCCATCAAAACAAAGTTGTTGTTCCAATAAAGTGAAATAAGTTTGGGGAGCTAGCTATACAGGTTGTGCGTCACGTTTTTTAGGAAGTTGTCTGGGTTGAGAAAGTACAGTAAAGTAACAAGTAGTGTAACTAATTACTTTTGATACAAAGTAACAAGTAAAGTAAAATCAAAATTTTTATAAGGAGTAATCAGTGTTAAGTAACTTATACCATTTCAGTGTAACTTGCCTAACACTGGAGCTGAGTGACTCTGACATTTGGACGCTGATTTTTAATTTAAATTTGAATTGCCAAAAACATTGTGAAAAGAATTAAAACTGCATGGCACGAATCATTAACATGCTGCCAATGAAATTTTGAGGCATGACTTTATGCCACAGAAACACAACATAATATTGGAGAGTGTCTGCACACTGGATTACAGCTCCAAATTTTTTTTTGCTGCCTGAAGAAAGGCATCTTTTCAACCCTATCACAGCAATTAAAGAAAGCTTTTTGCTGATATAACTCAGTCACCCTCCTTTTTAATTTCATATGACACTGGCACTTGTGACTGACTCTATTTCACATTGCAACGTTTCTCACATCACCAATGTCTGTGTATGTATAAATGAATGAAGGAACGTTGCTGAACCCATAGAAAGCTACTGCGCTGAAAATATTACAGCAGGGAGTTAAAACACTGCAACAGCTTACTTTTCCTCCTTCCTGTCCTCTTCGTTCAGTCTTTGTCACCATGACAAACACCTCTGCAGCCACCTCCTCAGCCACCGCTGCTGCTTCCACCTTGCCTGCTGCCACAAGCGGACCCTCTGTTCGTCCATCACGTTGCACTATAACGCAGGGGACCACCCACTGCACCTGTGAGCCGGGATACACCATCTCTGGCAGGGACAGCTACACTTGCACTGGTACATCTAATACCTGCCCTGTAACTTAACCAGGTGTACACATTATGTTTCCATGTAGCGTGTAAACTGCGTGTGCGATGTTTACTTCAGATATAGATGAATGTGAGCTGTTCCATAACGGCCAGGCTGGGAGACTGTGTTTACATACATGTGTTAACACCCCTGGTGGATACCGCTGCTCCTGTCCTGTTGGGTACAATGTGACCCGCGATGGACGCAGCTGCAAAGGTGCTTTTCTTTTTCTGTGTCTAGCTTACACTTTGAGGTTAAATTTCAAAAGTAATTTCTTAACATTAAATACAGTATCCCAAATGATAGATTCTTTGATATCTCTTACCTGTTTTCTATTTTTAGATATATAAAATAAGTGTTGTATATTTTGTTGAGAGACAAATTGTTATGTTCAAGACCAAAACCATCAACATCTTCCTTAAAAATTAAGCTACTTCGTTTCTGGGAGCTTATAAGCTTGAAATATGAATGATGTTGCTTTACTTTTTGTTTGTGTGTGTCTCATTGTGTAAATGTTTCCTCTCAGACATTGATGAGTGCGCCACCAGACAAAATAACTGCACGAAGGACCAGGTGTGCATTAATACATACGGTGGTTTCCAGTGTGTCCATGTGGACTGCCCTAAAATCCCTAATGCTACATATGCCAAGACGTCACCTATGTGAGCATCATTCCTAAGTATTTTTTCATATTCATGATCATTTTAAAGAATATCGGGGTGATGTCTTAGACCAAATAAAAATTTTAAGTATTTATTTTATGGATTAGAACCATTTCTCACACTTGGATAAACTCTTTCTGCTGCACCTTCCTCCAGGCGTTGTGAACGTAACCCCTGTCCCATGGACAACAAGGCATGTTCTCAGGCCCCAAACTCCTTCTCCTACCATTACCTGGCCGTCGTGTCCAACCTGTCGGCTCCTCGCGTCATGTTCAGGGTCTCGGCATTACGTCCAATAGGTGACACACTCCGCTTCTCCTTGCTGGGTGGAAGGCAAGCTCGGCGCCATTTCACCGTCCAGCGTTCAGACCGTGTGACGGGTCAGCTGATGCTGGTGACCCCCGTACAGGGCCCTGCCACTCTGGAGGCGGAAGTGGAGATGACCGAGCTGGAGAGACGAGTCCAGCTGGGGAGGTACATTACGAAAGTCACCATGTTTGTCTCCCAGTACGAGTTCTAGAAAAATGAGAATGAGAAAGATGCTGCAAGGGTTTTAAAGTGAAGTAAATTATGCATTTTTAACTCTCATGTGATGGATTGATTAACACCCGTCTTGCATAGCAGCATGCAGTAAATGGTTTAGGATAAAGGTTTTTTAGAGGCATTTGTAATGGTTGACTGAACTGTAAGAACAACTGCTTTGTATGTATCGACTAAAATATCTTTATTACATAAAGATATAAATGTTTGTGGGAGATATAAGCTTCAAAGTGAATGACATGACGTAGCAAATACACTCTGAAAGAAAGTGCTATTTTTCTAAATGACAGTCTTGAGATATTGGTGTTTATGTTATATGTTTGTATACTGGATGTGACGTGTGAAGATTTGCTTTTCTCTTAACTCATATTATCATGTCTTATTTATATTCTCTTTTCACTACGACCATAATTTCTTTGCTTTATTGCAATCATTAAAACATGTTAACCCTAAAAAAATCTGGTCTTTTTTATTTGCAAAAACATAAAATGTTTGCTACAATTTGCACTCTCCGCCCTGTGAAATGTGCTGTCAAAGCCGCATTGTGACTGTACATTCATATATAGGCAGTGATGTATGTGAGCTGCGGTAGTTCGGGAAACACTTCTCATCTTGCAGCACAGAGCAGTGCTGTTAAGTAGACATAAAGCCAAAAACAGGCTGCTCAAAAGAGCCACTGTGTTCGTACAGTTCATGAATAACTTAAACTTTTAAATGTGCAAAGCAAGCGCAAATACACGTACATATGTCACATGCACTCTCCAACTGATGTGTGTGAGAAAGTGTATATTCGGAAAATCACCTCCGTACTGCTGCAGCAGCCATCTATCTACTGCTTGATGATACACAACTGTCTGAAAGAGAAACCACGCAAAAGTACATCTTAGGAGAGTGAGGCAAAGTGTAGGTTCAAAACTTTTTTTCAGCTAACTGAAGCCGACTTAATCTCGTCACAATCACTAGAGACAAACAGTATGTCTTTGGTTGCAGAGAGGCTCCACACAGTTGCAGAGACTCACCAATGACGCCACTGAGGGGGCAAAGGGGGAGACTTTAGCCACAGGATCCTGAAGTGAGATTGCACGTTGAGTGAAGAAAAGAGATGCACAGAGATAGGGAGGCAGACAGAGAGTGATGGCTGAATTGAGAAGGCTGAATAGAGGACGATTCACACCAGCCAGCCAGTCAGTCACTTGCCGAGGGGTGCAGGCTGAATTAAAAACTGCTGTCTTTATTACCACCACAGAATAGACCTCTCACTGCTCTTAATGGAAGAATAAGCAAAGGGAGAGGTGAATGGGAGGCCATCCTAATGTTTGCCCCTCGGGGAGAGGCAATGATTCAGTATTCAGTGTTCATCCAGACTGCTTTTTCTACTCTTTCCCCCATAGCTACCATCCCAGAACCCAAATAAAGCCCCCCCTCCTATCATCAGCTTACACTTTCAGTGTTTTACTACTGCTGTGGCTGCACTCTGAGAAAGTCTGCCTGTGAAAGCACCCGGTCTTTTAGCCCCGACTGTCCTCTCTTTTTCCACCCCAACTCTACTTTATCATATTACATCCACCTTCTCATCCTTCTAACCCCGCTCCTCCATCTCCACCTCCAACTCCCTTTTTCTACAGTTCTCTCCAATATGTGTGAGTCACACCGTACAGATAAAAAGAAAAAAAAAAAAACTCCTAATGAGTGCTGGCAGTGTGTTTCAAGACTGAAATCAATACCTTGATCTCAGTCTGGTTGTGAGGTACGGTCATAAGAAACCAGCACTCTCTTTGACAGCAGGCTGGGTTATCACTAGTACTTACTTTTTGAAAGGGAAAACCTTGGTCTCATCTGAAGTTTAATGGAACAAAGGAGAGTGTGACTGGGTCTGCTGAGACTCCAGAAAGTGCAGACAGGACTTCACAGTCAGTGTGGCTCCAGGCCATTTGATGTGGGCATGCAGGTGAGGGGGGGGTTGGACAACAGGCATGCCAGCAGTACCCACAGTTGTGGTCAGGCCCATGCTGCAGGTCAGCATGGAACAGAACAGGTTGGAAATGATATAATGCACATTATTTTCTAATCTTAAACCAGACACCTGATGTGCTCCTGCATAATGGAGACATTAATGCTTTCTTCTTCTCTTTGCTCCACCTCAGCTTAGTGCATACTCAACAATATTCAGGGCAAATAAATAAAGAATATTTATTGTTGTGTGCGTGTCTTGAAATCATTGCAAAAGAAAACCAGTAAAAATGTGCATTTTCAAATTATGATGTTACACTGCCCCCTGCTGGTACTAAGGCAAACATGCAGCAGGGAAGCTGTAACCCAGGCATTGTTGTTTTTGAGAGGATTGCCGTTACTGTCAAACGAAATTGTTGACTTCACCACTTTACAGTGTTTGTCTCAGTGGAAAAAAAGAAAAAAGTAGGCCTCTGTTTGCAATTTAGGAAAGACTAAGACCTGAAAGACTAAGGTTGCAGTCAACCACATGGCTAGTTATTTGTTAAGCACATGGGTCAGATAGCTATAAGTGATATTTATATTTATTTCATTCAGGTTTGGCCAAAAAAAAAAAAAAAAAGACAGAAAAAGAGAAAAAGAAAAAATGTGCTGGATATACTGAGTATAAGAAAGGCAGAATGGGATCAAATGAATCATAAAAACCTAAATGACTCCTAGCCTTTCTTTCAGTTCACAGTGCAGTTTTTTGTTATTTTATTTATTTATTTATTTATTTATTATGATTAAATGGATAAATTCGATCCTTTACACCCAAACATGTGCTTGGTAAAATTTGGCAGAAATGTAACTTGTTCCCATAGTGTTGTTTTGTTATCATGAAGCTAGACAATAAAACATAATCGACAGGAAAGTTGTGTTTGCATCATCACAGTGATGACATCTGGTTAACCGAGGCCACCATTAAATTGTTAAGCATATGATGCCAGGATGAGGAGGAAAACTAAACGTACCTCCTTTCATAAACGGTGATGATTGCATCAGCTTTGCTCCAATTTGTGACTCAAAATGCCAAAGTGTCACTTTCTTTGCCTCAGACTGACAAACTACATTATTTGAGATGTTTATTTAGATCTTAGGTTAGTTTTGACCTACATAATCACACATAGTCATTGGAACTGGAAATGGTTCAAAACTTGTAACCTAAAAGTACCCTAATGTAAATGTGCTGTTGTTTTTTGAGCGGTCATTGAAATGTTGTTGAATTCCCAGTTACATCCGCTTTGTTCCATTTTTTAAAAATCTTTGGTTCTATTAATATTCTTATTCAAAAACAGACACATGAACTTGAGCATAACCTTCATCGTTATGATGTGAACTCTCCCTAACAGGGAAATAGGTACGTTAATCCACTTAGTTCGGCCTCTACTAATTTTATCCATTAATGGTGTACGAATCAGCTCCATTCTTTATTCTTAGGCAACTATAATAAAGCAGGTCACATCTGGCTTTGTTGTTGAATAAAATCTTGCAGCCACAAACATTTCACTTGCCTATATCATCTAGGTCTCTTGAGACTTTTGATTAATACTATCATGGCATCATTATGAGCTACCTGAAGTCATGAATTAATATGTTGCTGAAACATATTCTTATGGCATGCATGACAGCTTTAGCCAACCACAACCCCAGCAGTGGCGAATGCACCTGGGACTTTTTGAAATCTAATGGATAATAATCTGAAGCGTGCAGGGCAGGGGGAACCAGCATGGTGCCTGAGTGGGTAAAGATTTTTTATTTTACAGTCACCCAGAGCTCACAAGCCTGGATGCCAAGAGTAAGCCACGAGCCTAATGAGCCACCTGCCAAGTGAGAAAACACACATAGTGTCACACTCTCACTCACTACGAGTCACTACGAGGGTTGCATGCA
>JAPQLA010000001.1:16897407-16910121 GCA_029822935.1 Naso vlamingii | reverse complement strand
GGCTTACTGTAATGCTGAGAAATGCTCATGGACTCTGCCTATGCCTCTGTGTCTCTGAGGTTTGCTTGTTTTCGTTGTCAAGGTGACGGAGCTGAAGAGCCTGGCCAATCACGTGGTGGTGGGCAGCGTGTCCTGCGAAATGCTGGACCTGTTCTGCCCACTTCCCCAGACGCTCGCCGTTGACATCAACGACCTTGGGACGGTGAAGCTCAACTTGGAGGTCACGTGGAGGTACGCTGACCTGCAGCCTCTAATTTTTAAAAACAATTTTAAGATATTTTCAAGGCTTTGTTTGCTCTGTTTCTCACTTTGTGTCCTGTTTTTTTTTCCCCCTGGTTTTTTTTTTGTCAGTCCATTTGATAAGGATGACCAGACATCATCCACCAGCACAGTTTCCAAACGGCTGCTGTCCAATCAGAGCCCTCCTGACACGCCCTCTATGCGGGAGCAGGTGTTCTATGTGAGTCACAGTAGTAGAGAGATCCTTTTAGCATTTTCCACTAACAGCAGCTCCATCACATCTGCTCTGTTACATAACTGGCTTCTAATTAATGGTTTGCTAACTCTCTATTTTATACACACTGTATATTTGCTGTTTATCCTACTGATGGCTGTTATTACTGTCATTTCACCGGCTTGTTCTATTTCAGCTGCTTCCCAACTGCTTTGTCTGTAGCGGTACCGCTGATGTGTGTGAGGATATTCACAGAGGACTGTGTGTTAGGACATGTGGTGCGAGTGGCGTGCCTAATGCACGGAGAATGAATGATAGTAGTGGAACGTGTGACAGCAGCTTGTATGAACGCAGCTGTGGTCCGTGTAGCTGTTTAATAGTGGTTGAGTAGAGCTCCAATGTGTCCCTCCTCTTCCTCACCTCACGTGAAGAGCGTGCCTCGTTGTGGGCCCAGACAGAGCCGCTTCTTGGTGGAGGCGTTCCATGTCACTGTGACGGACAGGACGGCGTCCTTACGTTGTGAACTCAGCCGCACAGCGACCCGATTCACCTCTGTACAGTCGGTGTGTTGGGACGTAGTTGTAGCTGTAGTATGGTTGAACGTGATCAAAAAAAATTTTTTTAATTGTAGAAAAAAATGAGAATTTGTTAACCAAATGTAACCAACATGTAAGTCCACAAGTGTTTTGTGAATTAAATGACTTGTTGCATTTAATTTCTAACAATATCCAGAATCCTAATCGAAAAAGTTTAAACATGTTTAACTTGAATCTAAACTGAATCACAATCAGGCATTTTGTCAGGAGCAATGTAGTATAATGATTTAATTTTTAAGCCTAAAAGTACAAACCCCAGATAGCACCATATAAGTAGTAAAAAGGTATGTAACACTTCCCAATTGTTCCCTACCTTTGAGTAAGTAATTCAAGTGGTTAGTGTTGATTTCCTTAATTAATCAAGTGTTCATTGTGTATAAAAATCCAAAAAAAATTCTGAAAGTTGATCATTGTTGTGTGTGAACAATTACAAATAGTTGCTAATCATAAGTTAGCAAAGCTCCAAGTGAAATATTACCATTCCCTACATATTGTAATATATTCATTTTGATGAAGCAACGGCAAAATCTTTTTGTATAAACCTTTAAAGCAACAATATGTAACTTTGACTGTGACCCATGGCTTTGAAAAACAAAACTTAATGATGCACATTAATGTCACACAAAACAACAATTTTAGTAAGACTGGGTCTTATTTTACAGAGAAAATGTCCTCTGGTTTTCCCTCTAATGTTCTACAACTGCTGTCTGTGTGCAGCCGTTTATTTTAGCTTAGCTGTCACAGTTACATATTGTTGCTTTAAGTAGAAAATGTTTGCTGCCTTTAATTGATTAAAAAATATTACAGAAATTACTGAAATTGAATTAAGCTGCTGTCGGTAGATAGAATAGATTGATTTAATCAGTGGTTCTCAAACTTTTTTCTCAGATTATAAAGTCTCATAGCAAACATTGTTTGCAAGTTTTCGGGAAATGAACAACCAAATGACACTAAATTAACAGTATTATTTACAGATTAATTTAACCTTTGTTCAGTATTTTTGCTTTGGTTGCTGCCCCATTCAATAGCTGTATGACCCACAGTTTGAGGACCACTGGATTAATGAATTCATCAGTATTATCCTTATGCGTGTTTTTTCCTCTTGGTAACCACTCTGTACGCAAAACTTGAAATCCTGCTCTTCTGCATGTAGACACAACTGTAATAATTTACTGTCTTTCTCACCCGTCGCCTCTGCGTCTTGTTTCCTTTCTAGTCTCTGCTGAAACGACAGGGAGAAATGGAGAACGGGACAGTGTGGTCTAACTCCTCTGAATCCTCTGATGACTCCTCCAGCCCGGCGTTGGCTCATCATGCTCAGAGGCTGACGGCCTCCAACATGCTGCAAACTACCCTCACCTCTCAGCTGTCGTTCACGCCGCACAAGTCCAGCGCGTCAACGCCGTCGCTCTCCTCCAACCAAGAGGAGGACGAGACAGAGGCTGGAGAGGTTTTCTCTCAGGCAGATGCGGTGCCCAACGGCCATCTGCAGACGTCCTGCTCTCACAGCCACATCGGCGAGAGCAGTCCAGACTGTATTGTGACTGACAGGGCGTCCATCCAGTCATCTGACCTCGCTGAGGCCCCAGCAGACCTGAGCTGCTCGTGCCCTGATGTCTCCACGGTACCTCCTGAAGCGCTGATGGAGAAAGCAGACTTGTCTGAAAGCAGCGTCCCACAAGTGTGTATTTCAGCGGAGGAGGTGATTGATGATGCATCCGAGGACTCGTCAGTACAGGCAGGACAGACTGAAGCAGAGGCAGAGGACAGCACCACTGACGCAGGAGACGGACAGGTCGAAACATCAGAGACATATCAGCCCGGTCAAGAGTCAAAACAACCAGAGGACACTCCGATGGTGAGTTCCTCAGTCACGTTTGTGCTTTTGTAAAGTCTGATGTGTCAATAGCTGTCTTAAAAGCTACGTCTGTTTTCTGCACAGGCTCCTTTTCCGACCTCATCCAGCTTCACTCAGGAAGTCGAGACGGCCCTGGAAAGTTTCGACTTTCTCAACTGCTCTGACCTTGATGAAGATGAGGAGGAAAATGAAGATAAAGAACAGCAGGAAGACGAAGGAGAGAAGAGGGAAGATGAAGGAGAGAAGAGGGAAGATGAAGGAGATAAGAAGGAAGATGACGAGCAACAAGAAGAGAACCAAAACAAAGTGTTGGAAGAGGAAGCAGTGGGAGAAGAAAAGGATGAAGAGAACTTTTACTCTGGAGGAAGGTGAGTGCTGTAGTTTTCAGTAAGAAACTTAGTGAACATCGTAGCATTTCATAGAAACCATTTCCATTCCAGTGAATAATAAAACTCATGCCACATTGTCACAATTTTGGAAGAATTGTGAGAACAAAAAAATCCTCCAGTTATGCTTGTTTTTCATATTTTAACACCTACTCTGTTATCACTGAAAAAAAAAACACACTTTAGCAACTTTCTTGTGTTCAGTATTTGTAATTATTCAGGATTAAGTGAAACCTGACAAGCAAACTGTGTACAGTTCTTTTTAAATGAGCTGAATGAACTGTGTAAACATTTTATTTAGATGTTACTGCCATTGATGGAGCCTTTGTGCCCATTTTGCCAAAAGTCAGTGGGAGATATTGGAGCTGTCAGAAATTCCTAATATCTTCGGCACAGAATTCCAACCATGTGAATGTGTTTTTCAGACTCTGCTGCTTGTATTTATCTTAATGATATGATGTAGGCACAGCGATAGATCAGATAAGAAAGGGGCCTTATTGTTGTTAAAGCCCTGATGCCTCACTGACCAACTTTACTTTATTTAGTTATGAGGGACAACATCCAAGTGGAGAACCAAAAAATTAATAGGTAACAAATGTATCAGGTTGTTTTTTTGAAATTTGTTACATCAGTCTTTTTCTTTTACTCTGCAGCGATGAGGAGGAAGCCAGCGGTTTAGAGATCCTTATGGAGGCCCCAGAAGGATTTAGGAACTCAGATGAAGATCGTTTCTCTGAATCACAGGTAATCAAAGAATCTGCCGTGTTCTCTAAAGCTGTAAACGTGGGAGTCCATTATTTAACAACTTAACTGAATGAAAAATTATTTTTAAAAAGGAATCAAGTGTGGCGGACGTGCAGGATTTGGGTCAGATAGAAATGCCTGAGAATCAGGAGGAGCTCAGCAAGGAAAAAGGAGACGAACAACATGGTGAGAGGCAGTTTGGCAGTAAACAGAGGCTGCAGTTGTTCATGTGACATCTCGACAGCGAGCGTGAAAAGCTGGCTAATTTCCCCTGTTTGTTATCTTTCAGGAGAGGACACACCACATGGTCAGGAGGAGCGTCCCTCTACTCCCAGCCATTTGACCACTTCTGTGTCTTAATGATGCAATGGAACCACAGCGAAACAATTTCTCCCACTCTGATCACCATCTCCCTCCTACTCTGCGGGATTGGAGGCCTTGAGGATGTTCCACTTACCGCTCAGACAAACAAGCTCTTCTGTTACGGCAGAGTTTGTGCACATATTCGCCTTGTTCTGAACGAGGACGATAAACCTCATAACTGAAAGTTCCCAGAAAGTTCTCACTCTTCCGACACACACTCCTCCATCACATTGCCTGAGTTTAAGGTCCAGTGTGTAGGATTTTGGGAGCTCTATTGGCTGGAATTGAATATTCATAAGTGGGTTTTCATTCGTGTGTAATCCCCCAAAATTAAGAATCGTGTCTTTGCCACCTTAGAATGAGACTTTCCTATCCACAGAGGGAGCGGGTCCTCTTTCACAGAGTTCGACCACCATGTTTCTATGGTAACCCAGAACAGACCAACACACTGGTTCTAGAGAGGGCCTGTCATGCATTTTGCAGCCAGTGTAGATTCTCCTACATGCTTATATGGAGAGGGAGAGCAGAGGGATTTTCAGTTAATTGCAATCTGCAAGTTCACCACTAGATGCCACTAATCCTCACACTAGACCTTTAAAGTGTGATTCCACTTAGTTTACACTAAACTGTTCCTGTCATGTGAAAATTCAGTGTCCAAAATGTAAACATTTCAGGAACAGTTAAAAGCGGCCTTGTTTTTGGCTTTATTTCAGTGCATTTATTAAGTAACTGGTTATTTTGATAAGGGTTTTTGAAGTTCATGTTGATGGATTTTATTCGCAATTAAGAGGCATACAGTCATTTCCCAAGTTGTGTTGCAAGTTTTTAAAAACAATCAGTGTTTGTGGATATGAACTATCCGGGTCATTGTTGTCAGTGTTAAATTGGTGCACAGCCCAGAGCTGTTTCACTGTTGGTGGGAGGGGGAAAGACTTCATGAGCATGTGATGTTTGTCTGAAGATTTTTATCACCGTGCTGTGGACATGAAGTCATTTCCACATTGGGACTGTACCCTAACGACCAACAGGCTCTTTTTTTTTGTTTTTTGCTTGTTTTAAAGGCATCAGAGACACATGGAGTGCAGAAGTTACATTCAACCTTCAAAGCAACAGGAACAGCAGTAATATTAGGAGAATAGAAACACTTGAAGGACGAGAGTCAAACTCACTACAGTCCAGTTTTTTTTTTCTTTACAAACATAAAAACAATCTGCAGTGTAAAACTATATTTAAACCTGCATGTGTAGCTGCGTCACACTGCCAGCATGTCTGTATAAAAAGCTCAACTGACCAGTTTAATTGTGTAAGCTAGGCTCCTGTGCAAGGGTCTGTAGCTGTGTACAAAAGCTGCCTCACAGGGGCGCTATAGTCTTTCAGCATCATGCTTTACGTCGTTCTACAAAAGTGCCTCAAGTGACAGAGATGTAAGGTTTTAAATGCCACGAACAGGAGAGATCAGGCAAAAGAAAACAGTGTTTATTTTCTGAATTACTTTAAGAGTGTGCACAACAAGAGATATTTACTGTTTCATATAAAGAATTGTATATGTCTTGAAATGTTTATGTTCAGAAATGTTTAAACTTTATAAAGGTTTCTTTAAAATGAATACGTCTGTTGTGTTGAATGAATCCGCCTGTGTACGCAGTACACAGTAAACATGACACAAGAGAGTACAAAACATTTTCTGAAGAATTCTGAAGACCCATTCATACCAACAAGAATTATGTGTTTTGGCATTTTTTGGCTTCCAGACTACAGAGCAATGTTAAAGACACGTTGGCACTTTTAATATGGAGTACAGCCATTGTATTAGGTAAGTGAACTGTGCCTACACTGTACAGAAAAAAGGGATTGAGAAATTCTGTAAGTCTCCCTCTGTTTGTTAGCTTATCTTCAGGATATATTAAACAGTTTGTGTCAAAAGAGGTGAAATAAAACTGGATAATTCATTAAAAGCACATTAAAAAGAAAAAAGTTAAAACAAGTAATCAGTTGGAGTGTCTAAAGACCTAACAAATTTTAGGAGAACTGTGACACATTTCCCAAAACTGCATCAAAATGAGAGAAATGGCCTCCCCCTCTCTTGTTCACAGTGCCTTTGAAATGTAAAAAAAAAACCCACAGTGCATTCTTGAAAAAGATTAAAAAATTGAAACAACCAAAAGCCATTAACCTAATGTGAGCAACATTTACAGTTTCAGTGCACATCACAGATAACACATCTCTGATAAAACAAGCTAAAACACACAGTGCATCTTCCAGCTGTCTCCTCTTTGTTCCATTTGCCTGAAAGTTAAACAAAGGTGACACAATAGAATGTTATTATCACACCAAATGCAAACAAAGTGCCTAACTTCTGACATAATAAGACGAGACAGTTTGATGATTGCAACACAATCTTTTGGTGTCCAAAAATCAGTATGGATGTTTAAGTGGAGCTGGAGGAGGTACA
Source organism: Naso vlamingii (assembly GCA_029822935.1). NCBI lineage: Eukaryota > Metazoa > Chordata > Actinopteri > Acanthuriformes > Acanthuridae > Naso > Naso vlamingii. The sequence continues at coordinate 16,903,268 of JAPQLA010000001.1, read as the reverse complement.
GCTGTAAATGTGGAATTTAGGGTCACATGTCTCTTAATTATGCATTTTCACAGAAACATATAAAGCCCAAGCTAAAAATGCGTCACTAACCAAAGGTTTTAGGTGCCAACACTGTGGAGCTGTATCTCTTACTCAAGGTTAAAGGAGAAAAGTAGCGGAAATTTTGAAAAATGCTGCAGACCAGGTGTACACACGCTTGTTTGTGTGCTCACCTATAAACTGAGCGGCTGCTCCAGTGACCCTCCGAGCTGCAGCAAAGCGGCACTGAGTCCAGCCTTCAGCGCTGAGTAGTCCGGCTGCTCAGAGTACTGCAGAGCCATCACTGCAGCCAGGTACGTCTGGAGTGCTCCTACAACATGACACACGCAGAAATACTGTGAATCAGCCAGGGCCATACAGTCACAGACTTGTCAGAAACTTTTTTTTTTTTTTTTTAACTCACTGGAAACTTTCTTCTTTCCAAAGCAGTGACTCAGCAATGCCGGAACATCCTCCATGTACCTAAAATGAGAACTTTTGAGTAATTTGCATTTGCCTTGTATGTTTCTTTTCAAACAATGCGATGACTAACATTCTCTCACCTCTGCTTTTGGGTGGCTACCTGGTCAAGGTGAGAGACGTCAGTCCACGGCAGCTTCCCTGTGTGCCAACGCAGCATGCAGTAACCCAGAGCCTGCAGGTCGCTGCGTCGAGACGGTGCTGAAAGGAGGACATACACACACACACACACAAAACCACACAAATACACACAAATACACACACACATGCAGATGAAAAAATTATCTACTTTCCCTCCATGATACAGCATAATGCATACCACACGAAACTATTCTCAGATGCACAAATCACCTTGTGTAATTTATTTTTTTGGTTTTCCTTGTCAAACAAATCAAATGTTAAAAGAACGTTTAGACCATCAGCTTCACAAGGAGAGATTACATCAGTCTTATAATGTGAAGGCTGTGTGTGGCTGACGGCTCACACAGATGGATTGTGGGAGGACTGCAGGTGTCCGCCATGGAGAGAAGAAAATAGATCTGGTAGCGTTTCCTTTACAGTAGCATGTGGAGGGAATTGGGCCAGTGACATCAGTGGAACAAGGAATCAACGAACCACAGAAATGACTCACCTGCTTCCTTATGCGCGTCCAGGCTGATGAACTCCATGGCGCCCTCGTGTGGTGTTCTGCTGGCTTCACGGTACTCCACGTGTTGTCCACTCGGACAGTACCTGAAAGCATGGCAGTAACCTACAAGGTATACCTATCCACTCACACACACACAAACAAGTTGGTCATAAAACATTTCAATCACTGACAGATTACAGTTTGTGCTTAGATTATTTCTCACCTGTGATTTCTGTCCTGGTTTGATGTAAATATTTTCCGCACTTATATCAGCGTGAACATACTCGTTTGAATGGATATACTGCAGCACATCCAACTGCAGGGAGGAAAGAGCTGTTAGCGTTTATTTAGTTCTTTACAAGTTCTGGCCTGTATATTTTTTGGTGACTTGAGATTAAAACTGGGGGGAAAATTCACACTGACGATTCTACAGCCGAGCTGAAGAACAGTTTTCTCAGACAGAAGCTTCTTTTCCTCCATGACAGACTGCAGAGACTGGCCCATGTTTGGGAATATAAGAAACCTATAAAAAAAAACATGAGAATGCCAAGTTGAAGTGAAATTACTTCATGTATTATGCATACACAGAATGTGTAAGTATCCACAGATAAACTTGTCTCACACCTGTACGAATCTGCATGAAGACCAAAGCCGATACAGGAAGGAATGCCCAGAAAATCCATCTTGTTTTGTTTGATCCACTTTTCCACTAGAGAGACAACAACGTTAATTAAATGGAGGATTAAGGAGTGTGCTTCATGCTTTCCAATGAATGGATTACAAAACGAAAGACAGATTCTTCTATGTCTTGTTGTGTAGCTGGATCACATGACAAACTACCGGAACCCTTATTACTGTGTTTACGTCACACTGTAGTTGTTTGTGGTTCTGTTTCTTATTTCTGGTTGTCACCTGGTAAAGCTTTTATTTCTGATCGGCCCTCTACAGCCAAAATAAACCCGGAAAACTTGTACATGTAACTGTAATAAACACTGCTGCCACTTTGCTTCAACATAGTCGAGGTGTGACCGCAGCTCTCCTTCCATGAGTGACAGGAAATCTCTACACATATTCTCTGGGACCTAAACAACTGTTTGGAGGTGCTAAATGTATTAACCCTCACCGGACGCAGGTTTAGCAGCTCTCTGCAGGAAGTTCTGCTCATTGAAGATTCTTCCATCTTTAGCTCCCTGAGAGAAAGAAAGATATGATAGACCTTATTGATCTGACTCATGGAAATTAAAGAAGTGAAGGAAGAGTTAAATTAAAGCAATTAATTTGCCAATTAAAAAACAAGAGGGAATGAGAATATTTCTTTAACTCATTGCACCTCAGTGACACGCTGCAATATAAACCCTACTGATAGTTACGGCGGCACTTACCAGTTTGAGGATGTAATTGGATTCTTTGGAATTGGACCTCGAAACTGTTTGGATACGACATAAAATACAAAACAAATAGTATTTAAAGGTAATAATCAAACCCTCGTGTGCAATTATTTCAGAGACTTGTTTAATCTGGCTGAAGACACCTGCAATTTTCCGTAACTTGTTTAACCATCTCTTTCTGTATGGCCAGAACATGGGCAGATTTCATGGACCCAAGAGTCTGTTAGATACACAGAAATCTGTCCAAATACTGGAAACAAAAATAGAGTGTGGAGGTGCCACTAAAGCAGCATATTTTTTTTCTATTTTTCAGCTTTTTTTTTTCCCTTTTCTTTTGACATTGTTGTAAATGGCAGCTTAAACATAGCAAGTAAACTAGATGCTTATAAAACTGTCACTTTAAATAGTCACTGTATGTTATTTTGTCCTAAGACCTGAAATTTAAATTGTTTTTTTCTTACATTTCTAAATATATGTCTTTATGGGTGTTTTTTTGCGATTTGTCTTGTTTTACCTTTTCACAAGCTTTCAAAGCCTGAGACTGTGGGCCTCCCCACAGAGAGCATAAAAGCAACTGAGCCCCCCACCCTCACAACCCAATTTTTTTTTTTTTTAAATCATATTATGTTTCATTAAAGCATGAATATCTATTTCACCAATAAATGGGTAAACACTCTTATTGTTTAACATTAAAAAACTTTGTAAACATGGTCTTCTGTTAACATTTAGGAATATTTTAAACGTGTCTGCCTGTTCTTAACATCTGTTAAAAATATTTTAAATGTGCCCCATCATTCTTACATCTTTTTTTTTTTTAAGATATTTTTGGGGGCTTTTTTTGTCCCTTTATTGGGACAGGACAGCTGAAAAGTGGACAGGGGAGAGAGAGGGAGAATGACATGCAGCAAAGGGCCACAGGTGGAATCGAACCCAGGTCCACTGTGGTGAGGACATAGCCTCTGTATATGGGGCGCCTATATAGCCTCTGTATATGGGGCGTCTGCTCTACCGACTGAGCCACCGGGCGCCCCACATCATTCTTACATCTTATCAAACCTTTTGAACGTGTTTATCTTTTTTAAAAACATTGTTTAAACACACTTTTGGAGACAATTTCTCTTTCCATATTGCTGTTGATTTTGTGTCTTTAATGCACAAAAGCAGCTGATGCGGGGATGCACAGTGGAAAGAAACAAACGTGAGCAGTACCTACTTGCTTTTAATCAAATCCATACTCAAACAGGTAGGTGGAGGTGAAAGGGATGAACACTTTTATAGCCTTTTGGAGAGATCATACTTCCACTCTCACTGTGTGCATTACAAAGCGATCCATTCCCCTCCCTTCAGTTAGCTAAGTTTAGATGCGAGTTATTTACAGGTTTGTCTTTTTCATTTTTCTTCTCATCCCGCACCTCCTCTAAAGTGCTCTGGCGCCTCCCAGGGGAAGCTCACCTCACACTTTAAAAACCCACTGCACTTGATCACTGGTCTAGTGTTAAAGCATGCTTTTAAAAATTTATATTTTTTACTTTTTTGGACATGATATACATTGTACGATTTCTTAAATTTTCCACTAATGAATCAACATACTCACACATGTATTTTGGTCTTACAGTTTTCTGTTCAAGCTTTTCCATTTGGGTCTTTCAAATAGGCCCAAACAGGGTAAATGTAAAATATTATTTTAAGGAAGCTTTGTATCTGCTTTGAGATACTTAACAGTAAATGTGTTGGCTGAGTGATTAATATCAAGTTATCCACAATACAGAAATAGGCATTTTGCAGAATTTTCTCTGATGTCATGTACCAAACACTCACCCTCGTAGATGAGCTCTGTCGGGCTGGAATTTAAAAGTTTCTCCAGCTTCCACTTCTTGCCCGTCGTGTCCGTCACCTCCTCACCCTCCAGCAGCGGCTCCACAGCAGGCGCGTGCTTTGACCTCTTGGCTTTGTTTTTACCAGGGCTTGACTTAAAAACTGTGATTGTATATGGTGTTTTAGGTTTTCTCCATGTTAAGAGGAAGCTAACATCCCCCTCTAACTTTTGTCAGCCTCTAGAGGGAGGCTAAACTTTCTTGAATTTGACTATTTACTTGATAAATGTTCGAGGAGCAACACAAAGTTTTTCTCACCGTTCAAAGGCGATTTGGAGTTTGATGAGGAAACCGGTGAAGTGACACTCAGAGAGGGAGCGTCTACTGTTGATTCCTCTGCTTTCCTTCTTGTTTTACCCGTCAGCCTCTTTGTCTCTTCTACCTGACTCACAGCAGGGCTCAAGAGTTTTTTCTTTCCCCTGCCTGCATAAGAATCCAGCCAAAATAAAGATTATGAGAGAAAAACATAGGAGGGTCACTGCATTTCTCATGAGGAATGTGTTGCATTTGTTTGCTTTTACGCTCACCAGGTCGAGGAGACTTTCCAACAGGAGAAGACGAAGACTCTAAAATTGGCTCTCGCCCTGTCTCGACTCTCAAAGCGACTACGTGCTGCTTTGGAGGGGTTCTAACCAATCCAACGTCATTATCTGTTGATACAAATCATAGCATTTGTGTTCAAGAGAAAGGCATCAGCTAATTATTTTCTTTGCATCTGTTTCAAATGTTGTTGTCGGAAGTTTAAAACTACATGTCAGACTGATGGTTTATCCTCCAGCATGTCTCTATCGCCACTTCTCTCATGTTATCAGGAATTACATGATAACATAGATGAAAATTTCTTTGTAAGAATAGCTGCTTCGAGACTATTTAAATTACCTTCAGTCTTGTCATCTCTGACAGGACTAGCAGAGGACCCCACAGGTGGAGTGGCATCTTTCTTGTTGAATTTAACTTCCCTTAAGTTACGGGTCTTTCGCAGTGCAGGACGAGGTGTAACTGGACCTGAGGTGATTGATGCAGGGGCTGCAGAGAGACAGAATTTACATCTCCAAAGGTCTCTATCAACACAAAGTCTAAAATCTATGATTAACACCATGTAACTCCTAATATACTGTTAAAATATGTACCCTCAATGTCCATGGACTCATCATATCTGGGTGGAGAAAGACTTGAAGTTTTTGTCAAGCTGACGGGTCCAGATTCATCATCAGTACAGGGAAGCTTTTCTCCACACGATGGACAAAATCTGAAACCAGGCTGCAACTTTGTGCCACACTGGGAGCAGAAGTTGACGGGCATTCTGCAAGAGGAAACACACACACATCATTAGCAATCAAACCTCACCAAACTGAGTGTAGCGTCTTTCTAGGAGTAATCCTGTGCATGAAAACCAATAGAATTCACCAGAGAAATTCATACATAAACCAACTACTATGTTACCAAGAATCGTGAACATCTCTGCAAAACAAA
>JAPQLA010000001.1:16672986-16692360 GCA_029822935.1 Naso vlamingii | reverse complement strand
TGTGTCAACCTGTACTGTAAGAGTACGGCACACATGTTGTGAGAATTTAATGAGGTCACATTGATGCTAAAACCAAATTTTTCCGGTATTAACAACTGGAAGGTTTTATTCTGCGGTGTTGTTGGCTCTATTTTTAGAGGACCTGAATCCCAGCAGGCTGTGCTGCTGTCACTATGTGCACTTGGTTTGAAAATGTTACTGCTTTGCTGAAGAAGAAGAAGAAAAATAAAACATACCGGATCTTCATTTACATGTTTCTAATATAAGACAGGCTAAAGTTGTGTATGCAAATGCTTAAATACGAGCTTTTAATTTGGTTAGATACGTTGCAAAGTGCTTGACAGGATTAGTGGGAGATTACAGATAAATGAATATATTATTCTATTCTATTTTGTTATATCTGTGTCTCTCTACAAGTATATTGCTGTTGTATTTGTGTATGGCTTAATATCCACTTGTTTTTGTATGAGAGCATTTACCTCGTATCACAGTTCCATGTGAGTGCTTTTAAAAAATTTTAATATTTTCATCAAGAAAATGTTTTTATATTTCAAACTCACAAGTGTAAAATGTTCCTGTCAAGCTCACAGCACTGGCAACTTGCATCTTGCTTAAAACATTCCTGATGTCAACTTTAACTTTATCCATCAAAACATCAAGCCAGTAAAAGTTGGTCTCAGTAAGATTGTCATTTTTAATTTCACAGTTTTATGCATGAAAACAGTGAGGCCTTTATTTTTCCAGAAAGCACTGGCAGGTATCGGGCACAAACGCTGAACAGCGCGCCTCCAAGCAGGCTGAGCTGAGCAGTAGTTTGAGAAGGCATTGTATCTGTCATGTACCCTAAGCCCTGTAAGTGTTTAAGATTTAAACTCTGAAACAAAAACCGCCCCCGAGAAATGGTACGATTCCAAATAATGACATACAGCACAGCACAAAAACAAGACATGGTGTTACGAGTGCATTCGAACTCTTTTTCTTTGTGCTTCTTGGCCTCTTACACGGTTTTTCCTCGTGTTTTTCCCCTTCCTTCTCTGTTATTATGTTACATCCTCAGTCTTAGTTGACAGCTCGTGTTTTAACATTTGAAATTTTGATGAGTGTGGCATTAAGTTCAAAGGCAGATACAGCAGGCTTAGAGATGTGAGGGAAGGTGTGCAGGATGTATTCACTTCTCACTTGAGTGCTGTTGAAAGGCACAGCCGAGGTACAGAACTGAGCCAGTAACTCAAATAGAGTCTTTCATCTGGGGCAAGGTATTATTCCAACTAACAGCTCTAATTGTTTCCACTATCATTAGATCATAAATCTTCATAGCTTTACACTTAGGAGATAGAATTATTACCTCACTGTTTGCCTTACTGTTATTTATAGTTAGTTAAAGTGGCTTTCAGGTCATTGCTGAAAGGTAAAGGGAAAAAGTATCGTAAGGGGAATTCTAGCATCATAAGTTGAATAAAAAACAGAAAATCCCATGATCCAACACTAGGCTACAACACAAGTGTCGTTAAACTCTGTCTTTTCTTATTGTTTTGATTTAGAAACGTCAAGCAGAAGAAATCACTGTGTGCTTTGAGTTTGTCCCAACTGATTATTTGAAATTGATTTTATGTCCTTTGTTTCTCCCTGTTGGTGCATTCTGCGTTGAAAGTGAGAAATAAAAGCCAACTAAATGCAACTTTTGTGTTGTTAGTCACAGCTGAATCTAAGGATGATTTTTATGTAAATTAATCTCAGTTCAGGATATGTGAACTCTGGTGAAAGACAGGGTACAGATGGGAATTTATTTTTTAATAAAAGATTGCCGCTGATGCCCAAACAACTGGTGTAGGTCTGTGTTGGTGTGCTGATCCGTGTGAGTGACGGCTTTTAATTAATGGCCTTGTAAGAGGAAACCCAGGCGGGCCCTCTCTTCCATAGGCTGGCGGAATGAGGCACCCAGTGTTTTGGGATGGTTTATTAATGCTTTGACTGGTTAGCCCAGGGTAAAAAGGACAATTAGCATTATCCGCTGCCATATGCTGCCCATTGAGCGTCTGACCGAGGCAAAAGACAAAAGCCCCGGCTCCTGTGTGAGGCTAACCTGAGATCTCCACGGAACTACTATCAGCCCTGGTCACATGTGTAAGCCAGAGGACCCATGAGAGCCCCACCCCTCCAAGAGCACTTTAATTACACTCACAGACATGAACGCGCTGGAGTCCAGCTCGCTCAGCAAAGCTCAACAGCCCTGAGCCTCGCTGCATTGACGGGTGTGCTGTGTGTGCGAGCGGGTGATGAATTTACACACTTTGGTTGTGTGGCATATTTCCCATCAGCGCCGCGTCATAAAACAACTTGAGCAAGCAAACAACCTTTGTGGCCATCGGCATCATATCTGCAGGCATTAGAAACTAATCTTTGAGGAGTGAGCTGTCGCCGTGCCAACGTACGAGTGCGTTAAAAGAGCGATTTATGTTTCGGGGTTCAGTGCACGGGCTGGAAATTTGCAGGTGGAATCTAACTGTCAGGTCTGGCTCTGATTAGTGTTACAATGGTGGGCTCTACCAGCTCTGTCTGTGGGAGGGAGAATTTGTTCAAGCCATCTCTCCCTTCTTCCCTCCCTCATGCTCTGTCTTTCTCCCTCACCATCTCTCCCTCCATCTGGAGTGGATGAAGTCAGAGACCACATCTCGGGTGTTTGGCCTCCAGTCTCTTTGATCCCACCGCTCTAGTTTGGCACACACACAGCTGTACAACAGCATGGCCATTGTGCCTCTCCTTTCACTACCACCATCAGCTTCCAGGTACAGATATTAAGGAAGCAAAGCAAGCTGTTTTTGCACCACTTACTTGATTTCTGCCTCTCTGGGAATGTCATTTGCCAGGCATTTAGTATATGCATGTAAGCGGGTATCATTATACTTCCATTAGAGGTTGAGTTGATCTGAAATGCAAATACCCCTGATAATCCACTCCTCCCCTCATGAGCCTGATTGCTTGCTAGTCATCAAAGTGTGTGTGTGTGTGCGTTTATGGTTTTAGGGCCATATCCAGAGTAAATGTGTGTTTACTTTTGCGTGTATGAGATAAGGTACTTCTATGTACCCAAACTCTTAACTATGATTGTACTTTGCATTTGTGTTGAAAGTGTTTACTTACTGACAATTTTTCCAGGTTGAGTGTACTCTACAATACTGTGTGTGACAGCCATGCCTCTGCATTCGACACAGTAATATCGTCATATAATAATATAGTAATATAATAGACTGTCTTGTTATTGACATTTATGTTCTCTTGGCAGGTGTACGCACCATCTCCAAACTCAGAAGACTTTAACAGAGATTCACCATCTTACTCTCCTCCTAAACCCTCCAGCAGTATGTTTGCAAGCACTTTCTTTGGTAAGCTCTAAAGCAAGTTCTGTGTTTACTGTGAAGAGAACCATGTCATTCTTCAGTCTAATAGAGTTCGACGTCAATACAGTTTACGAGAGTATATTCTCATATTCTATTTTTTACTGTTTTAGAGTTAATTAGGTCTGTTTATAATGGATTAGATACATTTTTAGGGCTGTGCATAGTTTGAATTTGTTGATTAATCCCCATTTTGTAATATGTTTCAGTTCCCACAATAACATACAAAAGGCAGGAATACTGTACCATACTACTTTAAGTGCTGATATTTTGATGTTGCCAAACAGATGAAGTGTTTTATTTACAAATATTGTGAAGTATTTATTTCAGTGTGACAGACCCCCAGATCTAGAAAGCAAAACAGACTTCTTGGTTGGTTTTAGCTTTGTGTTATCTCAGCTGTGTTCAGGACAGGGATCGTGTTTCGGTCCCAAGAGAGAGAGAGAAAAAAAAATCTCCTCGGATGTGGATGACCCCAAGTTTTACTAGCGTCGAAGGTTATCTGTCGTCTGGCTCTGTGTCAGAGCTAAAGTGCATGTTGTATACAGTAGTATGCTGAAATGATTCCTTTATTTTCTTTAGATGGTACCCACAGTTCTTCTGACCCGTGGAACTCGTCCAATGGGATCAGTCAGCCCGGCTATGGGGGGATGCTCGCTGGATCTTCATCTCACATGCCACAGTCAGGAAACTACAGCAGCCTGCACTCGCACGACCGTTTGGTAAGCAGCACCTCCGAGCCGGTGATACATCAGCATATAAATAGGTGATAAATGACTGTTAGTGACTCTGTTTTGCACCACACTAGTGTAAGAAATCTGCGTATTGTTATTCCCATACAGCACTTTAATTCTTTTTCAACCCTCCGCCCTCTCAGTGCAGTTGGAGTGGGTGTGTGCGTCTTAAGTTGTTGTCTGGTTATTATCAGTGAAGGCACCGCTGACTCTCTTTGTGTCAGTGTTTGATCTGGTCTTGTCCGCCTGCCTGCCTTCAGCTGGCTGGGCATCACAGGGAGCCTGCAGATGCTGCCTGCCCTCTCTTTATCTCTGCCCCCCACCCCCCACCCCCACAGTAACCTTTGCTTCATCACAGCCTGGGAGATGTCAAAGGAGAATATAGAATTCAGGGAATAAATCAGTTCTGTCTTTCTCTGTCCCTCTCTCTCTGTGTCTCACACACACACACACACACACACACACACATTTGGAACTGAAAATAGTGTTTCTGTTTTTCATCTTCCAGAATTACCCCGCACACTCAGTCTCCCCAGACATCAATGCCAGTCTTCCTCCCATGTCCAGCTTCCACCGGAGCAACACCAGCACTTCACCATTCGTCACAGCGGCTCACACCACGTCTGCCAACGCAGCCGATGGGGTCATGGGTACGTTCTCGTGTTAACAGCTCAGAATGACTAATTTAATGCCCCCAGATGTAATCATTGCTGAACAACCATTCTGTAAAAAGTAGTGAGTCAGGCAGTTGGACAGCTGCATTGTGTAGCGTGACCACTCTTCATTTGTCTGAGTTTGCTATTCCAAAGGCTCCCTCTGTGTTTTCTTAGCTGCTGCACATCGGGGGAACGCCACTGGAAGCTCACAGACTGGAGATGCACTGGGCAAAGCTTTAGCCTCGGTGAGTTACAGCCCCACATTTAACTCGGACTTCTGTTTATTTTACCATGCAGCCCAGATGAAAGAAAACTGAGGGTGTGGATTTAAAGCAAGAGTTGGGATTGACTATGCGGTATTTATCCATGAGTGCATTTCTGCTGGCACTTATCCTGGTTCTGATGTTATGTCGGATATGGTGTTTACATGGAACATGAGAAACCTGGTTATTTATATCGGCGTATATATGATTCTAACACTGTCCAAGTTACTGATGATCTGTGCACAGCTGTGTCATGATTGTCACCATCTTGAAACCTGAACAAGGAGTTAACAAGCCACAGTATCCTAATTTCTGCTGGAGTCTTGGGGTAGCATATCTAGGTTTTCTGAAACCAGGATATGGTGTTGACATGTGGAACATATCACCAGCATACTCTAAAAATGTCATTTTAACCAGGGTACTCAATGCTCATCAACGCAGTCAGTCTGGCTTAAGCATTTGCTGTCAACTACCCAAAAGTCTCTTCATATCTCCTCAAGTCTGACCTCCTCTCAGGGTGTGAGAGAGAAATACACATACGTTTAAAATTCTTTCTGTTGTCTCCACCAAATGCAATAATGGTTTGTTTCTGACCCTGAGGAAGGTGACCTCAGCAATCGTGCAGGGAATTAAGTGCTATACTGACTGCTGATTAAAAGAGCCCAGAGGATGTGTTTGTAGTTGTTTTTTTTTGGTCTAAGCCTGGATAATTGTGTGCTTAAACTAAGAGATTCAAGAAAGGGAATTGTACATTGAAAATACTCCTAAAGCCCGTGGATTACACTTCACTTTGGAAAAGCACGCCTGCATATCGGTGGCATTCTGTAATGTAATGCAGAAAGTGTTTGATTTGCTGTAGCTTACAGAGGTTCATATTGGATTAAAAATGTCTCGCAGCTGAACACGTGTCAGCTGATGCATCGAGTATTGATTTTAGTTGGATTCAGTCTCCATCATGCCAGTGTAACTGTGATGCTATACAACATAAGACAGCGAAAGGTTCACATGAGGCACGAGGTTTGTTTCCAAGTACGACTGAAAGAGAGCTTCACTATGTCTTGAAGTTTTACCTAAGAGGGGGATTTGTTAGTTTGTAAGTATCTTTAATTAACAGAACGCCAAGCTTTCAGTCACAAACACTTCACCTTAGCAGGGAATTTTGTAAAATTTATTGGAAATGGAAATTTAAGAGCGACCTATTCACTTGTGAGAGATTTAACCTTGAACTTAAACATTGTTGAATGGGCAGATGTGACAGTGTGGGATATCTGTCTTTGTATTTATCAGACTGGGCGTTTGTTCAAAATTCTGCTTCTATTACACATGCTGGTTATTTTAAAAGTCTAAAACTTATAGTTTTATAAAAATCTCCTTAAACTCTGTTGATTTTGGTATTTGAAATGTGCTTATTTTGGATTTTACACACCATAACACAAGCTGTACGACCAGCACGAATATTTCTTAGCAGTGTGAAAACAAAATATCAGAGTTAAGGGATGCTAATAACAAATTAAGTCCTTTATATTTGCAGACTCAATTCTATTAGCATGACAAAGCTGGAGTGAAATGGACACGGTTGGATTGCGGTGGGGGTGGGTGGTTGGAGCAGGGGGCACGGGGGAGTTTATAACTGCTGTGGCTCAACTCCACGGGCCGCGCTTTGTAGAGCTTTTGTTCTCCGCCCTTTTAAATTGGCCGTGCTTATTGGCCCCATGCCGCCTGCGGGAGCGTAACTGATGATGAGGCGGAGCTTCATTTATTCCAGTAAAATGAGCCATGTTTCACTTTGAAAGCAACGTTAATAGCCAGTGAGTGAAAAGAATAGAAAGTCATATATTGTCGGGTCAGAAGTCACGGTTATAAACTGCTTGCTTTTGAGAAACTAAGTATTTTTTGAAATTTGACTCTTGCTGGTCTCCAGCACAGTGATGGCCACGCTATAAATCCTCCTTCGGATTGACTGATCTGTGTGTTTGAAAGTAAAAAATGCTGAGCTGAAACAAACACTGAGCTCTGAGAGTAGAAAAGCATAAATAGCCGTTCCTCCTTTTACAGACAATGGACGATCCCTCCTCCACTCTCTGTGACACACTTCAGTGAAACCTCTATCCTGATGCTCCAAGTTGATTGAAAAACTAAAGCCCAGAGATCAAGATTGAATAAGGAGATTATTAATAATGAGTGCATTCTATCATCCCTTCAGAAGTCAAACGGCTTCCTGCGAGCTCAATTTGATCTAACTTGGAGGAGAAATCTCTGTGGATCTGCTGTTTTTTTCTCTGCTAATTAGTCCGAATCCACCAGTAATACCCTGAGTTCTCTGAGACATGTTCCATTATGGCACAATATCCTCTTATTACAGAGAGAAAAAAAAATCAGGGATGTGTTTGTGCTTTAATCCAGCATTTGTTTAAACAAATGAAATCCCTGTGGAAGTTCTGAGGAGGTAATCTCCTCGTTCCCTTGTGATTGACATGTCATCCGAAAACTCAGTGACCTCAGTGTAACCCAGAAGCGAATGGTTGGACAAAATAGAGTTAATGTCAATTGTTTGTTATTGTAGAAACAAAACTGCAACTCAAGCTAAATTTGTAGCATCATGGAGAAAACCAAGGCACGCACTTGTTGTCCGAGAGTAAAGAAACAAGCAAGCTGAGTGTTTTTACAAGTGAAAAACAAAAGTCCTATTAAGCTGAGTCATTTTACTTCAAAAACAGATAGCTCTCACGTCTTAGTCTTGTTGTGTTTTAATTTAATCTGGTATGACACCATAATCTTAACAACAGGTCGTCTTCAGAGTAAGACTTAAATCCAACCTGTTACACTTGAACCTGCTTATGTAATCATTGAGTGAACTCTGTTTTTAGATATGTTTATCTTCTTTCCTGTTGCGATAAGAGTGATACGTTGCTGTGTAACACTACACAACACATAGATTAGTCTGTTTGTAGTGTATTTTTGCAGTTAATGGGTGAGATTTGTGTTCCGAATCGGTGAATTTAAACATACAATTAATAAAACTGAACATCTGTTTTCTTGGTTGAATTTTATTGTTAGTGCAAGAGAGATCAGACTGGCACAAAAACTGCAGCCAAAACCATAACATAAATCGCTGAATATAAAGAGAGCAAAGAAAAAAAATAAGTCACACATGAGATCAAACAGCCAGCTATAGATGATCAGAGTCCAGAATTGTCTTCTTGTTTGATCTCCCGTTTGATCAAAAAATTGAAACCAGCCATAGAAGTACAGAAGATAAAATGTCTTTAAAAATGAAAACTGACCTGCTGCGAACACTGCTACTCATTGTATTTGCATTATTGCATTATTATCTCTCCTCATCCCCTAATATTTGACTGACTGTCTAATATTAGAGTGGAAGATGTTTCAGTTTACGGTTATGTTAATTTGTCCAGTCACTTTTGAGCCTCTCAAAATGGGGAGATCATGTATTTAAATGCCTGTAAATCCTAAACAGTTAAAGGAACTTAATCAATCTGAGTGTTAACAGCTTGCGTGGCACGAGCTTCCCCCGTTTCATAAAATTACTTTTATAGTTGTTTCCCAATGCTTTTGTGATTGCCCAATGTACGTCCATTGTAGCGCACCGGGCTTGCAGGAAAATTGTAGAAATCTCGACACTGGACTGATCATTGAAATTATTGTCTATGTTCCAGGTCTACGGGGAAACATGCCTCAAATAGGGTCTCAGGTCTAAAATACCAAACTCATCCGTTAATAACAATTGAAGTTGCTATTGAAATAAACAGTATTTGTCTCTTGGAGACACACAATTGACTTTATGAAGTGGTTGCAGAGAAAGACATCTAAGTAAATAATGTTAATGGTTCAAATTGTTGAGGCCGTCCTCTGAGCAGAGATGATTAACTGTTCATGTGTATTTATTGAGCGTTTTTATGACATCCTTGGCAGTAAAGTCCCCATAATTGATGATACATGTTGGGCTTGAGGTTGGAAACAGCTGTAAAAAATATGAAGACACAACGACCCGCAAAGCATATTTTATTTTTATCTAACGCTGCTGATGGTGCCTTACTGATGAATCTTACTTTTCTCTGCTCCTCTCCTCAGATTTACTCACCTGACCACACTAGCAGTAGTTTCCCATCCAACCCGTCGACACCTGTGGGTTCCCCTTCACCTCTGACAGCCACAGCAGGTGCTGCCTCAGCAGGCACCGTGGTGACTGCTGCCGGCACCCCGTCTGGAAGGCCAGGTACAGCACCGATGTTGGATTTTAATCTTTTACACATCTCCTGCACACTGCCTGCAAGTAATAACTGTAGAGCAGAGCGTGTACTTTGCTGGAACTGCTTTATATCGCCTTTAAAAGGCAGTGACAGACACATGTCAGATTGTGTTAAAATTAGGCCTTGACCTGGAATAGCTAATTAAGAGGCTTTCATGAATGTGACTTTAATTAATTTGATTACTTTTACTATGTAGTGCATTAGTGGGATTAATTAAAGCCTAGGCAGAGTGAAGTGTGAAGTTTCCCTAAAACTTAATTTAATACCCCTTTTAGTCATAAAAGAAGCTCTAATCATTCTTGACTCATTCTCCATGCTTTATCTTTGTCTGGGCACCTAATACCATTTTTACATTAATCCATTCTAAAAGAAAGCGTAGTTTAGTCCGAGGGTAAGGCTGCACGCTCATGGAAACAGCAGCTATGACAAGAACTTGAAATGGTTAAAAACAACAATCGTTTTTTGGTATTGATAAATACATTTTTCTGGGACAGACATCAATCTCAAGCAGAAAGAAGAAATGCTTTGTACACATTTAGCTCCTGGCTTCTTTCCATCTGCGGTGCTAAAAGCACAAGTTCATGAAACCACGTATATTCTAACCTAACAGAATAAAAAAAGTACCTGATTTGCTGGTGGAGTGTCCTCAGGGCTTTATTTTCTTGGCTGACAGATCTGCTCTGAATAGACTCCCGGTGACATCACAGACCAGTTTCGGCTCTCACCCTTTTAGAAGGGTCTTTGTTGACGTTCATAAATTTAGATTTAGCTGGCAAATACTTTGAGAATAAGTTTTGATTTAGCGTAAGCAATGGAAATGAAGTTTTAATGACAAGGCCCTGGAATGACAGTGTAAATGAAAAAGACTGGCGCTTTGTTTTTTAGGGTGCTTAAGGATTTAAAGGTCTTGTAATGAAAATGTTTGAAGTGGGTCTTGAATAACACTTCTGAAAAGCTTTTCATATGTAGCTTCGCTGCAGAAACTTCAAGTTTTCATGGCTTATAATAGTTGCTCATGGCATTTACCCTATGTCATAACCTACAATTTTCAGAGTAGATTTATCATTACATAACCCTTTTTTCCAAACAAGTGCTTGGCAGTTTGTTTTTTTGTCAGCTTGAGTTTTGAGGATGGAGAGACAAGCCTCCCTCCAAATTTATACGGAACAACAAATGCAAAGAGCAAAAACAGGAAAGCAGCCCATTCTTAACCCAAGTTCCTGCTTGTAATACGCTGGTTTTTTACATACAGGAAAAAGAAACGTGTGTAAGAAGAATAAAGATTCAGACATGCTGACAGAGGCGAGAGAGTAATGGAAAGTGAATGAGGGGGGGAGAGTGAGGGAAAGCCCAGTGTGTTGTTTTAGTGGGCAGTTGTGTCATGTGTGGTAATGGAGTGGCGACAGCTGTCTCTACGTATGCCCCCCTCATCCTTAGCTGTTGCCCTGCCCCATGGACAGCTGTTCCCCCCAATACACACGCAGACCAGGCAGCAAAAGGCCTCGTTTATCTGCCAGTGGGTGAGGAGGGGGGTTGCTGTGACTCAGCTGATGATGACTATGACAGCCTCGCATAGGGAGATCCCCCCCAGTTGACCTGTTTACACTACAACATCCCAACCTGAAAGCATAACGGTGTAATTTACATCCAAGTTTATCATATGTTCAGAAATTAAATTAATTTAGGCTTTTATGACATGAAAAAATCTAATTTAATGTAAATGTAAAATTCGGTGTAAATATTCAAGTTCGTTGTTTTTATCACTGAAATTCATGCACAAAATTATAATACGCTGTTAAAAAAAGGAAAACAGCTAGGATTCTAGGAAATGGATGCCGTTTAAATAATTATTTACCCTTATTACGCTTGATGTGTAAGAAAAAGTATGATCACTTGAAATTGGGGCGTAATTTGGCTCACTGTTGAAAATCCATTCATCATCAGGATTACACCAATACACAGCAACATTACTCAAGACTGGTTTGTTCAATTAGCCCTCTGTTGTGCACGTGGGGACCGGAGCCCCAGGCTAATTTTTCATCGCCGCCAGCCAGCAGTGGCTCATGTAGAGTTCCTGTCTCACTCACCTGGGAGAAAGCTGAGGCACAACAGAGGCTTTTTCATTTCCTCTTCCAAAGTCACTTTTAATAGCTTTTTAATTAAAGTCACATTTTGCCAAAGCTGAGTGTCAAGAAACATGAAAATTCAAGCACCGAAAACCACAGAAGTTGAATGAGACATTTTATTGGAGTGAATTAATGGAAAACTTATTTAAAACAGTTTCCCGAGCTTAAAGGAGGTTTTCTTTTTCTTGTGTTTGTTAAAAAATTACACAGTAGGTGCTTAATTTCTTACTTCTTTGGTGAGAGTCTGCCGCCTTTTAAAAACATGGTGTGAAGTTCAGTGATTTATGATGTGTTTGGGTTTAACACAGGTCTTGATTTGTAAAAATATTGCATCAGTTTGCACACAGATGTGACTTGTATTCTAAACTTTGTTTAAATTCATGAATAAAATTTGATCCCAGTCATTACTTTGCAGATCAGTCTGCTATGCACGATTCCTTTAATGCTGGTCTGCATTTTTTTATTGCCTTGCTATGATTAAAAGTGGAGGACAGTGATGGAAATGAGTTTTTAGATACACCCTAAATGATGTACACCAAAACAAAGTCTCCATCTGTAGAGTGAGCTACGGTCGACTCTATTTAACAGGATGTAGGTTGGGTTTGGCATCCTTCCACCATAATAGACACCAGAGGAGCACTGAGAACCCTGAGCTGGAAAGACATCCTATCCTGTAAAAAAAACTGGAAAAGTTCCTTTTTTCTCAGAGTCCATTTGGGTTATTTAGTTGTATCGTGCATCGCCTCCTGTTGTACATGGCAGGCAGGTCAGTGGATAATTGTGCTTCAGAAAAAAAGTCTAGGAGGAAATGTCGTGTTGGAACTGAAATGTGATGAGCAGATGTGGGCTGCTTTTTCTTCTGCACTAATTTACACCAGATCAGACCAGCTTGATTTGCTTTCCTATACTGGCCCGTAGATTAACTCTTTGGCTCGAGTTAATGTTCAAAATCCACGGTGAGCTTGTCCCAGCCAAAGGTAAATTGTAATCTCTTGTTCAGGGTGTCTTGAGTTTCTTCATGTTTAGATTACTTGATTTTTCATTTGGAATGAAAATAAGAAAAGTGCTGTAGTATATTTGACTTAATAGGACTTTTAAGTATAAATAAAACAATGGGACACAGAGGTTTCCAGATGTGCATGTTGTAAAATACATGACTGTACTCACCATTCAAATAGGTGTGTGACTGACAAAGAACTTCAGAGAAAGATAAGTCGGCAACACCAGCAGATGTAGTGGAAAAAAATATGAACTTGACTGAATCCAGATGTTTGGCGCATTTCCTTCATCAGAAACCTTCACGAAGGCCACGTGCTGAAACGCTGCTCAGCTACATTGCATTTTTGATCTCTGTGATGTGTTTCTAAAGACTCAAAAATGTTCAAGACACGAGTGCGAATCAAAACCTAAGTTTAAAGAACTGTTTGCCAGCCTCTCATATTCATGCTTATTTAACGTGTTGATGCAGCCAACATTTCAGGGTGGAAGTGGGCTTAAGACAAACCCTCTGCTGGCTCATGTGTCAGGATGCAGTCCAGCCATCAGGAAGTGATGCAGTTGAGCCCTAAAAGATAAAAATATCCCTTATGGAACAACAAGAAACCAGAAAATCAGGATGTCTGCGTGTTATGACTGCGTGTTATTGTGTCTGGCAGCTAGCTTTTGCATCGGTGTACCCAGTGGAGCAGGATACAGCCATCAGCCACATGACATGAAAGTAAATCATTGCTAACATTGACCTTGACTACATCTCTTTCTGTTTCATCAGGTACCAACCAGTGGCCCCGGGCTGGGGGACAAACCCCTTCCTCTCCTAATTATGAGAACTCCCTTCACTCGCTGGTAAGCTCCATGGCTGCCTCACTGTGGATAAGTTACCCATAAGTACTGAGCTTGTGTTACAGGGAGATTTTTGTCTGACAAATGTTTTACGGGGGAACGTGGGGGTAGAGGGATAACCAAACTGAACAATACCTGTCCCTCGGGGCTTGCCATCTGTCCTCTAGTCTGTGGGCCAGGACGGGGATGACAGTTGGGGGATGGTTTTAGTCGAGGGGACTGTTGTGGGGGTGGCAGCTGTTTGCTGAACCGCTTCTCCAGGATTCCTTAGCTGCCATGCGACCACAGCTACAGATCAGCTTTCATCCAGCCGACTACCTGATGCACATGTCATGCGTTTCAGTCATGCAGGTGTCACGCTGGTCAAAATACTGAGTTATGGAGCACTCATTGTTACAGAAGTGCAAACAGCTTTTCAAAAAAAATAGAAAAATGGTCATGAAGACCATTTATACAACAGTGTTTTTGCTCAAAATTAGGGTTGTTTTGATACACCAGTATTGACGATAACCCTAATTTTTAAAAGTTAAATATTCATATTACATATCACATGATAATTGTGTGTAATTAGTACAGTGCCTTTTAGATCATTTCAGTTTCTTTCTGTTCTTGCTTTGTCAAAGATTGTGGCGGTAATGCACATTAGCGCTGGTTGTAAACCGCAATAAAACTGAGAAGTTTATTAATTTAAATAGTTCTTGTTGTACACTTTTGTACAGTTTATTTACACTTAAACACAGAGATAATTGGTGAAAAGAGATGTGAATTTTATGAATTGAACTGATAACATTTCTTTCCCAAATGTTCAACATATATGGCGATAATAATGTATTGTGAATTCTTTAGGTCATGATAAGAGTGTAGTGAGAATCTGATACCATGACAGTCCCACTCAAAAACAATATACAAGTCAAATATTTAACTTTGTTGTTTAAAAGTATTTTCACATTAATATCAATGGACATTTAAGCTATAGATCTATAGATGTCTTTGCCACAGTAAAAAGGTGCTAACTCGCTGCTGGTTTGCCAAACATATTGATACCCACACCGGTTTTATAAAGAAATAAATCAGTGAAAAGTTCATTCGTTCAAAATTGCTCAAAATGTGGAACACAGTCATTCCAGTTTCAGTCCTGTTACATAGTAACATTCAGGCAGCCAGTTGCTTGTGATGACGATACTGAACGTCAGCATGTGGATGTTTCCTCCCACTCAGCCTTCGGCATTGTTTTGTCCCTTCATGGCCACCAGAGATAAGCAAAAGGATACAAGTGAAGCAAACAATGCAAGTGAATAATATCAGACAAGTAAGCTGCTGATTGAAGTAATGTTCTAGGATTAGATGAAGACTTTTCAGTGGAGACAGGAAAAAGCTGTATGGAAATCTAGCAGAAGTTGTGTTAAGTTTAAAAAACTGAAGAAATTAAAATGTGTCAGTGTTTCTTATATTTTTACCCCCATCACATAAAGCAAATCCTGAGATCTGGTCCCATTTCTACCGCAGATGTATTTACTTAAAACATTACCTTCCAGCTGGTGGAAAAACACAACTTTTGTATGCATTGGGCCGTAAATCAACTCATCAATGCATTTTTTTCTAATGTAAATTCTAAAAATTGAAAAACATCAAGCCTTAAGAATGCTTAACTTTGTGCCTCAGGACTGCCTTGGCTTGAGAAAATTCCATTACAGTTGTAATGAATAAAATATTCCACTTGCATCCAGTGAACGAGAGTTCACATGGTGACATAATATCCTGATTTCTTTAAAAGTGTGTTGGAAAAAAGAACAGGGATCACAGTTCTCTGCTAAATGAGTCAGAAAAAAACTTGTGAATGTGGAAAGCCCCATTAGACATCGAAAATAGTGATGAACAACTCTCTAATAATGTGAGTGGAGGATTAGATTACAGTCGAAGTGACTGATCTTGTTAGTGGAAATGGTTGGTGAGCCACTGATAGAGGTTTATGTTGAGCTAAGCCTTGTCTGTATAAATTTCTGTAAAATATCCGGCTTTGATAATCAAAACATTGCTGTAAAGTGGCCTGTCGCTTCAAATTAATTTGGTATAGAGCAGCTGCTTACAATAAATATAAAACAAATATTCTGCATTGAAATTTGATTACTGCAGGGTGATATTAGGCAAAGGAGAAGGCAGCTTTTGCCAACCACGAGATTTAATCCAACAGAAAAATGAGGAAACTTGGGAGCCAACGCATGAAGAAACTTTTGTGCATTGTATTAAATATAATGTGGAGGATTTGAACTTTGTGTAACACCTCCCACAAATCCAAAGAAAAGGGGGAAAAAAACAGCACTGTTTGAGTTATAAAATGTGGAAAATTAAGTACATTTTTATCCTTACAAAGTGAATGGTCAGCAGCTGTGCGCTTCCCTCTAAACCCTGCACTTCTTGTCTGTGTGTCTTTACAAAAACAATCTCTATCCACAGTGTGTTGCTACCTCTTATAGATGATCTTCTTTCATAATCCTGTCTTATTCTTATTTGACTTTGCCAGAAAAACAGAGTTCATCAGCAGTTGCATGAGCATCTTCAGGATGCCATGTCTTTCTTAAAGGATGTCTGCGAGGTACTTTTCAGATAGAGCTTTTATCCATCACATGTTCCATACGTCTCTCCTCTTTCTGTTTTCTCTCATGAGTTGGACCTGGAGTCCATGTTCCTCACAGTGAAATGCAGTTTCATTTTTATTACCTGTGTTGCCATTTTGTCATGTTATCTTTTTTTTCTTTTTTTTTGCCTTTCCAGCCTGCAGTAATCAGCTTTGGTGCAGATGTGAAATTCTGTATTAATTGTTGATGCACATCAAGAGGCTGTTGTGCTCTGTCAGTTTTTCATTTTAACAAAACATGACGGCATTTTATGGACTTTAACAACTCAAGCTGAAATGGCTCAGTTGATCTTGCATTTGAATTGTCCTCTTTATCTTATGTTTGAGATGTTTTTTTGTTTCTTTTTAAGTCCACGCCATACAATCAGTGTTTTCAATTTTTGTCCTAATGTGCTTATACTAAGCTGCTCTGTTCCTCTTTTCCTCTCTTCTTCCTCTCCCTAACCCTTCACTCGTCAATCCTTTTGGTCCTCCCAGTCTCGAATGGAGGATCGTCTGGACAGACTGGATGATGCAATCCTTGTTCTGAGGAACCATGCAGTGGGCTCCACCGCCAGTCTGCCCAGCGACATACACAGTCTGCTGGGACACGCACAAAATGGGCCAATCGCAGCCATCGGAGCAAACTTCCCTGCCTCTGCATTGGTTCCAAGTCGGACAGCAGCGATGGTAGGAGAACTTCAAGTATTTAAAGTTGTGTGTATTCAGGGTATTGCATAAAGTGAGGGAGAAAACATATTTCTTTGGCGCATTCCCGTGTGTTATCTGTCAAACTTCCCAACACAAGAAGCCTTGGCCACCTGTTTGAAACAGATCTGCTGGAATACAAAAAAAATCCTGGATATTTTCCACACATGAACAGTTGAATTGACATATTTTCCATAAGTGTAATGGCTGGCCCAAGGCTCACCCTCCTCTTGAGATCGGCTGTAAGCACAAGGGTGAAAGAGAAATGAGAAAAACAGGCGTATTGGAGCGAAGCTGTGCTTTTGCTTTTGCCTGGAAGTGTTTGTGTGTTGTGCTCCTTTTAGGGTTAAAGTGGAAATCTTTTGAGAAACAGGCAGAATGCAGTTCTCAGTATAAATCACGATGTGTTCACCCATCCTCCACCAGAAATATTTCATTTTAAAGAGCCAAGAGATTTGAACACATCTGCAGTGGAAATTAAACTGAGGCGACTTGTCCAACTGTAATCCAGAGGTGTTTGGAAATGATGTGGGTCACACACAGCGACAAAAAGGATTCTGCTTTACTTCCAAGGAATTTAGATCACTTATCTGGAAAGAAGTGGGATGCAGATGATGGAAGAAAAAGTCAGAGACAGTTAAGCATAAACACGTCCAACAATATGTTTTATGGTTTTTCTTTTACTTACTTAAAGTCCTGGTCCTCTGATGAAAACTGTATCGTCCAATGAGTAACATTGTATTCAATATTACCTCTAAATCAAGATCATACATCCATCTTACATTTTCTTTCTTTCTTTTTTTTCTTCTTTCTTTCATCTTTGCAGTTTTTAATGAAAAAAGACAAATTATTCCATTGTAATATTTAAATTGTTTTTGATTGGTTGTTCATGAAAAACTGTATTAGCAACAATAAATTTCTGCTGTCTGGGGCTGCAGTGACAAATATTTTAATTATTAGTTAATTGCGCAGTCTGTAAAATGTTAGAAAGAATGAGTGAAAAATAATCCTTACAATTTCCTAATGGCTAAAATAATGACTGTGTTTGCTTGTTTTGTCAGACAGTACAAAAAACCCCAAAATTATAGAGTTAAAATATCACATTAGACAAAGAAAAGCAGAAAATCCTCTCTGTTGAATGTGAAGTGAAAAACAGCCAGAAATTCTTTTGATCAACTAATCAATCATATCAGATTATATGTTATTTTTTTTCCATTTGACAACCAGCTGACATTTAATAACCACATGCATATAACTTGTGCTCACACACTTAACATATTTAATAAAAGTCTTTTCTTTTGATTCCAATTTAAAAGTGGGGGGAAAGGTGGAAGAAAAGATTTATTTTATGTTTTTATTTTGACTGACGTTTTATTTTTCACCAGAAAGATTTCTCTTGTGTTTTGTTGGCACGATCATCAAAGCTGTACTGTATTTTGGTCCAATTTCCTATCAGGAGGTTTTATGTCCCTCTCTGGTCTGCGGTGTTCCCTTTCACACAGTAATTTATCTTAAACACAGTTAAAGTTTCTTGTTTGTTGTGAGGCTCGTGTTTTTGTCGCTGGGTGTTTCCACTGTGACGCTGAAGTTGTTGGATCTTGTTTTGTCCCCTAAGAAGAATTTTTCTGTGGTTGTCAGAAGAGCTCAGTTTGATGTATTTGTTAAAGAGAGGTGGGTTGTGGCAGTGATGTTGACCGACTGCGACTGTGAGAGAGAACATACTGTGTCTGCACTAACACAGCACTTCCTGTGTGGGAAGAGGTCCCCTCAGACAGAGCTCACCAGCCTCGGCACGACACAGCCGCAGGCTTTTTACTCCGGCTGACACCCCACCCTCTACCCCCTTCCACTCCTTTTCATCACTTCTTTTTAACAACCCAGGAAATCTGAATCGTTGGAAACGTGTGTCTGAACCCACGGCCTCCACCCAAATAGATCCTCAGCTGTATGGTAATCAGGCCCAGCCATGAAAATGGCAGCGTTCTTTTCTTGCCAGAGCGCTGGCTTCCCTCCTCCTCCTCCAGACAAAGACTTGTTTGGACACCTGTTGAGAGCACAGCAAAGATTAGCGTAGTGCCGAGGAAGGGGAGGGTCTGAGGGTCGCGGGGTTAACAGAGGCCAACAGTGACTGGGGATCACATTCCATAAGAAAAGGAGGGAATACCCTCCACCCTCAGTGAGGGTTTCCTTCACATTCCCTGGTCCTCAGAGGGGAAATGAAATCACTGCAGAGCATGTGGTAAACCTCAGGAAGGATGGACTTTGTGGGCCAACATGGTGGGAGTTGATGATTTTTGTGTTGTGCATGTGAAGTAAATAGCATGGAAATAATCAAATTGTGGTGTGGGTTCAGCTTGACATCCTTCAAAACAGAACACTGATGGATTTTCCTCATTTTGGTTACAGAGAGCCTGAGAACGGAAGTGGGCAGCATAGTATAACATTAACAAAAAGAAAGGTTTACATGTGTTACACAGGATCATTTTTAAAAGTATTGTTGCACAGTTGTTTTTTTGTTGTCGTTTTTGTCACCATGGCAATGCTCTGTCCATCTATCATAATATAGTATCTCACTGATAACTTCCTGTCATGGTACCTGAAGTTTATTCTTCCATTTTAGGCTCATTAATATACAAATATTAGCAATTCTGCTAAAAACCTGGTACAGTGCATCTCTCCTTTTTATATACAAGGTTAATGTTCTATTGTGCACTGTCCCTGTCTAAATAAATAAAATTACAAATTAAATTAAGCTTCTCCTGCTTAAA
>JAPQLA010000001.1:16511353-16523046 GCA_029822935.1 Naso vlamingii | reverse complement strand
CAATGATATTTTGCAGTGTCCCACTCTTGACAGGAGGAAAAACCTTTCATATTAACACTATCAAAGACTTGTAATGCCACCTAGTGGACGTTTTGCCACATAGACATTAAACCACTGATCATCATGACCGCCCTCTGCAACACTTCACTATTCACACACCATGTCAACATTGTTTATGTTTTCCAGGACATCTTTTTGTGCCATGACAAATGACGGACAACAAGTGGAAGCATCGCAAGACAAAGTGTTCGTGCGCTGCAAAAACGAGACACCGAAACAGCTGAGGAGGAAGCTCATCAGACGTATGCGGGTTCATTCATCTGTTCAACAAACTCAGAGTCTCTGATGGAGACTGTGGAAGTTCTGAACTGGAAGAGAGTCTGTTGACTCCTCAAAGTGAGGTTGTGAGGATTCAGAGAGTAAATTGTAGACTGTTAATTGTCTGAAGGATGAGATATTGAACAAATGGTGATAAAGTTTATTAGGAGAATTGAATTCTAGGAAACTGAGGCTAGAAAACAACTAACATCTCTTGTAAACTGTGTTTACAATTTACAGAAACATGTTAAAAGTTGACAATGTGAACAAATTATTGGTAAGTGTTGCATGTGAACTTCATATCAAACAGTTTTCTGATCAGGCCAGATTAACATTTCTGTCTACATGCAAATGTCCCTAAGGGGTATAAATAGTTGAGACAATTCAAATATTAACCAGACACTGAACATAAGGTCAATGACCTTTTGTTAACCCTATATATTTCAAATGATGCGTTTTGTTGTTTTTTTGAGTGATTTTTATATAAAGTGATCGATCTCATCATTTAAAAACCTACAATATACTTACAGATAACATCGTCCAACTCAAACCAGATCAATAAATATGCACTTGGTCCTTTTCTATTCTGTTTTGTTCTGTTCTGTTTTACATCTGTCTCATAAAAACAGGTGATACATTGACAAACTGATTAATTACCAAAAAATACTGTTGAAATTTGCAGCCATGTAAAACAATCAACTTAAAGTAAAATTAAAATAATGTGCAGCTAAAATGTCCAACTGGTGGGACAGCAGTCAGCTTGAGTCAAATCTTGAACATTAAACACAGAAATCAGGTAGAAAATCTCAAATAAAGGCAAATATTTGTTGCAGCTGAAGACTCACAGATGGTGAAGCTTAAAATGTTAAATACCAGCTGATGTCAGACCGTTGTGGCAGCTGAATGATGCCCTATTTATCTAACCTTTATGGTATATTTAAAAAAAATCATAATACAAACTTTTGGTTTCATGTTCAAAGTGTGACAACGGGGTGCCCTGGCAGCTCAGTCAGAAGAGCAGGTGCCTCATGTACAGAGGCTGTGTCCTCGCTTCAGTGTCCTGAGTTCGATTCCACCCTGTGGCCCTTTGCTGTGTATCAACCCCCCTCTCTCTCCATTTTCTGTTCATTTTTCAGCTGTCCTATCAACAAATAAAGGCACAAAAGCCCCCCCCCCGCCCAAAAAAGACGAAGTGTGAAAACCAAATTTCATCAATTCTGGTTTATTAATGCATTTCAAGTAGTTCAAAAAAATTTATATTTTTGCACAATACCTTTGCAAAATTAGTCAAATTTTTCAAAGTAAGCAGAATGGGGAAACAGAACAAAAAGAGGTAAATACAAACAAAAAGACCAAAGAACACACAGTATAAAACACAGGACACATTAAAATCAGACAGTAGTACTGAATCTATACCATTTTAGATTCTCTGTTTACATCAATTACACTTCAGTGCACATTCTCTCAACATCATCCCAGAGAGTATCATTATCCCCTAACACCCAGTATTGTCCACAACAGCAAAAAAAAGTTAAGAATGATTCAGCAGAGCAGCTCTTTCTCTCTCTCACACACAGACATAAAGCTTTAAAATTTGCAAAAGATAATAAAATATACTTTAAGCTCTGACCCAAGAAAAAGCACTGCCAGAAGCACCAAAAAGACAAACAAAATCTGCATCGGACGCCACAGAGGATTGCATTTTTCTCCGTGCAGAAACTTTGCTATAACACATTGACACAAGCAACTATGATGAAAACAGAAAAGCATCTTCCATGTATCCACATGGCGGAAAAAGTCGAAGGCATTTCTCTGTGAAGAGACTTTTTCACTGTTGAGCTGTGTGATACTCTGCATAGAATCTCTCCGATCAATAAGTCGGCATCCTCACACCGTGCACAGCAAAAAAGAAAAACGCTGAGCTGCAGCTCCAAGTTCAATCTGGAAAACTGAAACTGGAACTCAAGTGAAGACAAATAAGAGCTGGGCAGTGAACTTACGTTGTACAAAGTAAATACAAATAATAATCTCTCAACAAACCTGAAACAGATGATGGATTATAGCATTTCAGTTTTTATGTCTGGGCGATATAGCTGTATATAAATATTTTACATTTCTTATATTCATCATACATGGCGAGCCCTGAATCACATCACTGCCAACCCATTTCTTCCATCAATTTCAGCAGTCCAGTGTGATAACAGTGCTTGGAAAAACAGCCACCTCATGCATGCTTTAAGTCTTGGTACAGATCACTGACAGTAACACACCAACTTTAGTCACACTGCTCTGAGTAGGCACATTTTTGATGCAATTACACAAACCAAGAGGGTGTAACACCTTTAGCATAAGGGCATTGAGAAATTCCCACAGGAAACCAAAGAAAGAACAAAACAGTTGTGGGTGGCTGACACATAGTGATTGTTTGCTCCGGTAAGTGTCTGTCAACAGCAGCAACAAAGCAACAACATAAGAAGCTATGGTTTTCCCTAAATTGATTCAGGTCTGACATATAAAAAAATAATCTGAACTGCAAGTGAAATCAATAAAAGCTAAATCCACAATCACATTTAAAGCAGAAAGGTTCAGCTGGTTACAGAAGTCCAGATGATCCATCTGCCTCGAAGTGGTTCTAGCAGATTTTTGAAACAACCTCATATACGTAGGCCTCCTTGTCCCCAGAGACCAGTTTTAGCACATCCACCATACTGCTATCACTAATATTCTGACTGTAAAACACACATGCATCTGTTGCACAATGCGGCCATTTTTACCAACGTGTCACGGATCAGTGCAAAAGCAACGAATCCAGCCATGACAGAATAAAAGTGTGATACAATCAGGTTGATGCAAAGCTATTCTCTAGCCATTTATTTCAGCTCCATACTAAACCTTTATGTAAACGCAGCTGCAGAACCACAGCAGAACAAGAAAAATACATCCAGAGAGTCTCCCCACCACAGCCAGTGCATCTGATAGCACATGACGTATTGAGCTAATTTTATCTACATTCTATCATACAATTTGTCCTCCACATCCCACAGCAGCTGATGTAAACCCCTCTGTACATTACCCTGAAGCACACACACGGTCAACATCTCCACTCAATACACTTGTTTGCTGTTGTCTGATTAATCCTGAGAAAGTGAATCAAAATAGTAGTTAATCTTCATTGTACAGAAAATCAATTTCATTCGAAACAGAAAAGAAAAAACTTGTCGGACGTCTACGCAATTGCAAGCTGAAAGAAAACATGTATGTTGTAGACATTAAAAAAAAGCTGTAACTTTTGAGGACGCTTGGATTTAAAAACAATCTGGCAAGAAAAAAAAATCCTCCAATGCTGTTTCTGATTGGCGGCAAAAAAACCCTGTTTGACTTGCAGTCCTGCTTTCTCGCTGATGGTGGCAGCACTTAAAAGGTGCACAGATGAGGAACAGAGAAAGGCAACAAACACAAAGCTGCTTCTTTCTTCTCCATTGTGGTTTGAAAAAGCATTCAAATAAACCAAAAAAAATTAATACCACATGACAGATGAGTGAATTTCTCCTCCTATTTCTCCTTGGAAAAGTTGTATCCTATAAAAGCTTTGAGAACCCCTGCTGATCTCAGGGCAGAGGTGCTAAATGAGTTTGTTAAACCCCCCCCCCCAAAAAAAAAACTCTTCAGGCTTTGTCCATCCAGTGTAATCGATCCAGTTCCAAGTTCCTTGACTTTTACAATAGGTGGTAAAGGTAACTCTTTGGAGTGAAGTGCTCCCGTTGTAGGCACTAGGAAGAACATAGGCAAAGAGCAGACCACTGTCTCAGGGTCTCATCTGTCCCATTTGATAGTTCTCTCTGTTGTGACGGTGGTGGCGTTGGCCTTGCGCTTGCTGGTTTGCCTGCTGCGGCCTTCTTCTTTTCAGTGTACCTGCAAGACATCAACATTTCAGCATGGGCAAATGATCTGCTTCTCTTTACCAACAGATTAGGCAGTTTTCTCAAAAAAACAACACAAAAAAACACTTAAGACAAACAGAAAGCATTTTATCTTTCAACAGTGTCTATTAACGTATAATATTTTGCGTTCAGGCGCACTGAACTATTTAAACTCTTTAGATTTTCAGTGAATATAAACGTGTAGGATGTTTTGTACCTGGCAGTGGTTTTGGTGGGGGCAGCTTAGGGTTGCTGCTGGGGGTGTGGACGCTGCAGATCTTGATGAAGCCAGCCATTAGCATAATAAGAGCAATGCCCATTAACAGCACTGCCCACCAGTGAGCCTGGATAACAGAGATTATATTGAGGACATCTAAATACACAAATTAACACCACAGAAAGAGTTTCCATATGCATTTGTGTAATGGGTTGACAGAGAGAGAGTCAGCTGCGTTTCCCGTGCTTTGACACTCACCACTATCCACTCTGCGATATTCTCATAGAGCTCTGCATTGAAGATGGCTTTCTTAAGCCTTGCAAGAGGTCCGTCGGCGTCCACCAGACGACACCTCTTGAACACATCGCAGTATCCCTTAAAGTCATTGCAGGGTGAGCCGGGCTGCAGCGTTGTGACTGTATTGTTGAAGAATGCGGCCCATCGGTCGGAGCCTGAGCTGCTGCATGTTTGCGGCTTCACTGAGGACAGAAGGAGATACAGACATTAAGTCTGTCAGTCATGGCTGTGACATCAACAAAGTGCCATTTTAAGGGTACTATCACATCAAGTTGCACAGCGAAAGTAAACAGAGCAGGTCAACAAAGCAATTCCAAGTAAGTTAAACACCCAATTAAAATCATCAGACTGGAGAAGCAGAAACAGAGGATGTCATACTGACACTGAAGTGAAGACAACTGGGCTGCTGCCTCCAACCTCATACATGGATATTTAAAATGATCAAATTTATGATATAAGAGCATACTTGTAAACAGTCCAGAAACTCTACATTCCTTGGACCCCAATGGGTGGGTGCAGGATTTGTTCGCATTTCAACAAAGCAACTGCAACAACACAGTCCTAACAGCAAATGTAAGCTGTGTGGAATCAGGGAAACTTGTGCTAAGCATAGCAATCCTCACCTGCCTTCAGTTTTAACCTCATTTAAGCAAGAAATTACACATATGTTACACACATCGCCTGTGATCATGATAATGAAGTCAGGTTATACTACATTACATCCAGGTCGGATTAGGGCTTGTTTGTTTGGTTCATTTTGAACATGAACACATCACATCAAACAGAAGTAGAAAGAAGGATTTCAGATTACACACGAACATTTTGTGCACTGAGATGTCATGTCTTCTGAATCAAATGCTGCTCTGTTCTTGTGAACACTTGCTACACGCTGCATGTTTTGCAGGATAATGTCTGATGATCACAACACGCGACACAAAGTGCCACGCATTTAAGCAGCATTTAAAACACAACTTCCTCTAAATGGCTTTTACAATATACAAAATACTTTTTGCACAATGTGTAAGATTGAATTGTGCTCAATGTTGACTCAATTTTTACATTTAGACTCATCAGCTAGTTTAAGTTTGAAGCTCTGATTAAATATAAGGGAACTTAACTGGAAGTGAAATTTCCATACCACAGAATGAGTTACTTACCTTATCATTTCACAAACTAACAGCCGACATAGTTCTTAAGTAAACAAAAAAACAAAAGGAAGTGAATAAATGGAAACTTCTATGCTTTGACAACAGAACAGTGTTGACTTGACCACAGAATATTTCAAAATGGCAGTTAAACCCAAAATGCACTTCGCTTAACACAAGTGCCACTTCATCTTTTAAAGATCAATAATTTAATCCCTTAACCTCAAGATGAGAAACTAAGAACAAAAAGTAAATCTCACAGTCACTAATGTCGCATGATTTTTGCGTTGTGTTACTGCCGTGAATGTGTATTTTGGTTTTCTGTTTTATTTCCCGCCACTCACTTTTCTCCATGCAGCACACGTGGCACAGCTCAGCAGCCTCGTCCTTGCCTTCTTGGCTGGCACAGGTGCAAACCTCCAGCTTCCACTTGTCACAAATGGAACCAGAACAAACCTGGTTCAAACAAGCGGGCAGCAGAACAGAAAAAAAAAATCACTTAAAATATAAGCTCAAAAAACAGACACAAACCCTAAGAGAGAAACTTACACTAACATACCCCGTTAATGCAGACTTGTGTTGCTGAATGGCAAGCTGTGTAGTTTTCCTTTGGTTCTGATGTGGGACACAGAGCAGTAGCTCCATTGCACATTCCCTCTTTGGCGCACTCGGACTCCATTCTGCACTTCTCACTTGTGCCTTTGAAAGTACACTCTGCTGTGCAGCACGGGCCTTGGCTGGGACTGCGGGATAAGAATTACAACCATGCAAATAAAAGACAAACATGCTTTGTTATTGACAGAAGTGTTTTGTGCTCCAAAATTACAGCACTGTGCAAATGCATGATCATCACATCCTACCTGCAGATTTTACCAGGTTGGAGTTTGCACTTTTTGCCCTCCTCCTCATTGGCGTTATAGCAGCAGGGGTCTTTACACTGATCACTGTAGCCACAGTCACATTCCTCTCCAGGTTCCACTAGTCCATTACCACAGATAGGCTGGCCAGACTCTGTACACACACAGACACAATGGCATGAGGACAGAATCTCTCTCTCACACACACACACACAGACAGACAGGAACAGGTGTCCACAAGAGAGAACTTACCGACAAAACAGTCATCTCTCTTTTTCAACAGAACAGCGCTTATATTGCGAATGCTGCAGACAGAGAACTTGTTGTTGTTGAGCTTGTCTCCTGATGTTGCTCTGGCGTACATGATGTAGTTTCCCCGCTCCTTTTCGTTCTGCTGCTTGGACTCTCCAGGGGTGCATTCAATCCCAGAGTCGTGCTGTAAAACAGTAGGCGAGTCAAAGACAGAGACTTGATAGAGAGCTGCGGAAAATATGTTGCACAGCTTGGCAGGAAGCGAAGGCCTGTTCCAAATCACGCTACTTACAGGAGAGCCAAAGTTGTGCCCAACCTCATGAGCAAAGGTGATATGTGACACCTTGGGTGGGACGTGGGAGGCGTAGTTCTGCACAGTGATGATACCAGTGTTCAGGGACTTCCTCTTCCCGTCAGAGTACAGTTTGCTCTTTTCACAGATGCCCCCAGAGCTTCCTGCGGCAGGAGAAAGAAAAATACAAGAGAAGAATGATTCACACACTCTTAAATATCAGCCACGCTTTCACAGAGACTGGTACTCATTTTTTGATAACTTTTAATTCACTGCGATGGATTTCAGTTTAACAGTCATCAAAGGTTGAGTAATTCATGCATAACAAACTGACAAATGTATTTAGCCAAGTATGTTTGTACTTATCACTAATACCACTGTTCTGCATGAGCAAGAAAATTATCTAACTAAAATGATGTTTTTCTTTCAGAAATGTGAGCCATTATCAAGAGTTACAAAGCAGCCAATAACTTAAAAGATCCATTATAAGGTCAATACATCAGCTGCCTCGGCAGTGGAACAGAGTGACAATAAGCAGCAAACAATGGATTCTGAATGGTCACTCCAACAACAGAATTAGCATTTTTGTTCTCCTTTGGTCTTTATTTCCTAGATTGGACTATCAATTCCTCACATCAACACATTCCATGCAGAGATCTGGAAATGACTTGACACAACTTTATCGCTGAGAATCATGAGCCCCACTTTGACTTTAACAAGCGAAACACAGCCAGTGACGTAAAGTATACACACCCACCTAACATACACCTTGTATGTTTGCTATAACTGCCCAGTGCATTGCCTCACTGCATCTTCACTGCACTGCATCCTGGTTTAACTTGTACAAATGACCTGATCTAATAAGACCCACATACAGTTTAGATTCTTGTGGAAGTTTACAAGAATCTGGATTTTACATGATAGCTTACAAAAATATCATATAGCACTATAAACATAATTATATTATAAAGTGCATGCACATTCTAATGGATGTATGTAAATCAACAGTAAAGGAGAGACATATCTTTTCGAATTAACATTTTGTTATAGATGTGATGAATTGTCTGAACATAATCTCACTATTTGGCCCAGATATCTTCTGTACTCTAAATGATCTAAAATGGCAAAACAAGATCCACTTGAAAAATCAGCACAAAAGATCGAAACCACTTGCAACCACAGTCAACAATAAGCACGCCAGCACTGCCGTGCTGCAGCTGCTCTTCCCATAATCCATAAACCCAGTCATGAGGAGGCAGCCTGTAACCGCGCAGAAATATGAGACCAAAGCACTGAAAGCAATAAACAACATGTCCACTGTGTGAGAGTGTCCATAGGTCTGCCACCTAAACATTATATGTTTGTTTACGGCGTGTGTGTGTGTGTGTGTGTGTGTGTGGGGATCGACAACGACCGGTCACATCAGATAGAAAACAAATTAGTTGTGCTTGACCAGCATCCCTGATGGCCGTTTGTTCTAGCCTTCCTTTGTTCAGTTACCAGACTGTTTGCTCCGACCAAGCTCCTCTTCATCTCTGAAATTCACTGGAGTCTTTCGGCTCACAGCATCCCTAAATTGCCCATATCGATTGTCTGTTTGTTGTTGTATTCTTCATGTTAAGATTGTCTTAACGTATTCAAAAGAAAAGAAATGGGTACCCTGTGTAACTATCACTCATGCCGTATGTGTGGATTTTGAATGTTTCTTAGCATTGCTCAGGTCAGGATTTAAGTTATAAATGTAGGTTTAGTTGCACTCTTACACTAATCAGGTGATACATGGTAAACTCCCAGGTAGAGCATAAAATTCATATTACACAATTTCCCAATTTTTGCCTTGTTTCTCATTGGGAAATTAACACGTTCATGAGACAAGTGTGCTCAGTGTGATGCACTTCAGCAGCACATGGTCAGTCAGCATTGCACTGTGTTAAAGATCATTAAAGTTCCCTGTGCCAAATGCTTACAAAAAAGACTCTGGTTACTGATGGCTAAAACATAATTGTGAATGTGATTATGCTGTTTGTAGTTGTCTTTTGCACGAACCTGAAGGAGCCCCAACCCAAGCCAAGCCGAGAACCCCATCATCAAAGTCCCTGTCTGTGAAGACGTAGGCCAGGCAGTAGTCGTTGTGGTTCTGTTCAGAGTTAAGCTCCAAAAACTTCTCCACTCCGATGTTGGAAAAGCGGAAAGGATTGCTTTTATCCCTTTCATCATCGGTGGTATTTATCTGAATAAAGAGTAGAACAATTACAGAGGAGGAGTGACAAACAAAAACCCTTCACTGAAGGAGTAGAAAGAACTTATAAACTTTTAAGCTTTTGGCATAAAATGAGAAATAGTCACACTGAGAAAATTGTCTTTACCACAATTATCACTGCTAATAAAATCTTTTTTCAGGTCAGATTCTGCAGTACAGCCCACATGCCCAGACTCATATTGAGGCATTAAACTGATGTTTGAAGCAAAATCTTTGTTAAAATTCAACTCACCCGGATCCTTTTGACCATAAAGCTGATGTTTCGGATGCCCATGAAGTCCGTGGCCTGGTAAATGGAGTCTATTGCCTTCACATGGCTCGAAATCTGAAGAGAAAGTAGTTGTTTACAGAAATAGTAAAGCACAATCAGTAGTGCAGAAACCAACTAATCATGGTAGCCGGTAAAATTCTGACATTATCTGCAAATCAGACAAAAGAGCCTTCAGACTTCTAGGTCCAGTGTGGAAGATTCAGTGGCATCTAGAGGTGAGATTGCACATTGCTACAACTTAATTCTACATTCCATTCCTGTAATAGATTTCCCTAAATTCTAGACACTGGACCTTTACATCCTGTTTCCATACTGTGTGCACTGGTGCATACCTGAGCAATGACAGCCTCTCTTGTGCCATAGTATTTGAAGAAGAGGTGATCGGTCTGGATAAAGAGCTGACAAGTGTTTTTCTCTTTTGCTGCTGCCCTCTTTTTCCTCAGAATAACAGGACCGTGGGAGCTCTCCTCCTCCTCCAACACGCTGCTCACCCCCTGAACAAAAAACCCCCCAGAAAAACAGTCAGGATAAAACAAAAAGACAATGAGGGGTGACAGGAGCGAAGCAGTCACTATTTGGAAGTAAAACAGATGGTTAACCCCAGCCAAACTACTCATCAGCTCTGATTACAGCAAGTACTTGTCTACAGTGATAGTTCCCTCTTACTTTGCATGTCGTTATAGTGTGGTTTATATGATGTCTGGTGAATTAAGCCACTGTGTAAAAACAAAAAGACTCTGTCCTGAAACTGTTCAAAAAATTACTAGGCCCTCAACACTACTAATATTTAAGTTTACGACTGAGACCATGCACACTTGTGCTAAAAACACATACACGATTTTCCTGTGAGGGTAAGATGGGATGGATACAAGATAAGATCTTTTAAATCTATGGGCCTTTTCCATCTGTGAGTTCAACGTGTTTGTCTGTGTGTTTTGCTGTGGGGCGGGGGGGGGGCTTTGTTGTGATGCTGGCACTTACTTTGACCAGCTCCTCCACCCCAGATGCCTGGAACTTCCTCATCCTCTCAAACACAGAGTGGTCGGCGCAGCCACCCTCTGAGCCATACTTATGAGGATAATCTGGCAGACAGAGGGGAGATAAAGGAACGGTTGTGAAATGATTAAACTGCGCAACGGACCTCTGTAGAGTTATGTGTGGAGGGCTGCAGAAGGTGAATCGAGGTGAGTTGGAGTGCAAGAGAAGCTGCAATAAAAAAGATTAAGCGATATAGATTTTCTTCCCACACATCAGCGTTATCTTCCTCTCTCTCTTTGTCTTTTCATCAACTTTTTATCTGAGCCGGAAAAAGGTATCAATGAAAGGCCTCTTCTAATCGAAACAATTGCTTCTTTGTTCTACCCAGTTTAAGTTCTAGCCAAGCTACAACACACAAGTCAGCTGCATCGAACTTTACAGGGCAAATGGGATGGGCCTTCAAACAAACTCTGCGAACAATGTGAATATATATTTTCTGTTCGTTTGGTTTAATCAGTTCAGATGAAGAAATGTCAAACAACGCTTACATGCAACAGCAATAGACTCTTCAGGCAAATTTCTCTTCAGACTTACTAGGGTGTACCGAATGCCATTTTTTGTACATCTGAAGCCTCTATTGAGGTGTTTGAATGAACCTTTAAAGTCTTTGGTCAAATTTTATTACATCGTCATCACTCTAAAGAAGCTGACTTTACTTTTGCAGGATCATTTGTGTTTAGTCACTCCAAAAAGACGGATTATTGCACATTAGCCGTAATCCAGCTAGCAAAGGTTTCAACACTCCGGTTGTTACGGGCCGGGGTCAGACTACACAATATTAGCCTGATAACAGCAGTCTGGGAAGACGCAGGTCGTCGGGTGGGCT
>JAPQLA010000001.1:16287881-16300749 GCA_029822935.1 Naso vlamingii | reverse complement strand
CTTAGGTGCGGATATTGAGACTACTGCGGATTTTAGGCAAGAGTGATGACGACTCCAGTGAAGCAATGAATGACATTCTTGCACAGGTTAGGATTAAATGTAATCGCTGTGCTTTTGGCCAAAAGCTGCTTAAAGTGAGCGTTATTTTGACAAATGGGTGGTTTTTGTACTTACAGGTTGCGACAAACACAGAGACGAGTAAAAATGTAGGCAATGCAATTCTGTATGAGACTGTGCTGACAATAATGGACATCAAGTCTGAAAGTGGACTGAGGGTGAGTTAATTTTGATGTAAGGTCCAACTTGTTATACGCATTTGTTTCTTTACTAAATGCCTCGTGTCCCACAGGTCTTGGCCATTAACATACTAGGTCGCTTCCTTCTTAACAACGACAAAAATATTAGGTAATTAATTCACCAATTTTACTTTGCTCTTTACCCAGTGAGTCATACAAAATGTTATTATTTCTTGATGATGTATTTTTACTGAACTCTCCAGATATGTGGCATTGACCTCTCTACTAAAGACGGTACAGACAGACCACAATGCAGTGCAGAGGCATCGGAGCACCATTGTGGATTGTTTAAAAGACCTGGACGTGTCAATCAAGAGGTAATTGCTTAAAATTGCTTACTTTAACCACAATTTTACATCTTTTACGATATAGCCTTTGTTTTTCCTGACCTTCGTCTCCTCGCCGTTTTGTAGACGTGCAATGGAACTAAGCTTCGCCCTAGTGAACGGCAACAACATTAGAGGCATGATGAAAGAGCTGCTCTACTTCCTGGACTCCTGTGACCCAGAATTCAAAGCAGACTGTGCATCAGGAGTCTTTCTAGCTGCAGAGAAGTATGCCACTTGCACACAGACTTTACTAAACACTACAGCTGTGCTCAGCTGCTTTGTAATAATTTTATGCACATCCTGTGTGACCGAAAAAACTGCTGGTGACAAACTTGAGTTAGGCGGGGTTAGGTTTTGGCTAGTCCGTTTTCAAACAGGAAACAACGTGGCGGCCGGTTGGTCCCAAAAAATCTTGTATTGTTGCCAAACGATTCACTAAAATATGTTCTTGTAAACATTTTAGGCAAGAACTGACAATGCAGAACCTTATTCAACACTGCCTCATTTCACAGTTTAATTTGACTTTAATTTGCAGCCCCTGTTTTTCTCTTGAGAGAGATCAGTTGCTCTCTCTCTCCCAGTATGACTTCTTTACTCTGTGTGTCTGTGGAGGGGGGCTTACAAAAATGCAGAAATACAGATTTGAGCCAGCATAAATCTGCTGAGTGGTACATTTTGCAGGGTACTCAGTGTGCATGGACAATAGTAGGAAGTTTGCTCATTTGTACACGCTTCCCACATTGTATGGATACAAAGCTGGTTGAAAAGCAAAGTATTCCTTAATGCCATTTATGAAGGGGAATAAAAATGCACCTGTTGTGTTCCAGAACACAATGTGGAATATTCTCATCAAACTAAAAGTTATTAGCAGTACCGGTGGACTTCAAATGCTGTGTGATGATACAACGAGTGATCCATCGTCTGACAGACTATGTTGATACCATTTATGATCTGACAGCATTTGTCTCCTGGCTGTATGTAGTTAAGATGAAATTCTTCAGTCCTTCCCTACGACTAATTACTGTATTGTTTGCGTTACAGGTATGCCCCTTCGAAAAGATGGCACATAGACACCATCATGAGAGTCCTGACAACAGTATGTACATTTAAAAAAAAATTCCCACTGCCTCTGATGATATTCATTGTTGACTTTCTCTGCCAATAATAATGCATATTAATAATAAATTAATAAGTATTACCATGAGTACTACAAGTAATCTAATGAAATCTAGTTTTATGCCCCGAGCCAGTGCTGTGTTAGTTTAACTGCTAGCCAACAAATAAAAGGTTTATTTGCATTTCTCACTGTTATCTCTGCTCATCCTTACAGGCAGGCAGCTATGTGCGAGACGACTCTGTTCCCAACCTCATCCAGCTCATCACCAACAGTGTGGAGATGCATGCCTACACTGTACAGAGACTTTACAAAGCACTGCTGGATGACATCTCACAGGTCTGAGCTGCGCTCATTTTTTATTTGGGACAGTTGTAATGGACAGTTTGTATTTTAAACCATTTTAAGAGTGCATCAAAGTGGACTTGTGTTTCTCTGTTTTCTGTAGCAACCTCTAGTGCAGGTGGCATCCTGGTGCATAGGAGAGTACGGAGACCTGCTGTTATCTGGACAGTGTGAGGAAGAGGAGCCCATCCAGGTACAAATGGAAGAACCCCAGACAAACATCACACACATACACACAAACTGATGTATGCAACTACCCCCGAAAATCAAACCTGAGGGAAGCAGTAAGTTATCTAATGTTGTTTTTCTTCTCTACTTTTTTAATTAAGGTGACTGAAGATGAAGTTCTGGACGTGCTGGAAGGTCTCCTGGTGTCCAACCTGTCCACACCTGTAACCCGGGGTTACTCCCTCACTGCCATAATGAAGCTGTCTACTCGCTTCAGCAGTGTCAAGTGAGCAATGGGCTTTACACCTATCCTATACTTTGAAACTTTGCAAATATTTGGGTGCCTGCCGAAGTGATCAAGTTCATTAGTCATAACCAGAGCTTCTTTTCTCCTTTGCTAAACTGTTACACTGAAAATTTTTGTTTTAGCCGAATCAAGAAGGTGGTTTCGATATATGGCAGCAGCATCGATGTGGAGCTTCAGCAGAGAGCTGTGGAGTACAATGCGCTTTTCAAGAAATACGACCACATGAGGTGAAACTGCTTGACACTCCACGAGAAATTACCATCATTTCATTACTACCACATTGTAACATTTAGTAGATAAAGAAAATCCTCCATTGAATAAGTTTGGTCTGTCTTTTGTCTCCCTCCATATTCCTTGCTTTGTTCCCTGACTACAGACCAGCTCTCCTAGAGCGAATGCCCATTATGGAGAAAAGTGCTTCCAATGGCCCCACAGAGATTGTACAGACAAATGGGGAAGCCGAGCCCTCTGTTGTGGAAGCAAAACATCCACCACCTGTCACCCAGCCATCCAACCAGGTGAGGGCAGTTTAAATAACTCCATCATGATGAGAATTAAAGAACAAGCATCTCTTGAATTGAATAAATAGATGATGCATCAACAGCATACTTCTTCCACAAGAGGAGAATTAATATATTTATACTAAAATACAAAAGTTAACATATTTTTTTAACAGCATAAAATAATTAGAATGAATTTTGAATTTAAGTCTATTTATAATAAATTCTTTCCTTTAAATCTTTTGTAGTATTGCCATTATTGAACCTGGTGTACACATAGATGTAAGTGTGTCACTGTGGTTACATGCTGTCTTTGTCCCCCAGGCTAATGATTTATTAGACCTGCTAGGTGGTAATGATGTGGTGCCCGTAATCCAGACCACAATGCCCACCAAGCCTGCCTCAGCTGGAGGGGAGCTGCTTGATCTGCTGGGTGACCTCTCGCTAAGTGGTAGGAAGCTCTTGTTTAAAGCTCTCCATTACCCCTTTAGAGCAAAGCAGACCTGGTATAAGTCTGTGTTTGCTTCCAGTCTGAATGTGATGTGTCCAACCTGCGCCTGCCCCTGTGTAGCAGTAAAGCACTCTGGGTTTCCTATAAAAAGAAAGTGAACAAAAACCTTTGTGTGTTGCTGTCCCCGCTTTCCAGGCGGCCCAGCCCCTGCTCCTGCTCCCTCTGTGCCCACCTCCCAACCTCCTCCTTTCCTCCTGGATGGCCTCTCCTCACAGCCCCTGTTCAATGACATTGCAGCTGCAGGTGAGAGTCCATTGCTCCCTTTGACCTTCCACTCCCAAATGTACGCTAGTTAGCGGTATCGTCCTTGTGTAATAAACTGCCTAGTCATTGTGTTTTTCTTTCTTTGAATGCCCATGACACATCAAATGAAATGTTACCTTGCATATCTCTAAATGTTTTGATGGTCTGCTCCTCTGAAATCCTTTTATAGCTATTCCTCCTATGACGGCATACCACAAGAACGGTCTAAAAATAGACTTCACATTTGAGAGAGCTAATCCCAATCCAAACGTCGCGGTCATCACCATCCATGCTTCCAACTCAACAGAGGCAGATATGACAGACTTTGTTTTTCAGGCTGCAGTACCAAAGGTAAGCAGACTCAATCTGACACTGATAATAGGTGAATATATTGCAATATGTTGAGATGATTAAAGGTGTTTATGACAGATTCGTCCTTACATTGTTTTACAGTGTGATTTTTCTTTGCCCTGGTGTTGCACCGCAGATTTTACGATGCCACAAATGTGAACATTGTCTAAATAGGACTTGCATCTGTCAAAAACATCCTTAAACCAGTCAGTACTAGTGAAAACGAATCATTTATTGAACAGCAGTGTCCATGCTGTGCTATTTT
Source organism: Naso vlamingii (assembly GCA_029822935.1). Taxonomy (NCBI): domain Eukaryota; kingdom Metazoa; phylum Chordata; class Actinopteri; order Acanthuriformes; family Acanthuridae; genus Naso; species Naso vlamingii. The sequence continues at coordinate 16,296,320 of JAPQLA010000001.1, read as the reverse complement.
CTACTGTCAACTAAAATTAACTAGTTCTGTTATTTATATAATGAAGGAGGACTTTTACTTTGATAGACTTGGGTCGATTTTAAAACTTGATTGTGTTGGCTTGGACTGGACTCAGGAAATGTATAATTATTACCGTGTTTTTATGGAACTGGCTTTGAATATCTTAGTTAAAGGATCTAAAATTTATATTCAGATGAGTTATTTAAAAAATAATGCGTCCACATAGTTTTTAGAAAGGTGCACAATAAAAGTAGTGCTCTCCTCCCAAAAAAGTATTATGATTGTGAGTTAATGATTTTAAACATTGTGTCCAGTCCAAAATGATTGTTTTGTTTATCGAAGGCTTGAGAGCCGTTAGTATAATGACACTGGTACCATGTGGTATCTGGATACCATCGGTGATGAATGTTCTTCGTTGTGATGGTTTGAAATTGTCTGTAGAACATTGTAACATTTAGAAAGCTATTGCAGGCCTCCAGTATTCACCAGGCAGCCCAAAGATGCTGCTCACCGTACTGCATTACAGATCCCATCATGCCTAATGGCATTATTCTGAGTCTGTGTTCAGCTAGACAGAACGAGAAGCCATTGACGTTTGTCTTGGAGATCTGGCAGCCATCGGGAATCAGGCAATGAAAACACTTTACATGACATTTATTTGCCTGCATCACCTGTGTTACAGCCCCCTTTATCTAATAGAAAAATTTAATTAGTGCAATTGAGACGTTTGAACAGATGATCCATCTGTCGGCCACCAGCGCCCAATCAATGTGAGCGTCCGTTTTTATATTGCTGTAATGACCCAATTTCTCCCCGGTTACCATTAAATTTTTATCTAACGTAGTGTCCCCCATGTTTTTGTCAGACATTCCAGCTGCAGCTCCTCTCCCCTAGCAGTAATGTTGTCCCAGCACTCAACCAGGGAACCGTCACACAAGTCATCAAAGTCCTCAACCCACAGAAGGTGAGTTAAGTCGTCTTGGCTCAGCACACATTTCATGCCTGTGCAGTCTTAAATGATTTTCAAGAATTTCCACCTTTATAAACATGACCCTCCTCACAAAATTTCAGCAACAGCTACGAATGAGGATCAAGCTGACGTACACCCTCAAAGGCTCGCCTGTACAAGACCTGGCTGAGGTTAATAACTTCCCCCCTCAGTCCTGGCAGTGATGAGCTGCTTCTCTTGCTCTTATAAGCCCCCCACCAAGGGAACTATGAAAACGATTTTCCTTTCACCTCCCTCCTTTCTTCCAACGGATCCCCCTGTGACGTCATTGCAGTCCGCTGCCCTCGAGTTGCATGGGAAGCAGCAGAGCATCTAACGCAGAAGAAAAATACAGATGTTACGAAGACCCTATGCTGACTATTGACATCAACCGAATAATTGGGAAAAAACATATCAATCAAGGAACTTTTCTCGCTTCTCTCTTAATTGGTTTCATTGATCTCTTTGCGTAGTAGTAATATCTCTCTCATACAACCTCCGCCCAGCACCGTTACCACCCTCAAAAGCACATGAGCACGCCATTCACTGTGGCACACCGGACCTCTCGTGTCAATGTAGAGGAAAAAGTGTTGCCCGCTATGAGCACTGCAGTAACCATATGTTTATTTTATTTTATATTTAAGCTAAAATGCAGTTGAAACCCTTTGCTTGATTGATATTTATGATTGGCTTTGCATTCAGATTTATTAATATGAACCGTCACTGCAGAGAAAGCTTTGAAAGGTCTACCTAGTGAGGTCATAATCTCCTTGAATAACCCCTTTTTTGACTCTTCACGTGACGTGTGATATAACTTGTCGGAGAGTTGTATTCATTTTAAATTACATTAATTTGCTTAAAGCATGTTTGAGCATTGTTAGGATCACAATCACCTTGACTTGAGCTCAGAGGGGATTTTTCTGGTCCTATGTTTCTATAGGAAGTACTGCACATGAGTTTTGTCACAACTATATTGCCCAGTTTGATCACCGAAAGTGTGCTCAGACTCTTCCACACAGCTCTCCTAAAATGCTCTCATCTGTAGCTTTAGTCTGACATCTGTATAATAAAATTCAAGGGTTAATTGCTTTGCATAGTCTGAGGAGGTTCATTCATCAGGATAGATTTAATCCAGGCCTGAAATTTATCTGATGATAAGCTGATTGCATTTGTGTTGGAGATCTGTGTTTAAACTTTTCCTGCATTCGTGTCTTCACAGTCAAGCTTGCAAATTAGATACATTTCAGATTTGTTTAACCTGGTTGATCTTAGTCACCATGCACATACATGTAAATGCTTGTTATGAATGTAGTTACATGCACTGAATGCTTTTTTCCCCCCTGAAGTCTTCTATCTCATGGCTGTCCTCTTTGATGACGACGCTCATCTTATTGGCACTATTTTTGTGAAAGTATGTTTAGTTTCTGCAGTAATTTGACTTAATTATTTATGCCTGATATCAAAGTGATGTGCCTTTCTGACTTAGCTAGATAAAAGCCCCCTGGACTATTGAGTTCTGTATGAGCTTTGTTTGTAAGTCTGCTTGTGTGCTGATTGTGTTTTCAATCTGAGGGAAGTGGTCTGGATTGGTAAAAAACTGGTTTATCGTTTCGTTTAATCAACTTTAACTTTTTCACTTCTGTATGTCATAATGAGTTCACGATCAGTCACCCACTAATATTGACCTACCTGGAAGTCTAGAGCAACGTCTTTTTGTCTTTTAGTTTAGACAAAAACATAAATTATAGCAACATGATCCTGACTGTTTATTTCTCTCTAGTGTCTAGATTTTCCATTTTTAAAAAAATGCCTGTTGGATGTTATTAATAACAAGTCCTAAAAACAAATGCAAATCTCAAAAGATTATGGCAGCTAATAGATGTAAACTTTTCATAAAATGGAATAAAGGTTTCAGATGGGTTTTTTTTTTAAAGTACAAATGTTCCACTAAACGGAAATATCATCCGGGTTTCCCCCTGTCAAAAAACGTTAAAGTGTGAGTTTGGATCACGTGATGAGGTACTGGGCCGGTTTGGTCTGTGGTGACTGTTAGTTCGATGTCTCGGCTCTCGTCTTCTCCAAATCAGAATTCTGACCATGCTGTCGGGGACAGTAACCTCAATACCTCACAATGTTCTCTCTCTTTCTGTTAACCTTCTGTTGCAGTGGATTGACAGCTTTGTTTAGTCATGAATTGCAATCAAGGGGAGCATCTGCATGAGAAAACCTAATGGTAGTTTGTGCATCTCATTACCTAACAAGCCTAGCAGCCTTGCAATGCTATGTTAAGATCCTCAGATGTTCAATCAGGCTGTATTCTTCTCACTATGCTTCACTATCTTCTAACTTCTGTGACCAAATCAGAGAAACTATTAGCTTTGGAAATATTTTTGAGCTATGATATGTGTATATGGAGAAAACTATTTCAGTTTAACTTTTTTCTGTTGTTGACAAATGCTATATTGGCTTTTTTTCTGTACATATTGAGGGCTTTTACAATTTTGTCTCTTGTACTATCTTTCATCCTTTTTTTAGATATCATTTTCTAAAAATTCCAATTATTCACAATGTATATAGTCTAAATAGAGTTAGTCGACATCAGTCTATGAAGACGTCCCTGTATCATCACTCATTCATTGTAAAAGATATATGATCTGCTGCCTGTACATTGTATATAGTTGTAAAACAAACAAAAGCTGATCAAATTAAATAAAACCCACATGAAGACTTAAAAGATTAGCTAAGAAGTATAATTGTATGCATATATGTACAAAATCGTACGACTCTTAAAAGATGCAATTGAACTGCATTTGATTTACTATTCTTCATACTTCCTTCATGATCAGATGTGTCATCTTTACTTCTTTTACAAGGGTGGTTGGTGAGTCAGTAGGCTACTTGTCGGAGCTCCTTTGGGTGTTGAAATAAGGCTTGAATCCGTCTTAACAGATGTCTGAATTATGTCTTGTACTACTGAGAAACCTAAGCACAGCGCTGCACAGCAGCAGAGGTGGCGCTGTTCTTTATCTGCTCACCTGCCCCTCAAACGCCTCATGTGCACACGCTCTCCTTTAAAGAGGAGCAGGTTTCCCTCTGGCCTTATGAGTGTTTCAGTGTTTTGCACTCTTGGTAATTCACATCTACTAAAACTCTCTTGAACCTACAAATTGATTCCTGAAGTGATGCCCCTCGGTGTCGGCACATTTGCTCTCACGGTTGCCTGGAGACCTTTTTTGTCTGCCGTGCAGCATCCTACTAAAAGGATCGTGCTTCAACCAAGCAAGACCACTATTAGCTTTTCCTCCACTATGGCAACTTAGGTCGTCACGGGAATAGATTTTAATCTGGACAAGAGCTGATCAGTTTTATTATGTGCTGAGTGATACCAGATGTGTGTGTGTTGGAGCGGCAGTGTCCCCTCTCGGTCTGGACAGTACAGGGCCTCTTTTTGGTGTCCTTTCTTTGCTGTCGTCCCTCATTACAGATGTTGTTTGCCTCTGCATGGCACCTTTCAGCCTCTCATTGCGTTCTCATACAGGAAAGTTGGAGCTGTGACGTGACAAATTGATTGGAGCACTCACTCTTTGAAATTCAACATGACATGAAAGGATTTTAAGAAGGAAGGCAATAATTTATTTTTTCCTCGTCTGACCTTTTTAGATTGTGTTTTTAAGTGCTGCTTTATCTGTCCCCAAACTAATAGCCACAAGGGGGAGCTGTGCAAAACGGAAGGCTGCTGGGATGGGAAAGGAAGTTTCATACATCTATTCCTGAATGTTTTTGTTGGTGTCGTATGTATTGTCTTATTCAGCCTGTATGTACCCTTGTTAATCACATCTGATCAGTTCTTTCGATGATTCATGCAGTTTTAAATGTACAAATGGAAATGAACCCGATGTAAGTGCTTTGGACACTGTAACTTAAAAGCAAGAAAAGAAACGGAAACAAACACCCATCAGCGACATGATCAGCATTTGAAGTGATATTAGTATGTTTGCGCGTGTGTGTGTGTGTGTGTGCAAGAGTGTGTGAGACAGAGAGAGAGAAAATAATCATGCTTTAGGGAGCATGATTGTGTGTGACATGTCTTTTATCTAGATAGGACATGATTTCTGGCTGCAATTTCAACTCTCAGCTTCTGAGCTGCATGTGAAAACCAGTGTAAATAATGTCATTTCTACTCTTGACCTGAGACTCTTTTTGAAATGGAAGAAAAGTTCAAATTATAAAAATCTGTCACACCAACTTCATGGGTCAGTACTAACATGTACAATAGGAAGTTGCTCAGATAGTGCTCACAATACTGTTAATGTTTTTAAGAGGGTGATGAAAGTGCACATCCGTCATTTGGATAAATCGGATAATTGATTTTTGTTTAGTTTTTGTTTTTTTATTTGTTCAGGTGAATTCAGTGTGTAAAGGGCTTGGAAAAGCATCTGAATTGCCACCATGTTCACTTTTCCTGTTGAATCAGAAAAAAAAAAAAAAAAAAAAAAGCATTCATTGTATTTTGAAAAATGAAATCTGTTTGTTACCCCCGGGCTTGTCCTGACTGTAAAACAATATGGTAACTGATTTGTTGGGGGAAGGTGGAGGCATGAGATTCACTTTTTCCAGTCACGTTTGACATGTTGAACTGAATCCCAGTTCCATGACTTCAAGGTGAGTGTGAATGTCAGACTGAAGTATGAAATGATGATTAAAGATGAGAAGTTGTAAACTATTAAATGGGATATTTTCAATTTATGCTGTGTATTCTTGTCTTTGGGTTGGAGAAAATGATCAAGCGAATAAAAAGTCAAATAAAAATCTAGTTGATCTATGGTAGTTTGTTTTCTTGGTTTGGAGATGTGATGTAACTGTCTGATGCCCAGCTCATTCATTCTTCTGGAAAATTCATACCATGAGATGATAAATTTGTTTATCTGTTCAAAATGTACCTTTAAATTACATAGCATCATATGATTTAGGCCTACCATTTCTAGGTTTGATACACTAATTTTGACAATGTCATATATGGTCGACTTTACGTGTATCCTTTACAGAGCCAATATGTACATATGTATGTAATAATACCATAATGTTATTCATTTCTTTAACCATCCAATGAATGAATCAATGTTTTATTTTCGTGTCTGGTTCTTTACATGACCCATCCCACATGGAATTATACAGACACATTGACTAACAACAAGCAAAATCTTATGACTATCAGTTGATAAATCGAATCATAAAAATGTTGTAACATAAATCAAAGTTAAGTTCAAGTAAAGTTACTTTAGAGCAGGTCATCACTTGGAGTTGCTGACATACTGTATGTAATGACTCTTGGACTTTGTGGCTCTTTACCATTCAGAGCCCCTTAAGCCCAAAGTTTCTGTAAAGGATAAAATTCAACAAAAACATTATTTTTTGGTCGTTTTATTTCATTAAAATATATAGGAATTTGCACCCTTTATTAAGAAAAAGGCAAAAGAGAAGGAGGTACCTTAAACCACAAGGTCATTTTAATTTGTGTAGCCTGTTGGTTGTGCACAAACTTTGTAGTTCATAAAACTCTGACATCCTATTGAAGGCCTGTGTGTTTGTAACAAGGTGTAAGTTATTAATAAACGGATACAGGTCCGGATGTTACTGAGCTCTCTTTCAAGGACGTGGTCAAACAGCCCAAAGCTTCACTGATATATTTAAGAGCTAACTGAAACTACATAGCAAGCATAAACACTACATGAAGGGACTTTTCCAACCTGGCAACCCAAGGATTACACAAATAAATAGCTTTGATATAACTGATCAAGGTTTGTTGTTTTTTTTAATTAAGCATTTATAAAGCGAACTGCCAACTTATGAATATTATGATTAACTGGACAATTGAACTAAATATCATTGTATTCATGGTTGGGAAGGTTACATTGGAAATGTAATAGGTTACAGATGACTAGTTACCCTATTAAAAATGGAATAAGTAATATAGTTATTTCAATTACTTTATCAAAAATAATGTAACTTATTACCATGGATTACTTTTTGATTACTTTCCTAATTTTCTAATGAATGTTTTCAACTGTTGACCATTTTCAAATGTGTTAAACCAGGCAGTGTTAATGGCAGACATGGGACGCTGCATATTTAAACCAAAGCATCAGAATAGCATCAAACTTCACTAAACAGCCTCGAATAGAAATTGCAGAAGAAGACGTTGTGCACATCAAAAACATGCAAAGCAACAAAATGAACATTATTCAACATGTGGCCTAAACTTTTTACAGAAAATATTCAGATGTAACCCCCTTTGGCGTAAGTAATTGTAATTTATTTACACATTCTTTCTCACTAAACTGCAGGAACTGATTACAATTACATTTATTTTGTAATATAATTATATAATTTTGTTGCATGTAACTACTTACTCTCCAACATTGACTGTATTAATGTCATAGCTAGTGGTATTACGATGAAATGCATTGACATGCAGGCCTGCATCATGCAGACTCACAGTCAGTATCGCTCAGACACGCCCTGCGAAGGCAAACGGGGATTTTTCGTTGTGAACTGCATCAAGTGGTTAAAGACTTTCCGTATGACTGATGTACTACGCCTCTCCTCTCAGAAAGGGGCGGTGGCTGATGAATAATAAATACACTGAACACGCCCATTTAATGTTTATTGATCAGGTCTCCAGCAGGCCTATCTGACAACAGTCAGATTCAGTCTGGATATGGCGTCGCTGCATCGACACAGGAGGAATTTTCGCCTCTCCGTGGGAATCTGTCAGTCGCGTACCGGGGCGGCACTTCTCGGTTTCCGTCGCTGCTAATAGGGATCATACATGGCGATGGAGGACGAGGACAATAACGCGGCGGTGGTGGCGATTAACACCCAAGCGGGCATCAAGAAAGGAGGTGATGTCGGAGATAACGGGGCTTGCATAGACAGGCAGCCGGACACGGTGGTACACCAAGCGGGGCTGAATCAGACTGCAGGTCGCGGCAGCCGCAGTGCTCCGGGAGCTCACGCTGCAACGGGGATCCGAGTGCTAAAGGCAAGTCATGACGGGGGTGTAGAGGAGAGCTTTCCTTGTGGTGCAGGAGGAAATTAAAAAGTGCTCGACAGATACCTTAATATTGTGTTACATGTCAAGGTTTTCCTTACATTGCAGTGTGTGAATCAAACAGGGCAAAGTGCAGGAACGCATTCCTGTAAAATTATGTAACGGGCTGTAATATCCACTGATTGATATTCTGTGGTTGATGATTGATCTGTGGATGATTGCCATTAAATGAGGAATGTACCAGAGCCAATTAGCAGCCACACACACACACACACACACACACACAGAGTTGGCTGTTACAGCTTTTATAGGAAGGCCCACTGCTTTACAGTTCTTATATGACATTTAATGGTCAGACACATGATGTGTATATAAGTCCCATAGCTACTGGCAAGGCAGC
>JAPQLA010000001.1:16018779-16037829 GCA_029822935.1 Naso vlamingii | reverse complement strand
TTTTTTTTTAAGTATTTGAAATTAAATGTTAATCACTTATTAAATTACTAAACTGAAATGAATTTATGCCATTTTACCCAACTTGTAAAAGTGACTGAAATAGTTTCGAGATAATGAACATAGTTTAAATTGATGTTAACATGTGATTTATGAATAAGAAATTCATTTGTTTCTTTTAATTTATAATGAATAGGTTACTTTTTATAAGTACATTTTTAATAGTATATAATAGAATGATTTTACCAGTGAGCTGTATTTTTTAATTCTGTATTTTTGAATTCTGGAATTATTATTGTTGTTTTTACAATTTTTATGATTGTCTGCTTGCCCTCTAATTTTATTGTTATTTTTTTGTCTTGCAAACACAAGCAAACACACATGCACACGCACACACACACACGCACACACACACACACATACGCACACACAGGTTTTTGATGAAAAAATGAGTGGCAGTGTGATTTGGGACAGCTTGGTGAAGCCAGCAGTGATGTCATTAAGCAGCACCCTGCATGATAAGGCAATCCCCGTCAGTGAATAAATAAATAAATTAAAATGATATCTTATGTATTCTTTTCACCTCCCTGCAGACCCCTGCTATCCCAAATCCTGACCCCCTCATCCCTGCCTCCCACCGCCACCCCTGCCTCCCCAAAACACACACACACACCACAAATACACCCCTTCGCTGCTGATGTAGCCACCACCACTGCTCCCTTCCCCCTCATGTCCACCGAAATATCAGGCAAAAAAAAAAAAAAAAATGAATGCAGCTTTGCAATAAATAATGCATTTCACTAATACGCATTCAGGTGGAGACAGTCTTTTGGCCCCATCTCATGCACATCCAGAGAGAGGAGAAATATAGAATCCAAGAAGGGAAGGCTCTCCTCCTGAACTGAGAGCGGTGACGGCTCGATAATAGGCTAAAACAACGAGCATGAGAGCGAAAGAGTGAGAGGGAGAGAGAGTAAGAGAGGGAGACAGAGAATGAGAGAGAGAGAGAGAGGGAGCAGAGGAAGAAGAGAGGGGGGCCAAGAGAGAGGGAGAGAGTGGCAAGCATATTATAACTCATCCATGTGGATCACCCTAGTAGATTGGGAGCAATCCCTTGTTGAAATTGTCTTCTAAACACTTAGAGAGAAGGAGACAGAACGGAGCAGCCAGCCCATCTCAGTGTGCCTGTATGTGTATTCTCACACTGCCTGCTATCCCAGCCAAGGTAGAGAGACCTCTGACAGACCGCTTGCATGTGTGTGTATTACACTCCTGCTCGCGTGCGTGAGCGAGTGTTTGTCCGCGCATGTGTTTGCGCCGTTGCCTATCTGTGCCTGAGCCAGCCAGCCAGCCAGCCAGCCAAGTGAGTGTGTGCATGTGTGTTTAAGCAAGAGGGAGAGAGAGAGGGAAGGATGTGTGTGTGTGTAAGGAAGAGGGGGTATTATGCACCCTGGATGTTGCCTCGTGCTTTAAACAGCTGCCTACAAGCCCAGGTAGTGCGCGCCGGCTTCTAAATAAGCAGCACATTCACCGTCCCCCTTCAGGACAAGAGGCTAGGCTGCAGAGTGTGAAATCAGACTAATACAGTGGCGTAGGGCTGTGCAGGAGCAGGAAGCAGCTCCTGTATGACTTACTTAGACCAGAGGTTTAGAGGACAAGAACCAGCAGAAGAAAAGGAGGGGATTGGACGTCAGAGAGAAAGGGGAGGAAAAAACAGACAGTAAGGTCAGTAAATCCTTTTTTAATTTCTGCTCTGTGGGTTCTTTCTTTCAGTCTTCAGTACTTTAAGTACAGTTAGTGTGGAGCTGGGACTGAGGCTGAGGCTGTGGCTGCTTTGTTTTGCTGGAGAAAGTATTGATTCTTTGTAAGTTTGTGGGAAGTGTGCTCTTTTTGATCCTGCCAGGTGAGAGCAGATGGAAACACTGGATGTGGGGGGGCTGGCTTAGAGCGGCCCAACTCTTTACTCTTTTACTCTGTGTGTGCGTGTGTGTGTTTGTATGTGTGTTTGTATGTGTGTGTGTATGTGTGTGTGTGTGCAAGGAAGAGAGAGAGTGTGAGAGTGTGTGTGTGTAAGGGTGTATGGTGTTCTTGTGTTTACATAACTTTATGCTTAGGTGTATAGATTTTGTATACAGTGCATTACGTATGGCCTCTTGTGTGTTTTTTTATTTTTGGAATTTGAACAGTAACAGTCAAATCATGTGTATGTGCTGCTGTGATGCTTTGTATTAGAAATGGTAGTGACTGTACATTTAGGGAAGGGGCCGAGTTGCTGCCCACCCAAATGGGCCAGATAACAGAACTGGGAGTACAACGGATTGTATTTTTTTTAAAAAAAGAAAAAAAAAAAGAAAATCACTTTACAGAAGATCTTACACTCAGATTGAGTGGACGTCGTTGAGAGTGGACACCACTGACAATCACATCATATCCTTTAAATACACCTTACAGTCACTGGGTCATATGGCGAAATATTACCCAATAAGAGGGTCCGTGCACACAGGTGCAAAAAGAACATGTGACCACAGTGAATTCACACAAGGTAGTGCTCACTGTTTCGTCACAGGAAGTTGTATAACACTTTTGGAAAATCATTTAGATATTAAGAAAGTTTATTATTATGCAAACCTTTAAAGGGGTAGAAGTTTAATTAATTAAAAAGTTTTCACAATTATTTAAAAATGTACATTTCGTTCATGAATAAATAATATTAGACTCTATCTGGCACAAACCTGGCAGAGTAGAATTTATCCAAAAGAAGAATTTGAACAGGTGCAAAACACTCTGACTGGTTGTGGGCATGTGCCAGCATTTAGATGTGATTAGCCACACACAAGCACAGGAAAAGTGGGAAAGCCAGGACTACCAAATTGTCAGCAATACTAAAGACATCAACACAAAAATTTCAGCCATCCATCACAGCTGTCGGCCTGTTTCTGTGGCGACAGTGATTTATTCTAGGGCTGAAATCCATTTGGACTCTCTCTCTCTTTCTCTCTCTCTCTCTCTCTTTCACACACACACACACACACACACACATACACACACTAACTCACTTGCTCACTTACTTACACCGATCACTAACGCACACATAAACCCAAACACCGCGTGAAGCAACTCTCCCAGTGTTAATAAGTGTTGGTTTTTTTCAGTTGCAATTATTTGGAGTCGACAAATGTTGATTGGAGAATTATCTGTCCTCTCACAGAGCTGTCGTGGCTTCTGGGCAGGTGTTCAAAATATCAAATATGTTTTACTCTGGTGAGTGTGGACTTTAACACTGGTTTGGCACTGAGTGGTGAGGTTTGTATGAGCTCAAATAATCAGAAGAATCACTTTATTTATGGGGGCATATTTTTGAAGAAATACAAATCTGATATATGTTGGTATAAGTATGGTGGAATTAACATTAAAAACACTGCTCAATGTAAAGAAATGCAATTCCACAGCAACACAAACAACAAATTGAATGAACACCTCCCTAAAACTATCTGAAGAAGAAAAAGGAACATTTTGACCTTCTTGAAAGAAAGATTTTTTGCATTTCTAGTACATTTTCAGGCTTTGGTTTTTGCCAGGTGAAGCTTATAAACTGGCAACCAGCTTTACTGCACATACAGTAAAAAGATGTTTATGACTTTTTTTTCTTTTACAGAGCAAGAGCATCACATTTTTCTTGCTTTCATATCTCAAATTTAAGGTGTAACATACTCCTGTTGCAACACTTTGTGCCAAAAACAAGCCTTCAAGTCCTCAGATTCAAGAGATTTTCCTTGACTTGAGAATAAAAGACGAAGAAATGAAAGAGAGTATTCAATTCCGTATTTTTCTCTTTGCACTGAGACTACCATTATACAGTAATTAAAGTTTAAATCAAAATGTCATGCAATTTTGAACAACTATCAGTAGGTGTCTTTTTATCCTCTGCAGTACAGTAAACAGTATACATAAATGAAGACTGTCACACAGTGATGATCCAGATTCTGAGCTCCAAAAATCCTACACAGGAAGTAGCGTACAAGACTATTTTTGACACGAGTATTAGCCGTTTGGTGTTTTAGCTGCTGTTGTGCTCACGACACAAGCAGAATAAATGTAGAAACATGAACGAAATCTGATATGTAGATGGAACTGACAGCGTGTGTGCTTCCACATGCAGGGTGTGTTTGTTGGAGAGGATGAGGAGCAAAACAGATGCCTGCAACAATGCTGCTTTGCTCTCCTTTTTCATCCCCCTCTCATTTAATTTCCTCTCCTTTCTCCACAGCTTCTCTGGTATTTTTTCATATGTCAGATGATAACTCAGGTCCTACACTGTTCAGTAAGATTTATCAGTCATCACACTGCCCCTAATATCCCCCTTCTGCCAGCAAGCACACCCAGTTCCCTAAGCCCATGCTCCAGCCTTAAGCCTTGGCCCGAGCCCTCTGACTGCACCCTACGATTGATATTGTGTGTGCATGTGTGTGTGTGTGCATGTGCGTTTGTTTGTGCATGCAGTCACGTGATCAGACTTGCTGCTGTCCTATTGGCTGATGGGTATTTGTGCCACTGGTAACACATGATGGGGCTACTTTTGCAGATGCATGGTCAGGAGCTGTCAGCTCTTAATATGTTTGTCTGTCTGCACAGCTATCTCAGACGTTGATCTGAGCTAGCCTGTGTGTATCTGGAGTCGGGTAGAGCAGAGAAGGCCCTGCTGTGTGCTCTGCTCTGCTCAGGCCTGTCTGTGTCTGGAGGGACGAGGCTAGCGCTGAGGCTGAGCATGGCAATAGAGGTCACTCAGGTTCTGTGAGAGCCAATACTCAGAGCAAACCTTGCTCGAATGCATCACATAACACCACAGATGAGGCATTCAGTAGTCTGCCTGAGTAAAATGTCTATTCTGATTATGATACACAATCAGTAGAAATCCATTTTCAGCAGATTCGAATTATTCTGAGATATGTGTGAATCAAGGGGAAGATCACACACCTCACTTATAATCACCGATCATTTAAGTGTGCAACGTTATTTTTTGTAAGCTTGTTTGTTATTTTAGTCCAGTTGCAGGGCTGTTCATGTCTGAGGCCTGTGTGTCTGAGGCTGTCACTGCTGCTGCATAGTGATTGAACTCCAGCAGAGGTCTGGGCCTTACCATGATAACATGCCAAACTTAGCTCTGCTCCTAAAATCCTGGATTAATGGCTTCTTTAAGAGCTTAACATGGTCAGCCATTCAAACATGCTCTGGATTGACTGGGCTACCTTGGTTGCCTGTTATCTCCTGTAGAGTTTTACAAGCACGCTTTCCAGTGAGGGAGAATTTTAGCACCATCTCTGAATGTGTTTCTCCAGGCCATGAAACGCTATTGACCTTGGAAGAACCTGTGCGTATTGTACATCAGTGACATGTTATCCTTATAGAAACTATTTGTGTTCTAATTAATATGTTTGCAATAAAAACCTTACTAAATTTCTTTAAAGATAGATCATGAAATCAAATTGTGAAATTTTATGCAACACAAAAACTGCATTTGTCTTTTTTCCATTTCCATTTTCATTAAGTCTCACTTCAATTTAAATGAATGAATATTTAAAGTTAATTGAATATAATATAAGTGGAAGTAAAAACTACATAATATTTTTTGTTCTCTCTTTTTACAGTTGCATTAATTTGTCATGTGAGATGTCTGAAGTTGTGGAGATTTTAAAGTTTACCAGATATAAATTAATCTCGGGTTCATAAATATGACAAATAAAGAGCCTCGAGCCAACAAAAACACTGTTATAGTTGGTAGAGTTTGGTATAAACTAAACATTCTGTTATTTATATGTGTTAACACATACAAATACACACAAGTTTGCAGCAGCATGCGACTCTTGCGATTACAGAAAGAATGACAGAAGGACTTGTTTCTGTCTTCCTCTTTGTCCTTATTTACAAAAGCACATAAAATAAACACAGGCAGGCGCATACAACATTTGTTTTCACATCCTAACCCCGCAAGGTTCCACTGTATTTTTAAACAATATTTACTGTAAGTATACATCCTTTTCCCTTACCTTTGTGTGAAATTTAGTTTATACTGCAGTGCAATAGAGCAACACAACATACTGCGATGAGTCCTTTAAATCCACAGATTTTTGTTGTGAGGCTTTTGTTAGCCTGTGAATACTGGCATGGCACTAAGAGTGTGTGCTTTCTACCTTCCATGATACAAACTCCACTATTGGCCTTTTACAAAGAATGGCATCCAATCTCCTCCTATAAGATGTCCACTACAGAACTGTTACTGTTGTAGGGCTGCTCGGATTGGACGCTGCCCGCAAGTATTTACTTTCAGTGAAAACTGACAGTGGAAGGAGCTTTATCTAAAAAACTGTCACTGCTGCTTAAACACATTTTTTGTGACTAAAGCAGGTGCATCTGTAAGTCTGTTTAACATTAAAGATGTTGACACTGATGGTCAGAACTCCTTAGACATATGCAATATATAAAGGGGACTGTGAAAAATTGCACAGCCTCCAGAAGTCATGAAATCAAATCAAGCAGACAGAGATGCTGATGCCTCCAAGGGATTACTTTAATTACATTAATGTCCCTGATTTGTGAAATTCTGCTTGACGTCCTTGTTGCCTCATTTGTTGTTGTTTTCATATGTGTTTGCATGTTAGGCTCGAGGTCCTTTTGCCTTGAATCTCTAATATCCATCGGATTAAAATACAATGTAATCATGTTGGCCTGCCTTGCACAGTGTCTGGAGTAAATATGGTCATTCTGCATCTTATTACAGCCTATTACTGCAGCCATGTGCATAATCACTTCATGCTTTTCTCATGTGTGAGTAACCTTTGCACCCTCATCTGTAAGCCCAACCATAGATGTTGCTTTTTCAGCCATGCTGTTTTATCCAGTGTGTCTGCAGGAGGAAATCTAATTGTTTGTTCTATTAAGATGCCTCTTCAAGGATAAAAATAAGAGCATTGGAGGTTTACTGAAAAGACTTAATCATGCTTTTGTCCTTACACCCTAAATACTTGCCTTTTATACAATGATTTACAATTTGCACAATTTGCTCTTGACCTTATCTCCCGCACTAAATATAAATATTTTAATGGAACCACTGGAAAACATATCATTTAATACACAATAAACAAAAAAAAATTATCGTATGTTGTAAAGGAGGCAGCGTGGTTTGTTGTGTTGCTTATTTTCACAAACCTGAGTTTGTGAATGTTCCGGAGCAGAATCTCTCATTATGATGTATGGGTGCAGAAAAGACCGGCGCAGTTCCATGTGTTTCATGGTGTGCTGTGTAATGATGGTGGGATTCGGTGCTATGTTGATTCCATCTTGGCTGTTCTGCAATAATTCAGAAGAGGAGGAGGAGGGGTGGGGTGGTGGAGAGGCACCATTTTACTCCTCCAATCCCCCTTCGCCACCACTGGAATATAATCCGCTGTCTCCTGACCTTCAAATCATGCAGCGCTGCAGTCATTCCAATTGGCCCGGACGCCATTAGCGTGAAATGTCCTCTAGCCACTCTGCTTCTGCACATGGAAGATTTCCTTTCTCCCAGCATGGTTTCCCTCTTCTACTTTGCTCCTTCCCTCCATCTCACATTCTATCCACCATGCCCCCTGAAGCCTGGCTGCGATGGAGGGTGGGAACCTCTTGCACTAAGGAAATGAGCCACCACAGGAGATGCTGTTGGTCAAAAGACAGGATGAAAAACACTCACTCCATTAGACTCTGATATGTTTGTGTTGCACCGTGTTCCTTTAGGGAAAAAAAATATTTTTGCACATATCCCCGACAATAAATATTTGGTTTTACAGTGACCTGAGTGCACGTGTGACCTTTACAAATGAACATGTTTTCGTCAAGCAGGATTCTGGTGCAATCTACCTTTAATATGAGATATTTTGCTACAACCTCTCAATAGCTTGTGCTATTTTGATTCACAGAGAAATTTTAGTAAGAATTTATACAAGTAAATAAATGTTTAATCTTATTCATGATCAAGTTGCTCCTTTATGCATCTTAATTTCAGATTTTGAGCCTGAACACACAAAATGCAGCTTTTTGGTGTTAAGGACAGACAGCTAGCTTGTGGTGGGTGCAGGGTTCGTTGGAGCATGCCCCGGCTAGTTCCCTCGGCCAAGTGCATCACATGTAGGGAGCAGCTGGGGCTCTTATCATACTGGAGAGAGGGAAGAAGATATACTGTCAGGGGCATAGAAATCACATACCAAAGCTCAGCATGTGTTAGGTTGCTAGTAGATAGATAGATCAATTATTGAAAGAGGACATATTTGATATGATCCGAATATTAAAAATATATCAGAGGGCAAACAACATTCATGGCTGTCTTCAGATCTGTGCTGAGAGATGTGTGTCAAATCTCCAGAGAGATGCTTTATTCAGAAGGGTCAAGAGGCACCCTGACTGCTTGATAAGATGCAAGAATATTTTTATTTGCAAAAAGTGGTGTAAAAATGTCAGCCGTGGCTTTCAAAGTTATGTTTATTATCAGCTTGCCACATAAAATATTGTTCCTCCATATTCATAACGACAGATAAATATCCTGTGACCTAGAATTCATCCTACGATAAAGCATCATTACACAAACATGTATCTCAACATCTTTGTGTTTTTCCTGTTTCCAAAACGTGTAGTTTTCCTGGTTGTGTGTCTTGAGTGAATTCGGCTCTCCCTGTCACTGCTCATTATGTTTCTGGGACAGTGACAGGTGGAAGTGTGTGCCTTTATATATGTATACCGACTGTCTGACTGTGTGCCAGCTTTGGAAAAACACTGACCCATGCAGGTGCAGTTGGTGAACTGATGAGATTTATTTACATAGATAGCTATTATGCTCTCTGCTCCTACACAGTTCTCCTCTGAAACCTTCCCTGAAGTCTATTTCTCTCCACTGGTTGTTATTACATATGTGTATGTTTTTATGATTAATGACCCCACTGGGGTATAACCATAATGCTGTGACCTCAAGGTAAAATTGAAATGCATGCACCGGATGTAAAGCATTCCTATATCATTGCCCAATATACTTAGCAGCCATTACATTTGTTGGCACTAGTGAAAATAAAACAGAAAGCTATGAGGTTTCAAATCAACAAGACCACTCTAAGAAATGGACTTATTGGAATTGCATTAAGTTGATTAGACTGAGAAATGAATACTATTTACAATGGAGCAGTGTTAAACAGCCTTGTTTCTCCCAGCTATAGGAGTGCATTGACAGTCAGTCAGCATCAATTAAATCTCCTGATCTGTATATCCTGAGAGGCCGGACTTGTTGTCTTCTAATAAAGCCGGTCTGTGGCAGCAGAATGTTTCATTTCCTCTAGGAGATTGTCCTCTATAATGCAGAGTGCTTATCATAGTCCTGGAAAAGGACTGCAACAACACAACGTTCTGATGCTTGATACCCAGATCAACCTAAGGCCAGTGCTCGCCGCACTTCTAAGCAGCATTTGGACCTATTTAGTTTCACTGAACATGGCTATTTAGACTCAGAAATTGCTTCTTCTTTTAGGCAAGGCCGTTGTACTTTTGGTTAAAATGTTATAATGTACTGTGTTTTGTTGGGATATTAGTCATGTTAAAAATATTGGTTTCCTTTTTTTAAGTTGAAAGAGAATACATGGTATTTTGGGAATGTTAGAAGTCTTTATGTATCTGTTTGTGCACATGAAAATGAAAAATGGGGTCTGGGAAGGACGGGGTTGTGAGGGGGCCAAGCTGTCCCTGGCCATTCATTCTCTCTGGCCCCCCTGTCTAATTAATGGGCCACGTTCATACACGTTATTGCACCAGAGGGTCTGTCACTCATTAATCATGTGACCTTCTGTGGCACAGTTAATGACCTTGGAGGAGTAGATCAGCTGGAGATGGCTGAAGCTGTGGAATTAAATTGTTTCTGGAAGTGGTCATGGTCACATCAGGCACTTTAACAGCCACTCTGCTCAGGCCCTCTCCTGTTACACCTCAGTCTGTGTCTCACACAGAGGCTCTTACAGGCGATGCCACAGGGATGGGCCGAGGAATTTCAGACACTAGGACTCAGGATTAGAGTAGGCAGGGGATGGAACCAATGTTGAACTTAAATCACTCAGTTATGACTTCATTGGCTGATTTCTCGCATGACCACTGCCTGTCACATTTCAAATCACTCATAAAGGAACCAACTTGCACCAACTTCTGAAAAACCTTCTGTCATCAAAGTTTGGTGTTGCAGCTCAATATTCTGTAAAGTTTTTTAATTAAATCTTAAATCTTAATACTTAATAAATCTTAAAACCCCCTTTCATGCTTCAATGAAACCCCTAAATTTCAATAAAACACATTTTTAAATCATTTTAATGTATTTTAAGTAGGGCTGCACGATTTTGAGAAAATATCTAATTGTGATTATTTGCAGTGATACTCCAATATGATTTGCAAGAAGGAATGATCATTTTTACACCATTATTTTCTTTTTCACTGATAAACATTAAAATGATGATGATATGATTTTTGCAGGTAACTATATTAAACAAAGATGTTTTCTTAAGTCTGTAAAATATGTTGCGCTGGCCAGGACAATTCTACAGCACCACAATATTTGAATTAAATGGTATTTTGACATTCTTTTCACCTATAACAAATATTACGTCTCCCTGCGATTAAAAAATTGCAGTAGGTCATACTGTGATCTCGATTAAAGTTCGATTAACTGCGCAGCCCTAAGTTTAATTTAAAAAATTGCAGGTTATTGCTACCTCTGGAGGTTGTGGCCTCTTTGGAAATTGTGATATAATTGTCCTTTTTTTTTTTTTACAAGATACTTTCATACAACAGGTAGATAGGAATAAACCTCCTGTGTCTACTACATGTCTTACTTTTGCTTTATACTCCTTTTAAGGTGAATTTGCGGAATAGAAAATGTAATAATCATTTAGACATTATGTGTCAAACAGTTTTAATAAAGCATTGATAGTGACTGCCTAATTTCATAATGTTGTTAAGAGATAAATTAAGTGTTGCCAACATAACAGTGGATGCTAATGTTGTCTCAATTAATGCTGCATCATAAAGTGGGAACATCAGTGGGCTTAACATAGTACTCTGGGGTACTCCGCAGTTCATGTGCCCAAACCAACTTTGTTTAACTTCAACATTAGTTGGGGAGAGTAGTTGACCCTATTCAAGCAGACCACTGACCTGACCATACAACATCACTGTTTACATAATGCTGTTTGAATCAATGATAAATAATGACCATAATAGCTGAAGTATTCAATATTATTGCGGTGGATAGTTGAGACTTCTGTATTTTCATGTCACACACTTGTGATGATGTCATTTCTTTAGGCAACATTAGATGCAAAACGGGATGACAACACATCGTGGCATAGTGAAGTGGCAACAGAGGAGCAAAGATGCAGATTCATTTTAAGACATCGTTTCAATAACATTTATATTATAATAGTTTATTGACTTACATAACCATCTGGACTAAGTCATACTGATTTTAGAGATAGAAATATATGAAGTTACTCCACAAAATAACATCACAATCAGCAAAAATTTTGGTGGACCATGTCTACTGCAGAGTTCAAAGGGTTAACGAAAAATACTGACATATTGTTTTTCATTGCTGGTTTTATCTAAGTTACATTTGGAGGAAATCAGTGAGTAAGAGTTATTATTTTTCTGTCTCATAACTGAAGCAAGTATGACAGTTATATTTCTGTGACCGTCATATTCATAATTAACTACTTTAAGAGAAACAAAATAATTTCACCATGTGTCCAAAGTCTAAACGATGATCACGTTGAGGCTGCCACCTCCTTTTCTCACACTTGCAGCATTAAAATGTTAGCTTTCTTCTCAGTGACATTGAAACTGAGGGATTTTGTTTATCCCCGCCTTTGTTTATTTAACATTTTGCTCAGCGGGGGAGTTTCAGATTCAGATTGTTTTCAAGACAGTCCCTGCAGACAGCGAGCAAACACTCTACAGCTTCATCAAACAGAACAATCTTCAACTTTCCCCTTCTGCAGTGTGCAGGAGAATGTGACTGAGAGAAACATCATAATGGAATATGATTGAAATGATCGTCATAATTTTTCTGTCTGAGTCTGTAACGATATGCAAGCACTGTTTTTTAGAGGATTTATTTAGAACCATGTGTAAGTGTACCATTACACAGAAAAAAAACACACTGATGGATGAAAAGATTTCATTTTCATGTGGCAAACACTTGCGAGTTTGTTATTAATGAATTCACTCATGTGTGATGGAGTCTAGATTTTTTATCCCTTCACTAAGAAAGCATCAGCAGACATTTGGGCACGTGAACTTCAACCTGAAATACAGAGAGCGAGCTAAAACAAATCTTTGTGAGCTGAAAAGTGAGTTCAACCCTGTATGAAATGAGTTCTGATTTGGGCTCATTCCACATTTGTGACTTCTCTTTGTGCAAATGTGAGTCAGACAAGTTTTGAAGGCGAGATTTTTTTTCCATTAAACAAAAGAAAAACATTTTTGGAATTGAAGGAGGTGAAAATCCATCCTTAACACTGATCTGCCCTTGTAATTTTTCACATTATTTTTAGGAAATGTTGAGGCATCCTGATGAATATATGTTTGGAATTTTAATATCTGTTTGTAAAAAATAAATAAATAAATAAAAGCCCTTACAGGCTTCAGGTTACTTCCTGAACCTTCCACAATACAAGAGTGAAAATAATGGCATTTATATTTTGGTTTAAAAAATGTGAAACAAGTAGGACAAGTATGTAAGGCCCTTACACCCAGATTGTTTGGCGCTACCCCCCTAAAATACCCTGTAATGTTATTTTGTTCTAGCAAATGTTGTTTTTTATTTTTCTTCTCTTTCATCTCCCCCGATACAACTTTCATTGCTCTTGTGTGCACAAGTGGAGATTCTTAAATTTTGAAAGAAAAAAAAAATCTGTTAACTGCAGAGGAAATGAAAGTCCTTTTGTCCGGATGTATGCTTTGTAATATTAACTGCTGTCCCTGAATAAAGAATTTCAGAAAAGCATGTTCAGTGTCAACACACAGATGTTCAAAGCTTGGTGAGGACAGTCATGGAACATCTGCAAGTTCTCATTAAAATACACATAAAATCATATGAAATCACATATAGACTGAGCCATTATCCTCTCTCCATCTCCTTCCACCCTCTGTCTCTTTCATTTCTGTATTCCTTCTATCTTTCCTTCCACCATCTTTCTCCCTTTTGCAAGTGCAGGCTTGATTAATATTTTCCACTGTTCCGTAACCATAGCAATAAGGTCACTGCATATGATACTTAATTGAATCATCCCAGTGCTTTTGTGTGCATCTCCTGTGTCCGGACAATAAAAATCTTCCACTGATGACTCCTACCCCCTTCCTTTACTCCACTCCCCTCCATCCTTCTTTTCATTTTGTGCCCCATGAATTTATTCATTTGTTTCCTCTGCTATCTCTTTCTTGTACTGCCTTTCTTTCCTGGCCTCTCTCTGACCCTTGTCTACCTTGTCCTGTCATAGCATTTTACTGTTTTTTTCCTTTTCAAACAATGTTCCCCTGCATGCCTTGTCCTTCAGCAAGGAGCAAGATACCTTCATTGTTATTGTTCAGGGCCTTTTTTTTATTTTGTCCTTTGTTTACACCCAACTGCTGAAACATCACTTGATGACTTATTGCTATTTAATGCCAGAGTAATGCAAAGTAACCAGCTCCTCTTTACATCCTCTTGCAGGATGGAAATCTCATTACAAGGTAGGGCGGATGATAAGTGTAACAATCTAAATATGGATCTGGCTTGGGATACTAATTCACTTGAGGTGGTAAACACAGCCTGGTTACGTTTTTATACCTTTGAGTCTAAAGACGGATAGACTTTGTTTTTGTTTGAACAAAACTCATAAGGCTTCCATCACAGGACTAACCTGTGGTCCTTCCTGAAGAGCAGCTCGTGTGCTACGGTGATGCTACACAGATGGAATGTGGGAGATGTTGTCCAGTAGCAAGCAAAGGCATCAGAATAAAGTAATCTTCCCAAATTTACAGAATTTTCATGTAGTTCAGTATATGTAATTGTTCAAACCACTGAGCAAGATACATACAGAAAGAAAATCTTCTAAAAGTGTTGTGAAAATGTGTTAAGTATGGCAAGGGTGCAATTTGCTTCTTTTATATATATATATATATATATATATATATATATATATATATATATATATATATATATATAATGAACAAAAAATATATTTAGGAAGGGATCTGTGACAAGCATTTTTTGTCTCTTTGCTCTCTTTGTAGCTTGTACTTTTTACCCCATGAAGCATTTGCATACTCAAATCAGTCTCAGGCACAATCGTTAAACTGATTTCAAACAACACTGATGACTCAAGTGGTGAAACAAAGAGCTGGGCAGCCAGGAAACCAGTGGGACACAAAGTGAGCCACTGAAATGGACTCCTTTCCGAGCAGGTGTTCTGATTAATGCCTGACAAAATAGGGTCCTCTAAGATGCGGACGTAAGTGGGAGACATGTCCCCTCTTCACATGACACATGAACCAACATATAAATACATGCTGACTGAGTCTTTTGTTCATGCAAGTATGGAGGCTAATCCATGACAAGTGGGGATACAGGTTCATGGGGAGAAAACACTGGAGTGGATAAAGAGTGGAAGGGTGAAGAGGTGGTGGTGGTCTGTTTTGGAGCTGGCTTTTCACAACAGCATGATAAACATAGAACGTGAACATGTGCTCTATCAGTGTGCGATTGCCCTAATACGGCTGTGATAGAATTTAATAGCCACATTTTTTTTTTGTGTTCAAAAAGTTCTAACTTAAGTTATAATATTGCAGAATTTTAAAAATTAATAATATATAAAATATAGTTTTTGCATTTGTGCATGTCATTTTCTGGAGCAGGTCCATTTTGTTAATGTTATTACGTAGTAAGAGAGTTGTGCTGTATTTTGAAGTGTGGCAATGATGTCAAGACAATCATTGGATTCAAATAAAGCAGAGAACGATGGGGTAAGAGACAGGACGGGGGAAAAGTACGCATCAGTTTTGACATATGCACCATAAAATAACCATTAGCAGTTACCTACAATCTGAAGTGACAGTCTATCAATAATGTCACTCTGAAAATAGGACAGGTTTGTTGCTGTCTTTAAATCACCAGGGACTCCATATAGCAGAAAAGCATGCAGATATAGAAAATGCATTAAGGCCTGGTGTTAATGGGTGTGGTGGGAGCAGTGGGACGCCCAGGGGCACAGGAGGACATCACTCACCTCTCTCTGGGTCACAAGCTTGAGACACCTGCCTGGTTTGCAGTTCAGTCCCGGAAACAACATCTACTAACCCCAGCATTTAATATTATTCAATAGATCTATTATTTAAAACTTGTTTTTCAAGACGTAAAACTCCAGTGTGTTCTCAGATCTCAGAATTAAGAATGTCTTGTATAATCTTTCTTAGGCTGTAGTTGTTTTGTTTTTATTGCAAAAATCAAGTTGTATTATAATGTGGTAGATCATGATTGATGTTGCAAATGCTTGCATCCCAATCACTTAAAAGATTATCTTTTTATAATTGTATTTTTCATAAAATTGTTCACAGTCATTATTATAAGCAACAGGAGTAATGTCTAAAGAACTACCTAAAATCATTCTATTAAACTATCCACTACCAATCAGTCAAAATGATGCAACCTCCTGACCAAACTCAACCTTGCGCAATCCCTTTAAGCATGCACAAAGCAAACTCTGTCACTTTCAAAGATATACAAACACGCATGCCAACAAGCACAAGCAACTGCATATGCACGAACATGCGCAGACACATTTATTGACTTGCATTCACTAAGCCCTTCCTCTTTAATGGGGCATTTGTATACAATCAAACTTCATGTTGCATATGAATGGGCCTATTAATGAATGGGACGTGCGCACGGTGTCTGCCAGCTTTGAAAGCCAAGAGCAGAGCACTCTTCCTTTCTATCACCATGTTTAATATGGAAGCACGTGGAGGCCATAGTATGCCCATCTGCTCCTCAAACACGCCCCTCAGCCAACCCGTTTCCACCATGTGCTGGTGTAACAGGCAGGCATTGTAGCAACAAGTGTCTGCACATTACCACGCTTGCCAGTTCCCCTCACTTGGCAGCGAGCCTGCTAAGCCGCCTGCCCCCTTATGAGAAAAAGACTTGATTGTGCCAATGGAGAGAGCTTAGGGGGTAGACTGGGAAGAGGGACGAGGAGGGGGGTTTGATTTACATACTGCAGTTTAGGCGACACTCATCTGATTTTAAACAGCTCTAAAGCAATTAAGGGTCATTAGTCCTTTTGTTTTCTGTTGTGGCACAGTGTAGTGGTGACAGCATCAGAGGCGCAGTGCCCCCTGTGGGGGCTGCCTGTGGGAATGTCAGCACTAACAGGGTCTTTCTCCCACCCTTCCTCCCCATTCATGTCTTCCCTGCCATTGACACAGCTTGTCGCTGTGTGTAAACAAACACTCAGCACCAGCCTGGCACTGCAATGGAAGCCACTTTGGCAAAAGCCCAGCTCTGGAGTGTGCAGCTGGTTCAGGAGGTGCAGGCTGCTTATCCTAATTATCCTGATCATGGCAACGCTTCTCTTTTATATGATGTAATTTGCAAATTTGCAGCATTGAGTTGAATTCGCTTCTGCCAAACACATTTCACACAGTAGCACAAATGAAAATGTTTTAATTTTAAGAGCTATGTACAGTACAGTGGTGGATGTTCTTGGATGTACTGTGTTCGTTGATGCTTTATATAAATGATATTTCTAACAAAAAAAAAAAAAAGATTTTGTTTCTCCACACAGATGCAGCAATCTACTTTGATAGCCTTCTAAAGTGGAAATAAAATAACACAAAATAATTTTAAAACATCACCTTGAATATAATAGCAGTCTAAAGAGTGGAGGTATTTTAAATAAGATATAATACAGGAGAATAACATTGCCTCAAGGTCAATCACGCTCCTGAAATGAAGGCTGGGATGTATTCTTTAGTCTGTGTCTTGCATTGCTCACCATGCAGCCAGCAGTGTGTTAAGCACCCCTGCTACTGTGAAAAGGCATCAAAGGCAGCAAAAAGACAGGTATGGTACAGAATGTGAATGTTCACATGTCCATTTGTGTGGCTGTAAGGTCCTCCGCAGTTGGTATAGAAAAACACTTACTGCTAATGTAAATAGCAAGGCAGCATAAATCAGGAGCCACACGCAGCCTGGGAGAATATCGTGTAATAGTTATTGCGAAATGAAGTGGCATTGGGATCAATATCCCACTATATCTCACTCTGGCGTAATGGTGCAGAGGGAAGCTGGAGGCCAAGGGAGTCCGGTCCCTCCACCCCACCGTGGGCCTATAAATCTGCCTGACCTGCAGCCCGCTTATTAAAGTGCATACGCAATCGGCAGCAGCCGTCCAAAAATACAAGCTTACTTACTGACCTGGAGTCAGGGGAATTGATGCGTTTACCTTGTCTAAGGGCAGGGGTTAAAGGCTGATTGAGGCTGTAGCGTCGTCAAACCATGCAGAGAAACAAGGAAGTGTTGGTTTTAGCTCAGCATTACTGACATTTTTTAAATAAAAATAAAGTCTGACTGTCTGCAGTAATTTCTCTTTCTGTCATGGTAAATCCAGCATGTTTTGTATGAGTTTTTATATTCGATTAATTAATGTATTAATTGTCTGTTTGTCTTGTATCTTTGGTATCTTGATGCTGCTGCGAAGCTTGCAATTGTGTTGTTTAAGCTCATCGAAATTAAACTGGAGTATGTTGTTTGTAATGGTGTCAGAATGACTGCACAGCGATTGAAAGGAGTGAATACATTATTTTCAAGTTTGAGATTTCCCTTTTCAAAATATGTCTGTTTTAGCTAGAATATTATGATCACAAGCCCAAAACTAGTGGGTTTTGATGATTTAAAAACATGGTGATTAGCTTGGTTTTGCATGTGTTTTGTGTTTGTATCAACTGAAGGCGTATGATTTCCACACTTCAGCACAAAATTGGGGAAAAAAAAGCATGAAAATATGAACTTATATTACAAATGCATTGTTCAAAGTAGCAGTGGGGTATAGTCTGTTTTTAAAATATTTTGTATTTGAGTGGGCAGTTTTTGTTTTGCTTGAGGTCCAGAGACTCTAATGACCGGCAAAGGAGACATAAGATTGTGCATGATATCTTTTTTTTTTTTTTGAAGCTGCTGAGGTTTGAATGACTTGAGAATGCAATGGATGCCTAAAAGAGGAGTCATTTTTCATTTACATATATACATTTTTTTTTTTCTGAGATAGAAGAGTCTCTCTGGTGGCTTTTATGTATTTTATGCATAATACGTATGTGCAGTGCTTTCTCTTATCCTCAGGTTATAATATAACTTTATAACAAACAGCACAGAGCCTGCAGACAGAACTGAGCGCAAAATAACAATATGGTGATAATGGCTGTCTGTGATTTGCCAGATTATGCAGGTTTTATCCGTTCATGCACACGATCTTGTTGCAAGCTTTAGTGCAGCCTTGGGGCAGATATTATTGGTCAGTAAGATGGATGTTGGCAAAAGGGTCTGAATTGCAATTGTAAAAAAGCAGCATGAACAGAACACTGAGACCTGTGGTTCACTTTTGTTTGTTTGATTTTTTTCAGAAGACTATTGTTTAAAGCCTGTTGACAATGACACACATCTCTTTTTTGTTTTGCAGGACTGTGAAGGAAGGTTTCCTCTGCTTCACAGTCGGTAAGTGTTTCCTTGAAACTTCTTTTTTAATCACATCTGTGGGAATTTAGTAGAGAGACTTTCTTGAAGAAAAGTTTGTATTGTAAAGATTTTATCTCCAAATAAACTATTGAGAACTTGGACCAGAGAAGAACAACAGCTGGAGGTTCAATTATTAGAGCTGGTTTGCAGAATGTTACTGATACAGTATATCAATTATGACCATATTACCTTATTTCTAATAAATTCCAATTACTAAAAGACTGTGCCAATAT
>JAPQLA010000001.1:15959069-15969673 GCA_029822935.1 Naso vlamingii | reverse complement strand
GATCACCAAACAAAATAAAAAAATGTCAACTAAAAATAAATTGCATACTGCTATAAACAGGCACGGAGTCAACAAACAGAAAAATATTAGAAGACAAACAAACAAACCAATTTAAAACAACAAACAAACAAACAAACAAAAAGAAAGTCTCCATTCACACAGGCGTTTAACATCCCAGCATTTTAAATAAAAACGTTTACACAAAATGTGCAGCAACAAAATTTAAGATATTCATGGAAAATAAAGGTGGTGGGATACATTTACGCAGCTGTAATAATTTAAAAACTGGTTGAATGAAGATTAAATAATTTGAAATACAAACGTTATGAAATAGGCAAGACTATAAGAAAGTAAAACAGCAGCAATAGCACTTACAATCGTTGCATTTCAGTTTGATAGAGAAGGCAACACAGAGAAAAAAAATCACCACCCTGAGTTGTATCCACTTTAAGAACATTCTCTGCATGTGCATGCCAACCGTGACACAAGAATTGAAAAAATACACTATTAGAGGCACAAACGGGTGAATTATTATATTGGCATCACTGCTTTAAAAAAACAAATTCGAAATAAAAAAATTAAATAAGGTTTGCAAAAAGATGTTTCTGTCCACGAGACACACTGGCTGTTTGAAGCATGATGTTGGAAAATCATCTGCAGGCTGCAATAAAACAAGCTGCATCCACGGTCACAGACATGACGGATCTCTGAAGTAATTTTCTTTTATTAGAAACATAAAATTTGAAGTAAACATTTAATTCCTGAGTGTAACGATCATCGCCTGTGCTTAAATCTCCAGGAAGCTCCGCTAATTAGGCTCAAGTTCAAGTTTGGTCTGAGTTGGGTTTTGAGTTCTGGAAAGCTCTTTGTTGCTGTCCAGTGGTCATTTAGAAATTCTGGTAGGCCTCCTTTCAGATAGTGTGCATTGTCATTGAAAGACTTACTGTACTGCTGAAACATTTATCTGAAATGTTTCTGATTTCCGCCGCTTCTGCATCTCTTTCAGCCACGCCACGAGCCGACTACGTTCATTTAAATCATTATCACGCCAGCAGTCTAATATATAACGTTTGACTGAAAGGCAAAGGTGCGCTTTTGCAAAGACCAGCTGGTCCGCAGGCGCTTGGCTCCTGTAAAACAGTTGATGCGCTGCTTGATCCCAGTGGTCAGGCTGAACATAAGAGGGCGCTCCCATTGCACCTGGCTGCGCTGCCCTATCCACCCTAGACACATGGAGAGCCGGACAGCAGCCTCTCATATGTGCAGCGATGTGGTGGTAAACAGCGCAGCCTTGACGGTTTCATTCAGTCGAGGATGATAAGAAGACGAAGACTGAGTAATGTTAAAAAAAATAAACCGGATACAGGCCTACATATTTAGGCAACTTAAAATTTAAATGACGCCCCCTTAAAAAAAATAAATGTAAAAAAAACAACATTTAGCCTATAAAAAGTCACGGTGGTACTGCAGAGCTATTAAAGTCAGGCAGGAAAAGTTTTGCATTGTGGATTATCTTCATTTCACAAACAAAAAGGTGGCTCAAGTCAGCTCAGAAATGGTTTGCCCTCCACAGGAAACTTGTTCCACATGCTGGAGTGGAGAATCCAACCGACAGGCGCGGTAGCCTACAATAATCTTAAAGTGTCTTTTATTGATCTCGTCACTGAAGTAAAATACCAGTTTTTGTTTTCTTATAAAAAATTACTCCAGCCTTTTTTTGTGTTATCCCATCTTGAGCTTCCTGTCCACCTACAAAAGGTTTTTATGTAGAAATATTTTCATAACATAATCTCACTCAGATTGTTTCTTAAAGAACGTCTGATGCCCTTTTCATCTCTGTTTACCATAGCCAGAACATATGAGTGACACCATCCTTGTTAATATTGCTACCTATCAGCATCTTAAATCCATAAAATCCTTCGGAATATAATGCTTGTTATCTCTTTATAAAGTTATATGACCTTTCTCGATAGCAGCTTTTATCTTTAAATACTTTCAACCCTGCTCATTTCCTCTGTTTCCCTTTGTGCTTTGTCTGGGATTGCGCGTGCGTGCCCGGGCGCGCGTGCGCGTGTGCGCGCGTGTACATACGGTTGTTGATACTTAAATTAAAAAAATAAAATAAAATAAAAAATAGGCCTAACACAGAGTTGAATTTAATTTAATTTGAATACATTAAAATAAATATTTCTGCAAAGTTGACAAGTGCACGTGGGTCTGCAGAGTCCCCATCACAGAGCAGCGGTTCATGCACGTTCGGAAACGATTATGGGGCTTTGCCCTCTGTTTGAATGCTCTGTTTTGTTCCTCGCAGTTCTGGTGACGGTCAAGGGCTTTCATGTGCCCCACATCTACGGAACATTTTGCATTTTAAGCTCCTCTGCCTTTCTTTGTCATATCCACGGGCTGTCATAGCCACAGGTTGTGTTGAATTTGTAATGCCACTCATCAATGTATGCCTATTGAGACTGGCACGTGGACAGTTATCCTTCCCACAGAGAGGCGCAATTGAACGCTTGTAACACAAAAGCTTCAGACCCTGTCAGTTCCCCCTTTTTTCCCTTTTCAGTGATGCATAGGCCCTAAAAGCATCAAGGCCTCTGTCTGGCTGCTCCTCTTTTGATTTAGCCTACACCGCACTCAATATGGCCACTGATGGAGTAATGTCAATCAGGCCTTTGCATAAATTTGTAAACTGAAGTTTGCATTGTTAGGCTTTAGGCGACTGACTGGCTCGGAGCTGCCTCCTACAAGCCTCAAATTACACCAGACTCTTTTATTATCTCGTAGCCCCTTTAACTCCTCTCGCACGCTATTTTCAACCTATTCATTTTTACAATCTCTTCTTCCCGAGAGAGCAGACACGCACAAATCCTCGAGATTCCTGCACTCTGCCTCTCACAGTGCAAAAATGTGGGCTGTGCGACGGGGCGATGCGGTTTTCTTGTTTTTCTGAGAGAGGAATGCTATACAGCAGATGCTACATTGCTTTAAAACAGGTAGGTATCAGTGCCTGCCTCGGCTTATGGAAGGCAAGTGCTGAGGAAATGCCGTGTTACTGAACACCATATATTTTAGCAGCGGGGAGACAGAGAGAGAGAGGAGGAGGAGGAGGAGGGTATGGATAGGGGGAGTTGGGTCTTGGTCATATAGGCTCTAATATAAGAAGTTTGATTTTCACAGCCTCTTCTGAGGGATATATGCTATTGGAAACGCCTCGTCCCATGGGGGGTTTCATAACCCTCCTAACCTTTAAGTCAAATGCCTTTGAAATTTTAAAATATAGCCTATATATTTCATCAGCAATCTCCACCACTAGGCCCACAACATCACAGATGGCTGCTTAACATATCAGGTGTGTGCAGTCTTGGAAAAATTAAAACAGGCAATAGATTATCTGTGCAATGCATTTCTATCCAACACACATCCGAAAAAATATATATATAGCTTTGATCGTTATTGTTATTATTACCCCACTATAGCATATCTCTTCTACAATATTTTGCAAAAGCTTCTTTCAGTCTTATTTCATGTTTGGACCATGTTTGGATTCGGTTATATGTCTCTTTTAACTATGAACTTTGTATCGGAATTTCCTCTATAAGCGCAGATGTCAAATCGGTATTATTTCAGTAAACATCGCACGTTGTGACCAGTGAAAGCTGCTACCTGTATTCAGAGGACCAGGACTCTATAAGGAGCTGTTTGCACAGAAAATGTGCATACTGAGAGTGAGGGCTTGTCCAGTTCCTCAGAGAATCAACAATAAAAAATTATCATAACAAAGAGCTGAGAGACTCAAAGGTTGATTTTTGCAACACAGTCTTTTCATTCGGAGGAAACGAGAGGACATCAGTTACAGAGGCGATGTACTTTACGGAAAGATCAGGAAGAAAAACAAACAAGAGAGCCTCAATAAATTTGCGTTAGTATTGATCACGACGGCACTTCTAATCACGAAACAAAATAAAAGGAGACACTGACCATCTGTGCTTCCAAGTTGTAATATCAGAATATCTTTCAGCCTATGGCAAAAAAATTTAAAACACAGAGGCCAAAACTGACCAAACGCCCTCATCCAACACTGTCACTCCGTCACACATTTATTCTCTTTATATTATTTAAGATAAAGTCTTGACAACGTCTCCTCACCAGTTTCGTAGGCTTGTAGATGTTACGGTAACCTGTTCCCCCATCATCCCTCTGTGCCACAGCCACACAAGTTTTAAACTGGTGTGCTGGGTAAGAAGTAAAAAACCTATTTATACTTTCCAAACACCTACAACACACATTATAGCGTTTAAATATTTTTTACGACCATGTTAAGCTTCAACAAGTATTTATTTAAATAAAAAAAAAGAAAAAGAAAAAAAGACCTGAACTTGCTTTGCATGTTTAACTCATACAAATCAGCTCTCAGGAGTTTCCCAATTTCATCAGAAAATACTGAAACCTGTCTGCTGTGAATGCCCTCACACCTTTTAAACAATAGGTCTTTTTTATGTTACAATAGAGTTCTAAAGTATTAACCGGAAATGTAACTTAGATTGATATTTTGAGCCAGCTGTAACTGTAAAAGCGACACATCTCTCATTTAACTGCCCGTCAGTCTCTTCTCTCTGTCTCATTTTATAAAGCTGAATTTCACTTCTGTAAAAATTTAGTTATGAGTCTTAATTTCACTGTTTTGTTCCAGTGAATCCGTGCACACAGACAGCAAAGTGTGTGAGGCGAGGAACAATTATTGCCCTTAAGTTTTATCACCATGCATATCACCGTTAAATTAATATTTTTCTGCAATATAAACATAAAACGTATTGTTGAATGCCCCTTAGCGTGTGTGCAGGTTGAATCACGCAGTTTTACAAAGTTAAAAAAAATTTGAATTTACGCGTCAGGACTATTTAATGTCAACTTCTGGCTCTGAGCAAGTGATATTTCCCTTAATGCTTAAAAATATGTATTTACCAATAATAACACAATGTTAGCCCTAATAACATCCATGTGCCACTCTTCTTACGATAAGCTCCGTTCCCTTGATATCACATCAGTGCACCGTGGCAGCCTGTATGTTGCTCTCACTGTACAGTTTTGCATACATGTAGAAATCGCTTTAAACATGCTGTAATTTTTTGGCAAGTTTTTTTTGCTTTGTTTGTTTTGGTTGTTGACAAACAAGGCGATTGTTTGCGAAATTGCAAGTATGTTATACTAAAGGAAAACATTTCCATTTTAGTCCCATCCAGTCGCCGCAACTCACTTATGTATTTCAATAAGTTGTTCAAACGTAGACTATAAACTATCGAAAACTGCCCTGCGTGGTGCTCTGAGGCGACTAAAATGTCAGACTTTGGTTGAAAGCGACATAGCAAAAAGCGTGATCGCTCGTGTACTTGTGGTGGCCAAAGTATGGGCATATATTTTCATTTTAAAAGGCAAAAAAGCGGGACAAAAACGTTGTACAAAGTGAAAAAAGAGCGGAGGAAAAGCTGTGCCTGTAGCGTCGGGCTTTGCCTGCGCGGCTGCCTGCCCCGGTATTAACTTTCACTGTCTTCCGTCTAATCAAACTCTTACTTTCCGCTGTTCTTAATTCCATATTTTCAATTCCTGATCATTACTTTCCTCCTTTTTCTACTTGTATCTATCCATCCATCCCTCCCTCCCTCCTCTTTCTCCCTCCCTCCCTCCCTCTCTCTCCCGAGCTCTCTCCTTTGCTGAATCTTATTGATCCAGAAGGCGGCTAATTAGCCCTTCCCTTCGTGCCTGTGTAATGAAGCACATGCGCACTGAATTAATCACAGCCATTTTTTGCAGGAAACTAATTAGCAGGAATAAAGATCCAAAGAGTTTTTTCTTTTCAATCATCAGATCTCACTTTCACCTCTTCCTCGCTCCCTCTAACACAAGACTCATCGCCTGCTTTGCATCCAAATTATTTTTATATTGCCTTTAACAACTAATAGTACCTACTTCGTTTTTTTTACACTCCGCAACAACAATGATCTTTCTTTTGCCACCCTAAGCGCAAACTGACCAAAAGCGGACTGCCTTGATGGGATCTTTAGCTAAATCATCTCAATACTGGATTAAAAAGCGAGGATCACAAAGCGGCAGCGAGAAATTGTAAGTTTCAACTTTGCGTTTGTCTCTTTTCCTCTCTGTGTTTCCACGATCCTATTCTTTTCGCTGTAGACTTATCTGAATCTCTTTCCTATCTGTTCGTACTTTCCGTGTAGCGGAGCTGGCTATTCTCACATTGTGAGAAATGGCTGGCGATCACAAGTTCATTTCATGCAAGTAGTTTTGGTTTTATTCTCGATTTTCTTGTATCGTTACCTGTGTTTACATCAGCGTTCGTCCTCTCCTCCTCATGAATGGAAGATAAGAAATGGGCAAGACAGCGATCCTCTCCAAGCAGTTGAGCGTAGAAAAACACGGTTTTCAAACAAATATGTGCTTTTCGGTGGGATCGGGGAAAGGTATAGAGGGCTTATGGGTGTCGAGAAACGTGTTTTGAGGCACAGATTCAATAAGAAAGGGGCTGTACTGAGCGGACGAAGGGCAGCGGCAGCTCCACACGAGCGCAGCCCAGAAAAGGAGCTCCAAGTCCAGCCTGTGGGTCCGTGTGCGTCCGGCGAAAAGGAACATCTCTCGCTTTCTAATTTTCACAGATTTACCACTTGCCACATCCAGGGGTTTTCAGCAGCGTCGTCTGCTTATAAAATCCTCTTCTGGATAAACACATTTTTGTTCTTCTCCGACACGTCTTTGACTGAAATGTGCAATCCCTCCGCCCTGCCTCAGTTCCTCTACAGCTACCACTTTTCCTCTTTACCCCACTTTGTCCATCTTTTCTTTTTATTTTTCATGGCAGTTTGCCTCTTTGAAGCGTTGTTTTTAAGTCGATTCTCGCTCATTCCCTGACGAAGTCACATGCAAATCGATCGACATGTGTGTGTATGTGTGCGTGCGCGCGCGAGGGGGCTCGTGTTTGCGAGCGTGTGTGTTGTGTGAATGTGGTGTGTTGAGAAAGACGAAGCCCCGGGTCTCCTTCATGACAAGAGCGGATTTTGCAGGACCTTGTACGCGGACAGCTTGAGAGTCTGAGCTGCGTTTCAGAGAACAGACATGTGGTTTGGGGAAGACATAGGCTGCGTCTGCCGCCTCAAACTACTTGGCTACCGTATCTGACTTTAAAGAGAACATTTTTTCCCCGAGAAATGCTGACCGGAATGAAAACAAAACATTGCCCTTTTAGTCTGACCTTAAGCAGACGTAGGCTAATCATTCCAAAGTTACGGAAACTTAAAGTATGGTCCAGGCTAAACCTATAGGTCACTGCATGCATTTAGTAGCCGTTTAGCCAGTTTGTATTGGCAGGATTTTTTAAAAGTTACACTACAAGGTCTCTTCCACATGCCCAAAACAAAGTAGGCAGCATATCTCAGCTGAATGGGCCTTTTCCAAAATGTCGTTTATTATTGCCTATAATTAGAATTATTGCCAGACGCTTCGAAAATGAAAGAAAAACATAAATGCCACTGTTATCTTGACGTGTAGGTGAAAATGCAAGCTGAAAATCGCCACAAATATGACCAAAAATAGCGACCACTTTTCGGATGAGATGGAGCCATATATAGTCAGAAAAAAAGGCTGCGAGAAATATAAGTCAGTCTTGGATATTTTACGCGAGATTGAGACGGAAAGAGATAGAGGAAAAAAGAGGTTTTGCGAGCGAGCAGAGGCAAGGATAGGATATGTGTAGCCTACCGTTGGGGGAAACAGAAAGGGGGGTGAGAGGCTGTGTGTATGTGTGTGTGTGTGTGCGTGTGTGTGTGTGTGTGTGTGTGTGGGTGGGTGGAGGGGTAGGTCAGACAGCAAGAAACAGGGGGAACAGGGGTCACAGAGTGAGTGCAGAGATAAAAAAGAAAGAGAGGAAACCCCCGCGCAAACAGCCGAGGGATGATGGGGAGAGAGTGGATCTGGCTCGGAGAAAAAAGGGTGATGGTAGTTGTTGTTGGTATGTTTTGGGAGCAACACAAAAGCACTTGTGCTCGTCAGCATCTGCAGGTTTAGGACTGGCTTTGGTTAAGGATGGGTGAGGCAAAAAATAGACTGGTAACAGGTCTAATAAAACAACAACGTTGAGGCTGTCAGGCAGTGAGAGGAAGCCAAAAAAAAAAAAAAAACAGAAAAAAAGGGGGGGCTGAGGGTGGGAGTGTTGAGGGGGTTGGGTGGAGGGGTCAGATAGCCATGGGCCATAGAGGAGGAATCAGGGGAAGAGGTCAGATAAACAGATCCCCACCTTTCAGAGTGGAGAGGAGCAGACGAAAAGAGATTAGCACTGGGAGGAAGAGAGGGATCTGCTGTTCATGCTGATTATTTTAAAATCTGTGATAATATTCAGATTTAGGTCCTTCCTCTTCTTTTTTTTTTAGTATTGTTACAGAGCTGTGTCCCTCAGTATTGCTGTGTGTTTGCAACAGTCAAAGGTGTGTTTAGATCGCATTGATTAGAAACTCAAAGGTGTTACAGTGTACAGTAAAAGACAGGTAGGCTGCTGTGCCAAAACTCGAGTGATCTCCCTTCCTCCCCTGTCTGACAGTAACACTCCTCTCCTCTTCCTCCTCCTCCCTCTCCCTCCGTCTTCTGTTACAAAACAAAGACAGCAGAAATGTTTACTGTCATCTCACCTGTCTGATTTCCTTGTCTCGTCTCATTGTCATATTTATGTTTAATTATAACAGTTCCTGCTAAAGGTATAGGCATGTCATTGGCTTTATTTCTGCGCATTTTATTTCAAATATGTGTTTGTCAGACGTTGTGTTTGGTGCAGCAACTGTGTGCTCATCCTTGAGTGTGATATTGGAGGCATTGTGTTCATGAGAGCTGTGGGCTGCTAAAGTGACAACAGAGTGACGGTTTTACCACAGACACCATTTTTGTAAAATAATTGAAAATGGGCCATTTTCATTTTGAACTCACGACTCGTGGTAAGGGTTATTTCTTTTTTGTCTGTTTGTTTGTTGATCTGTTAGTCAAGATTAGATTTTCATTTTTTTTTGTTTTGAAAGAAACATTTTAATATTTCTATGAATTAAAATGTGTAGGTGCAGTTTGGTTATGTGCAAGAAGTGATGCAGAAACTGGAAAACAGTTTATCACCATGTTCAGAAAAAAATGAAAATTCTTTAATGCAAACACTTCACTCATCTGCCTATTTAAATTAATTTTACTAGAATTTGTTAATTTATTTTGAATTGTTTCATATATCTTACATCAGTTGTTTTAAACCAATACATACATGGTAATAAAAAATTTGACTAAATTATAAACACATCATTTGATTTTATTCAAAATGTAACAAAATTCCCAGTCTGCTAAGTTTTGAAAGATTAAAAATGATTTTAAAAATGCAGGTTTAATTATTTAGGATGCTGCTGTTTATTTAGTGATTGGACATGATTCCAGTTCTGTGATTAATCATCTAAGTGCATTTTATAGATTTGCTCCCTGTGTGCTGATTCTGTTGTGATTGTTATTTGCATCATGCAGAAAATATTTGGTGTTATAATGCTGTGATGTGATGACAGATTTTGCTGTGGGGATGTGCGGCTGCTACTGATCCTGCACAGCAACAAAACGGTTGTCCACTGTTTGCACTCGGTCCCCTTCCATTACCATATTCGATGACAGGTATATTCAGATGTCACTCGACTGTATGGACAGGAATAGCATTCCAGTTGGGAAAACGAGATAAAGGGAGTAGCAGTCGTCATGGATAGGCCCGTTTCATGGTTTGGGGGGTAACACAGAGAAACGGGAGACAGCGCCTCTGGCTGTCATAACCCCTTCTCCTCCTCTCTCTGCTTCTCCCTCTCTCTCTCTTTCTCATTCTCAGTGTGTCTCTGCACATCTCCCTCTTTAACTCCACCTTTCCGTGCTCGGCTCCGGCACTGTGGGGGAGCTCACTGCCATGTCCTCGGTCGTAGAGAGCCCCCTTTGGGTTATCGGTATGCTAAGGCCATACATGGGAGATTTAAAACATTTTAGTCTAGACATACAGAACACAAAAAAAATTGCTTTCTTACAATCTAAAAACGCAAAATATAGAACATTTTTTTTTGTCTTGTGTAAATTAAAACCTTTTTTTGGGGCTATTTCTTTTGTATTTTAATAAAAGGCAATCTGTTGGTTTAAATTAATTCCTTTTCATTCCATAGCGTTTGCTCTATGAGAGGCAGAGCACTATAAATATGAATAGGTCTACCTTTGTGTGGATGCATCTTCACTGGAATCAGAGAAGAATGTAAAGTGTCTGTCTCAGCCATTAGCTGTATGGACATGTGTAAATGAGGGCGGTCGGCACAGATGATGCTGGCTTTGTATCTGACGTGTGGTTTTGAATATGCAAGGTTGTGCAGCAAGGACCAGTTCTTCCAGTTGGCCTGCAGCCGAGGCCAGTGTACTTGTCATGCTACCAGGAGGGAGCAGGCGGGGGGCGGGATCTCGGCTCAGCACCGGGGTTTGCAAAAAAGTGAGAAGGGAGAGAGGAAGGGATGGCAGTCATGCTCAGGTGTGTGTGTGTGTGTGTGTGTGTGTGT
>JAPQLA010000001.1:15920792-15939962 GCA_029822935.1 Naso vlamingii | reverse complement strand
TGTGTGTGTGTGTGTGTGTGTGTGCGTGCGTGTGCTTGTGCTGCAGAGTGGTTCAGGTGCGGTTAATGTTGGCACCAGATCTTCAGGCCCGCGGCAATAAACAACAGAGCAGGCAGGAGGCCAGATGCAACTCCACAAACTTTTAACCTCTCCCTCAGCTAATCCCTCGCCACACTAGTAACTCTTTCTTTTTTTAACTCATTCTTTCACCTCTCACTCTCTCTCTGTTCTTTATTTCTCCTCCCACTGCCTTCTCTTCTTTCTTTTTCTCTCTCTCTCCTTTAGTCCCACTCTCCTTTTAAGTGAAGTCAGTGTGCTGACCTCTAAATAAAGGCTGGAACACTACAGCTGTTACCAACTTCAAACAGCAATGGCTCAGAGTGGAGCCTGTGCAAGTGTTAGGGGTAGAAATAATGTGCCTATTAAAACTAACTTAGAGCCCTCTTTACTCTCAAGGCTCCCTGGGTCTAAGTTGACCACACCAAACCAGGCTTGATACTTACTTCAGCTGCTGAGACAATCACAGTGCAGTCAGCCCTAACCCAGCCCAGTGTGAGGTGAGGAATGAGCTGAGACAAAGACGCCGTTGAGTCCACATTATCTGTACGATTTCCACTCTTTGATATGATCTTTCCACAGGGGTAGCAGTAACAATTCTCCTACGCTTGCTCACATTTGGCGCCAGATACATCATTTGACTGGACGTCACCTAATGTAACCTCATGCAAAACCATCGAGGCCCTCAAATCGTGCACTTGTACTTCTCTGTTTAACACTATGCTTTTATATTTCTTTTTCCTGGCACGTACGACAGGTAAATGCAAAAGGAAAAAAAAAAAGAACAGCAAGTTCACCAGGACGCAGTATTTTTTTTAAACAAATGAATGTGTGCTGGTCATTGTTGTTAGATCTAGATCAGTGGAAAAAGTTAACCTCTGTATTCATGGAACACGTTATGCTGACAAAACCCAGGTCTGACTCATCCACCTCAAGCCCATATTAATAGAACTTGTAAAAATGGAAGCTGTCTTTTATCCAAACACTGACAAAATGTCTTAAAGACATAAAAACTGAGCCAGAACTAAAATGGAAAGCATTAAGATTAGTCAGCCCACTCCCATGTTTGTTGTTTCTTGTTATAAAGGGTAGTGTTTCATGATTTATTATCTGTACAGATGGTTTTCATACTTTGACCTTTCCCCCTGACCTAAGTAACTTTTACATTTAGATTCTCAGTGTTTGTCTTCTTTCTACAAAGTTTAGTTGCCCTATTGGGTCAACTGCTCTTTAGTTAACCTGTTTCGAACGGATACTATTGCCTCCAAAAAGTCCTTTTTAAGTTAGTGCACAGGCAGCATATTAAAAAAGCAATAAAACGTCACATGGCTATTTAGTGAATTTGTGTAAAGTTATGCTGTTGATTAAAACCTTGCAGGAAGTGTAATTCAGTAATCAAATGACCATGTAGTACTTTTTGTAGTAAGCACTAATTTATGTTCCAAACACCAAAATACTGTCCAGCGCTTGATTTAATTATGCTCAAATGTTTTACCGTAGTAAACCACACTCATTGCCTCTAAACCCAAATTAGATGTTATAAGCTAGTTGTTATGACATTTGTTTGTCGTCCGTGTTGCATATTAGTTGCTACACCTTTTTCTTGAATGATGGCACTCGTGTTCAGAGGCATTATTTTCTGTAGGTCCTCCTTTTTTTGTGTGTGTGTGTGTGTTTAGTGTGTACGTGTGCCGCTGTCTGTGTTAGTGTTTTTCCCTTGAGAAAAATAATTACAAGTTGTACGGGTTGTCATTATGAGCCTGGCTGTCCGGCCTTCCC
This sequence comes from Naso vlamingii, assembly GCA_029822935.1. Lineage (NCBI taxonomy): Eukaryota > Metazoa > Chordata > Actinopteri > Acanthuriformes > Acanthuridae > Naso > Naso vlamingii. Next base: position 15,938,126 of record JAPQLA010000001.1, on the reverse strand, counting down.
CCTGACTGCATGGCTGCATTAGGTTAATTACATGTCTGATGTTGCTGATGTCACCATGTTGGCAACTTTTCCCAGGCTTGTGGACACTTAAGCTGACCTAGACTGGGTCTTGAAATCGCAGTAGCTGTTTTGGTTTTCCCCCCTTTTTTTTGAATGTCATTCTTTCTTGAAAAACTTGTCTTAAAGTAGCCATTATTTTGATCGTCTTCGCCAGAGAATCATCTTCCTCATAACATTTAGTGTACGCTTCAGCTTTGATTTATTAGTACCGTGCTTGTGGTTACTTAACCTGCGAGTTGAAAAAAATAGATAAGGAGCTTTACAACTCAAACAAGAATGGACTTGTGCCAAAAATGTTCTTGTGAAGCTGTTATGTGACTCATATTATTCTCAAAATATCCCACTTGACCTTTTTTGAGTGGTTATAGGTAATACAGGGCAGGGTTTCAAAAACTAGAAGCGAGTATTAAAACTCTTGTTTGGAAAGCAGTAGAGTAGTATCATTGAAGCACAAGTATACGTAGAATGCATTCCAGGCTGAAGTGGGTGAATGAGCAAGTCTAGGAATGGAAATAACATTCCTTCTGGAACACCTGAGAGGTTTGGCGGACGGTGACTGCAAGCTAAGAGAATGCTGAGTGCAAATCTCTGTCGACAAGCTGTGCCTCCTGCTCCGCTCCACCTGGGGAATGTGTTACCTAATGGGCCACAAAACTGCCTGGAGACCACAGCTCTCTTATCGCTGATATTAGATGACCCTGCAAAAAAAAAGCAGGAATCCATCATGAAGAATAAGACCCTTGCAGAAAAGTAGGATTGAAGGCTTTTCTTTTTTTTTCTGTGGACAGAACGAAAGAATGGTAGGTAATGTTATCTTGTTCACAGTTACAAGAATCCTGTTTGCAGAGGCTATGGGTTTCGAGTTTCTAATATGTATATAAAGTTTCAGTGCACAATGGATCTTTTGTCTAGGGCAAACTGAATGCTCCCCCTCCCTCTTTTCCTCCCTTCTCTTGTAAAAAAATGCATTCATGTGCTTGTGAGGCTGTGAGGACTCAGGTTTCTGCTATCTTTGTGTGCCATGTCGTCACTCGCCCCCGCGAGCTGAAATGTGCATCTTGCACAGGCAGCCGCACTGTCAGGACTGCTTCCAGCCATGGATTAGGGAGAATCCAGGAAACAACGGACTCCTGACAAAACAGCAGCATGACAGGTAACTGAAGTTGCACTGGGGAGAGAGGAGGCAGACGATAATTACAGAGCTTTTTGTTTTCTGGGCACTCTTAGCTGGCTACTTAAGTGCCTGATCTGAAATCTGTGCCTTGTAATTACAGTAGTGGGCCCCATTAGGGCAGAGGTCTTGGTGGGGATTATTCTCCTTCTCTTCTTCCCTCTGTATGTGTGTGTGTGAGACCTCCCCACCTCCTCCTGCGTCATGTAGAAACCACAGCAGTCAGGGCAGAAGGAGGAGCAGGAATTAGCCCTCCTCTTGTCTGACTGTCCTGTGTGCACAGTCACATTCACACTTGCTGCCTGATCTCAGAGCCAGAGATGACAGTGCCACGACCAGTACTTAGTGTGTCTGCCGTCCCTTTTCCCTCCCCCCTCTCTCCGGCTCCATAATACCTTTTGCTCCCCGTGCTGACGCTGAGAGATTTGTGTTGATTATGACAGGGTTGTCACAGTGATGAGTGTGCGGCATGGCGTGTGTCATGTCGAGTTGGCAGGGACTTTTGGCATGGTGTCTGTGGAGATGGATTGTGGCTGTAGGTGAGGCTGGCCTAAACACCACCAGAACTGTGTCACCAGGTTGGTGGAAGAATGCCAAGAGATTTACTGTTGGAGTTCAGAGGATAAACCTTGGCAATTCCTCGGCACATGAGTGTTATTGTGCCACTAAACAGAGAAATACAGAAACAGAGTGAAATAAAAAAGAAACAGAGAGAGAGAAAATGGCCCTGTGACTTGGAGATGGGGGGCTTAAAGTGGGTCAACATAGAAGGGGTCATCAAATGCCTCCGAACTCTAGGAACAGAAACACAGATCTAGGAGTCAACATTAGATAGATCCTGCCTCTTTAAGCTGCTAGCCCTCTTAATAGATTCTTAAGCACTGGTTTTAGTGCATGTTAAACCAGGATTACCCAATCAATTACGGTCAGTGCAAACAAGGATTACTTAAAACAGTACATTTTTCTTGTTGAGACGCTAAAAGCAGGGTAAATGGAAGAAGTAGCGCGGCTGTTGATGCGAAGAGCAGTCACGATGGGGTCGTGATGACCCCGAACATGGGCACTACAGGGAGGCGATAAATCCTCATTTTTAGTTGATGTATGCAGGGAGCTTTGCAAGAGATCCCTTGAATTTCTTTTTGCAAGTGTTTCTGTCTGCTTTGGTATAAGCCAAATTTTAACTGTGTGTTTCCTAAAACACGGCATATTTTCCCTTCAAAATTTTTTAAACACACTATAAGTACAGTGTTGCCTGGTAGATGATTAAATTATTGTATTCCCTAGTAAATGCTATATACAAATATACAAGTATATATTTCTGATGTTGCCCAGCCATGTAGGCTTTGTGGAGAACAAGAGTTTTTGAGTGGGTGTGGAGGATTGTGAGACTCGATCAAGGCTCAAACTCACATACTCGCCCTTTCTCTGAACTCGGCTTTTGTTTACATTTTAATCACAATCAACAGCTGTAACCTCCTTCACAATACCCAGCAAGTAAGGGCATATATATACTTGCCAAACCAGATCCTTGCACTCTTGTGTGTCTGTGTTTACACATTTGCTCTCTCCTGTGTGAACCACCACACAGCCCTTTTTATATACCGAAAAAACAGCTTCGAAGTCTGTGTTTTATAATATTAGGTTGCATATATGATTGGTTGACTAGCTGCATGTCATCTGTGAACCAGAGCTATTGTCTTTTAGTCTAGAGAGTAGTAAGTATGTATCATTAGATAGGATATGCATTGGCTTGGAATGGGCTTATGTGTCATCTTAACCTCAGCGCGTGTGTCAGTCAGTCTTCAGAGAGCAACCAAGGATGTGAAGAATTCTGCAGTAACTCTGACTTCTATTTCTCTTTCTCTTCTCTTTATACACACACACACACACACACACACACACATTCCCTCTCTCATTCAGTTTTCCCCATGTTGTCAGTCAGTGCTGAGTGACTGGTGACTAAGAGCCCTCTCCTGTATAAAAGGTCAGCAGGCTCCTTGGAAAGAAAGAGTCAGCTGTCTTTTGGGTAAGCAACTGTTCTCAGAGCATTCAGTTTGTCTGTCAGTCAGTCAGTCAGCCATTTTTAAAAACACAATATGCTGTTTATGGGGGAGAACCATGTAGTGACAGTGGGGTGTAGATGGCAATTGTGACAGGAGAAACTTGAGGCTTGTGGCCTCAGAGAATAAATGAATTTATGACTGCAGACAGACAGAAAGAGGCAGGAAGTGCAGTTCCTCAAAAGTGTTCTTGTTCTTGCTTCCATTATAATAAAACTGCTGCCTTCTTCAAGGGCTTAGTATGTCAGATTACATGTATACTATTTTTAATTGTTATAGGTCCATCTGTTTGATTGGCTGTGGGTCTTTTTTTGTCCATGAGGAAATGTTAGTGCAGTGCAGGGCAGCTAAGCTCTAAAGCTAATTCTAGATCTTTTTTTGTCATATGAGAAAAAAACTGCGCCAAATTAGCAATCTCAAACATTTCAAAGGTAAAACAACCTCCTTCCCCTTCCAAAAAAGTGACTGTTTGTCCCCATTTTGAAATGAATCTTACTTAATTAAGAAGCAATGAGAGTCCACAGATAGCATTCCTTAATTAGCTTAAGCTGGCTGCTGTAACCAGATCCACTGCATTAATGACAACACAGCCCCTGTGAAAAGCATCATTGTTCTCAAGATAATTGTCCTTTTAGTTAACGCGGCCCGGGAAGGGCTCTCCTTGTTAGAGGAGCTGGCTGGGACCAAGGACAGCCGGAGGCAGGGAGGGGACCGGGACTGATACTGGCCCAGTGCCCGTTGTGACAAGCCCACTTGTGCCCTCTGCTGAAAACCCCTTAGTATGCAGTGGAATTAGCTGTCCCCAGGGTGTGGCACCAGGGGGTTGGTCATTAATTATATACCCTGAATCTTAACGAATGAGGAGCAATCAATAAAATAAAGCAGATGTATGCAAATAGCATGCTGATTATACTGCCTAATGACATGTCACGTTGTTGGCAGGAGAGAGCTGAGGGTAAAGAAGGAAGGAAGGAGATGGAGTTATAAAATAAATCACAATAGTTGTCTCATGTTGAAAACATCAGACATAAAACATGGCAAATTATTTTACTTCATTTTTTTGTGTCTGCAGATATGAGCAGTGTTTGGAGCCATGAACCAGCACTGTTTCATTAGCTTGTTAGATTCTATTTCAGATCTTATCATTTTATTTCAGTTTTATGTTTCTCTGTGAGACATGGTGCAATCACTGTCAGCCAGGAAATGGTGTGAGACTTGAGGGTTTGGTTGACTGGAATTTTCCGCAAGATAGGGCAAACCCTGGTGGTGTGAGCTGCTGGGGAGTTGGTGGTAGTGCTGATAAGGACTGTAAGGAAAAGATGTGAGGTTCAGTTCACCTGCTCGGAACTCTGCCCCTGCACTGAGATCTCCATTGTATCCAGCCAGCTGGAGCTGTTGGAAACTCTATACCTGCCTTTAAGCAGAGAGGGAGGGCAGCCAAGAATTAACTGCTGCCTCATCCTGGCAGCCGCCAAGGATGCTGTCTGCCTCCATTCATGGCGAGAGGGCACAGAGGGAAGAACAGAGGAGGGAGGGGAAAGAAACAGTGCTGCCAGTGTGTGTCACAAAAACCTGAAAGAAATCTGGAAGAATGAGGAACCAATTGATTGAGAGTAATACATCCTGCTTGAGCTTTGTAAAGCATATGAGAAGATTTTGTCTGTACAATAGAATCATGCGTGTCTGCACTGCCTCAAAAAGAATACAGCTTATATTGATAAGTACTATCGATTTTATGGCCCAGCTATGTCTCTTTGTTTAGACTTTACACTGGTATAGAAGATTTTAAATTACTGTACATTAGTCAGTGAAGATAAAGGTGTCTTCTACAGAGAAAAAAAGCCCAGATTTGCTTCAAAATGGATAATAACTGACAGGAAAGTTAACTGTACTAATACAAATCCAGCTCATCCCATTGCGGTCTAATCTGTCCGTAATGCCTGTCATGGTTTACTGCCATAGTGCCTTACTAGAACCAGGGTTTGATCATGGTCCCCGATCATGGTCTTCCGGTTTGCCTTCATGACTGTGAAATCTAAGACCTAAGCATTTCAGGAGGCCAGGACAGTCCAAGGAGAGGCCAGGGAACAGGTGGTGACCCTATGCTGCTTGGGAGTATATTATTGACCAGGCTCCAGCGGCCAGATTGATTACTTTATTGTATTGCCATGAACCTCAGTGGCCAGAGACATCTGGTTGACCCCAGCCGGACAGAGCATCGCAGTGACCCTCACCTTAGCTAAAGAGTTATGTGGCTTTGACCTGCTGCCTAATGGGGAGGTCCTGACCTGCTCAGGCACTGGCCTGGGTACAGAGCTAAAGTAGGCCTATGCCTTTCCCTCCCTGGTGTCAACTTAGGTAATTTAGAGGCTGGGGGGTAGGCAAGGGTCTTGCGGAGGCCACCTTGTTTCTTGGCCTGACTGTGTCCTCACTCTAGACCTTCCTCTGACCCATCAGTGTTCATTGTGTCAGCAAGCCGGGCAGATCCAGGGAAAATGTAAATTAATCTTCACCAAATTACTTCAGAATGGTGGGAAATCAATACATCTCCATCAGATGTTCCCACTTCCCGCTAATGGTTCAGATAGATGGCTCATGGTGAAGGGAACTGATACAACTTAAACAACATCGCAACACTAAAAAATTGTTTGTTTGTTTTGTTTTGTTATTATTATTATTAGAAATAATAATTTCAAAAAGTATGTAAGGGCAAATAACATTTAATTTTAATTGTCTGCATGTAGGACTTTTCCATAGCAGGTGGAACCTCACTTTGCTGTGTGTGGTGCTGCAGTATTCTGGGCTGGAAGCCATGCTGACTAACCTTGTGCCCTGTATAAACAGGGCAAGAAACAGGCAACACAAGGGAAACAGCCTTTACTCTGGTAGAGGCTGTTTCCCCTAACATCACTTCCTACTTCCACTTAGCTGACAGATAGAATATCTGCCAGGCAGGTTTTTCCTGTACTCAACATACTTTTTTAGTTGTCAGCTGCAGCTTCTCACCAGAAAAAAAAAAAAAAAAAAAACCCAACCGTGCACAAAACACACTGCCTCTCGTTCCACCCCTTACGATGTCTCTTGTCATTCATCGTCTTTGTTTGATTCGTTCATTTTTGCACTGGAAGTTTTTGAAGATTTCTATCAAAAGATGCATGGTGCGAGGATACTTTAAATGTTTTTAAGCCATGTATGATACATCACATCTGACCTGTTCTGGCGGCAAAAACATCTTCCCACTTTGTGATGCCGATCCATTTTTTAACAGCCTACTTTGGCACTTGTTTCTCCCCCAATAAATGGGAGGCATGGCTGAGTGGAGAGGATTCGATTTGCTTTCTGTCTGAAGTGGATACTGAAGTTCTGTTCAAAGAAGGATGTGAAGGCCACTTCTCTTAAGAGCAACTTTCTTCTCTCAGCTGATCTCAGTTTCTAGGAGACCATCTTGTTGCATTATTTTTTGCAAAGGCAGCATTCATACAAGTGAACAATCAACAGGAGGCATGGTCAACCTTTGCTAATTTCATTCCCATGCCTGGTCCACACTTGATGCGTTATTGTATCAATCTTACTTGTTTAAATAATGTAGCTTAAAGTTTAGCCTGATCAAAGGAGAGCACTTGTGAGTTTGTAAGTCAGTACATGTCAGAGGCGCCTACTTTTACACTTCTGTGTGTGACTCATGTGGAAGGTAGAGGGGATGTGTTTTATGGGAGCTCCTTACATACCTGCCCAAAGAGGGGAATGCATGACCACACCCATGCAACTGCAGGCGTTGTGGCTAATTATAATTATATCTCAATGAGCAGGACAAACAGATGTTCCTGCAAAATACTCCCCTCTCTGTACTTTAACACACACCATCCATTTCTTTTTGTTGTGCAAAAACATTTCTTAACCAAGCGGTTAAACAAGAATGCTGTCAACATTAAGCAGATTTCATTAAGACCCCGAACAGATTTTTTGATGCTTCTGCAAAAATAACATTGCACTCCATTACCCACCCTTCTCTTACTCTGTCCCAATTAACACTCAGGCCCCATTACATTGATTGGGAGAGGTGTAGTATTGGCGAGGTGGTCCGTGAGCACATTGATCACATTGACCCGTCATGTGAACCATGAGAAATTGTTGAGCTGCAGATTTCTTACCCCTAAAAGCGCATTGAAAAAATTGGCGGTGGACTTGAAGCTGTTGTATACCGTGTGAGTAAAAATGGTATGAGTGTGTGTATATATAGATATATGTGCTTGTTTGCATTGGGCGTGTCAGTGCTGTGTTGTGACAGGTTTCAGTACAGCGGCTTTTCATGTGGTTTAAAGGCCCTAACAGGCACATGCGACGCTACGCCTAAGCTATATTCTTTGGGGGCCCCTGCTGTACATATGACCCCCCCCCCTCGTATCTAATCTAGCCTCGGCCCTTGCACGCACATAAACAGACAAACACACACTCCATTATTGCCAGTCAAAGGGCAAACCGCTGCCCCACCTCCTGAAGGTGCACCTGGCATCTATGAGTCCACTCCAATTACATCTTCCCAATTACAGGTTATGAACCAATTAGTCACCCTCTCGTTTTACACTGGCCCCATCACTCTCCCTCCTCCCAGCTTAAATTCAGGGGCATCTGCTGGAGATGGAGCAGAGGTTTCTACAATTGACAGCACAAGGGAGGTTTTTGGTCTTTGGCATTTGCTCGTCAGCATGTCTTGAGGGGAATTCTATAGAGTTGTTCTTTTTTTTGGAAGAGATAATGGTTGACATGTACATACCTCATCCAGAACAGCTGGTCTGAAGGCAGTTGCCTTAGCAAACTCCAACATGCACATACATTGTAAGAAACACATACTGGGGCTCATTTAAACTGTCAACTTGTAATTTGTAGTGGCACTCAACTTGAACTTTCAGGGTGAGCCAGTTGGCCCAGCTCTTATTCTCACCTCCTTGCTAACATGTTTTTTTCTGTTTGTATGTGCAAGGAGGGGAGTGAAATGTGGGTAAGCGAGTTTGTGCATGCACACGTGAATGAGTGGGGTTTTTTCATTGTTGTCTTGTGTTTTGCTTTGTTTCTATCTGTGATATGTGATGGTTTGTGTGTGTGTGATGCAGTGTACCGTAGCCCATATGTATATCCTCTTAGCCTTATGGCTTCATTCCCAGTTCTAGTTGGCATGTAAAAGACTCTATGCTGTGCCCAGCACGCTGGCATAGCAGCCTGAGTGGAAACTCATAGCTAAATATCGAAAATTCATTCATAATACGGCACTATATCTGGCTGCTTTTTGGTTTCACATGCATACATATTACTATATGACCACACACACAGCAATGTGCAGAGCTAGCACCTTGGTGCTGTGTGTAAAATATTTCCTGATCGTGTGGGAGATTGATTGAGCTGCCCAAGGGCCCCAGGGTTAAGATTCAAAGTGGTTTGGCTGTGATCTCCCAGCTTTCTGTTTCTTTCCATATTCCAAGAGAACTCTTCCCAGAGCTAGATCTTGTTTATCTTGTTTGCTGGCATTTTTTCATTCAATGTCAAAACAATGACATCATCAATTAAATGTGTATTAAATGTGCGGTTCTCAAGGATTACTAGGATGTGCGAAATCTTTTGCAGTGAGATTTATTTCCATGCGTAAAAAAACATTTTAGGTTGTTTTTTTTGGGGGGGTGGGGGGTGTTGTGTGAATTTTATGCAAATGTGAAATCCCAAATTATGATGTCATGCACTGCTTTTCATATCTGTGTTTATGCATATGTATGTGTGTAAATGGGTGCACAGAGGAAAGATAAACAAAGTAGACTGTGTTATCTCAATTCCAAACACAGCCTTCACTTGACACAACCGCCCAGCAGATGTCAGTTGTAGGGTCTCATCCTCTTTCCCACATTTAGTTTTTAGGTCTCCTGTTACTTTACTTACCTCTACCAAAGATAACCTTAAATCCATGCATTGATTTTCTGTGTTTTCTGTACAGTACACATAGCAGTTTTTATGCCCTTGACACATGCTCCCTTGGACGTACTGAATCAATGGATGTTATGTGTCATAAAGTAATGTGGTGGTGTGCTTCAGATGCCTGCTTTTTCCCTGCGAGAGGCATCTATCATCGGCCAGAGCTCCTGATCCTGAGGCTAATTACCCAGCAATGTAAATTACAATAGGGCTGAGTTGAACCTGGCCTTCTTTCACTGTCCCCTCATCTCCTGCTCCTTCATTCTCCTCTGTACATTTCTCTCTTTCACTCAACCCTCTGCTCCACCTCTGCTCTCCATTGTGACTTCTGGCTAAGACGAGAAAAACATCATACCGTCCCCATCTGCGAAAGCCTATGACCGAAACTCTGGCAGATAATAATTCTTTATCCTCACCTTTAACTCCTTTTGTGCCTTTTCTATCCATCTTTCATTGCGCTTTCCTCTTTGAGTGCTCTGTCTTCCTGCCTTTGTGTCTTGTGTATCTGTCTGAGGACTCACCCCATACATGTAAAGCTTAGAGTGAAAATATATTTAATATTCAAGTACAAAGTAGACTGCTGGTGTGACAGAAAACTGAAGCTTTAGCTAATTTAGTATGCTTACACATACATGCATGCAAGTTAATCTGCATGTTTGCGCATGTATTTATATATATCTACATCATCTATCTATCTTTCTATCTTTATATATATATATCAAATATATATATATATATATATATATATATATATATATATATATATATATATATATATATATATCATATGTGCTAAAACGTGTGCCTGTCCTGTGAAGAATGTGTGGGTTCTCTTACAGTGTTTGACCTTCAGACCTGAGGCTCACGTGACTGAAATTCCACTCACACATAAATACACGCACATAAGTACAGTATGCTCACATAAAAAACACAGGCACTCCTCTACTTTTATCTGCTTGCTCAGAAATAGAACCTACACCACTTGAAAACTGTAGTAATGCCCACAACCATCACAGCACACAGATAAGAAAGCCCAAAGATAAATGTCAGCAAACAACACACGCTTAAAACTTGACTATGTTGTGGCTGTTGATTTCTTGTAAAAGGGCCATGAAGTCATGTAGCATGGGTGCTCCAGTGTTCCCCTACTAGCCTCGGTTGGGCTGTGCTGTGCTCAGCAGGCTGCCCAGCTGGAGCCCAGATGTGGCAGCCATGTCATGTGGAGCTGGGAGGCAGAAGATAAGAGGCCGATGGTAGGCCTGCTCCTTGGTCGTGGGTCTGTTCTGCAGCGGTTCAACTAGATGTTGCGGTCGGTGCGATCTGAACTTTGACAGCCCGTGTCATGCTTAATGCCTCACTTCCCAAATACAGCTCAGAAGGGCTGATTTATATCTGCCAGGTGCTACAGTGTACAAGCAGCTCTAGGATGAGAGGAGGCATGTGGCCATTTCATTAAGGCAGATGAACAAGGGCTGCAGTGTGTGCGTGGAGATGAGGGGCAGGAGGCTGGTCTTTTTCAATTTTAGCTCCGCAGAACTGTAGCTGTCACAACACTCAGACCAGGCCAGAAGAGGAAAGGAAGAAGGGAAATTTATTAACACATTCCAAATTTCTTAAAATATCACACCTTTTTTTCCCCCTCTGCCTCTCATTTGTCTTGTTCCCCCTTACACAGAGATTGGATTTTGAATGTGTTTCAAGCTCGTGGCCATATACCTCTCCCAGATTAAAACGCCAGGACGCTTGTGCCATGTGCCAAGTTTTGATGCAAGCACAGAGCTGCCAACAGTTTTAATGGTCATATATTTGTTTATATTCTTCTGCCACTGTGAAGTCGAGATGCTTTGACTCCCATGCTGTGAGACTTCTCACAGAGGGCCATGCTTGCCACTCAAGCCTTATCTTTGTCTTTATCTCTGTGCCACACACACCTTCTAGCTGCTTAACAAAAGAGGTAGACGTTATAAAAGGAACTGATTCATTGTTTGCAGTTTTTCTTTTTGAATAGACTTGTTTTATTTCAGTTTTGTAGTTTAATGGCATGGGCTTGCCCTCGTGTTAAGCAGGTCTCGCTGGTGGTCCGTGGCTCAAAACAGAACTCAGAATTTAGAGCACACACACTTACAATTACCAGTGAAGTAGGATTTGTTGTCTTTAGTCACATTTTACCTCTTTATTTCCTGCAAAACTGCTGTGTTTTTCTTCACACAAGGATCTCTGCACACCGTGGTCGGCTCTGTCAGTGCTCAACTGAGCTACAGAAATGCTGTTTGATGTTTCTTGCACACTTCAGAGTCAAGTGCTGAGGTGTCTTTCAGCATTGCCCTCCAGGCCACCTTGTTATACACTTAACAAGTTGTTTTCTTTTTTGTTTTTCTTCCCTTTTCCTCTGTTGACAGTTCCTCATCACTGCTCTACTCAGAAGGAATGCACATCACCTTCCAAGGTTTGCCTTGGAATCTGTCCTTGTAAACTGTAGGGCAAGCTCTGCTTCTCTTTTAAGATGACGACTGCATCAAGGTCTAACTTATGAGCAATCTGTTTACAAACTGCTAGTGTAAAGATTAGGCATCCCATTGGCTTGTAAATGAACGCTCAGTTGGCTTTTCTTCCTGAAGACACATCAACGTTGCTTCTGTTTTTTGTTTTTTTGGTCTCAAAGAAATACACTAAGCCATCCCGGCACTACACTGTGGAATCTAAAATATGTTTTCGTGATTGTAGTTTCCTTTTGGAAGGAGAGTAATCTGAATGTGATAAATGTAATTTCAGCTGTCACATTCCCTCATGGTTATTTCAATGAATGATCCCAGTTAGCCACACAAGTCTTTGTAGAAGTCGCCCATGCTGTGATTAAGTGTGAGTACTAACTGGAGATGTATGCTGCTGTGGCAAAAGAATAGTGTAAGTCAGTCATGTCCATTAAGGTGGGGATCCTTTTAATAATAGCAGGCATTGCTATCATACTCCTTTGTCGTTCTCAAGTATAAAAGTCTTGCTTTTAGAATTTGAGACCATTGTCTCTGTGCTTTGTTTTGACATCCAGTGTCTCAACCGTTTTAGTTGACTTCATCTTTTTTAAAACACAGGGCACATTATTCTTTTAACTTTATTAACCCTCATAATTCAGCGGAGGAAGGGGGCAATAGAAAAACACTTTTCCCCTGAGGTTTATTGTTTAAAACGGGTGCAGTTCTTTCCCAGGATAAGAGCTTCAGCTAAGCAGAGAGGAATTTGGGCCAGGCCTCGTAAAAAAAGAAGTATTTGTGTACCAGAAAGATTTTCGCTTTGCCTTTCTAAATCTTTGTCATTAATGACTTTAGCAAATGTAAAGTGGGGAGTGAATGGTTCAGCTGTGCAGGGTCTTCAAAGGAACCCTCTAATTATTTATCCAGGATATCCTACTCTAGAATTAGAGGCCAGGTCACTGTTGGCTTTCATGGCTTTTTTTTTTGTAAAGAAATAATTTCCACAGAATGGTTTCAGTGGGACACCCTCTGATCCCTGCTCTCTGTGCATGCTGTGTGTGTGTGTCTGGGTATGTGCTCACACACATATGTGCACACACCATCGTGAGGGACTGCACCTATCCTCAGTATGAGGTGCGTAACAGAGATAGTAAGTTTCCATTTTCCACACATAACGCTGCATGACTTTCCACACCCCTGCTCTCAGCCGAGACAGCTTTCACCCACACTGCTCGGGTTTCCTGGTCATTTGGCCTTCACATGCCTTCTAAAAGGGATCTTATCACCCTACTCAGGTTTAGACACTTAACCGAACACTGGGCCTAACTCTCAGGCTTGTGGCGCTGCCTTGCTGTTGCACTGCTGAGCCTCTGTGTGATTTAACTCATCCTCTTATACCACTGCATGCAACTCGAAGGGTGTCCCAGCTTAATCACTTCACCATATTATAGATTTGCTGCTTGCCCATTCCCCTCGTAGTCCAGTCCAGCAGACATTTTTGGGTTGTTGTTTTTTTTTCCTATCGATTAATATGTTTGTCTTCTGAAACTCCCTCGGGTGTTTTGCTAAATGAGTATGTAACTTTAAGAATGCTCTGCAATGGATACTTGTCTAACTCCAGGTGCCAGTGAACCCTGTGTTTTACCAGGTGCAGGACTGGGTGATTACTAAGGTATTTGTTTTCCAGATTACACAGAAAGGCCTAGGATTATAGACATGTTATCCATGTCCCCTGTCTGTCTGTCAGGGCACGATCCCTGCATGGAGCCTGAATCGTGCTCCACAGTATGCTCCTGTTTGCTGTCATGCCTGCTGGAGATCCCTTAGACCACATCCCAGGGCTACCATGTTGTTCTAGGGGGCCAGATCCCCCTTCTCCTATCTCTCTGTCAACAGGGGCTTGGTATGCTGATCAGTGTCAGCTATCTTTAATGGAAGTAGAAGCGGTGGTAATGACATCCCCCTGTTTGCCCAGAACCCTGCAATTCCTCAGGTTTTAGATGGCAGGGTAACGGAGCAGAGTTGAGTGGTGTCAGGGTTGTGGGCACTTAGTGTGTGTTTGTGTATGTGGCTGAGTGGGGGGGTCACATTTTGCAATGGCCCATGGTCGCTGGATAGTTGATGGTCTCCAAAACATTTACATAAAGCCCGACAATTGTGATAATAAACCGTTTTATCATTGGGCTTCCAATCAATATTGCGGCTTCTTAAGGTTTAATATTTCAATGATATTGATCATTTTAACAGCTGTGTTTGTGGTTGGCTCCCCTTAACTGCAGCACTGCAGGGAGGGTGTGTATGTGTTCATGTGTGTGTACAGTATGTATGTGTATTTGGCACGATGCAATCTTGCCCTCCAGGCAATAGTTTTCAGGAGCAATGCAAAGGAGTTTCCTATCTCCAAATACATTTGGTCTGCCTGACAGTCTTCTGTACACAGTGCACAATCTGTCCTTTAGTTTTTCAACAGCAACATTCCCAAATAAGTTGCAGCACTTCCCTAAACCCCCCTTCACCAACCTCATCCTGTTACTATAGAACAGATGGAATGGAGTGGGTGCAAACAGAAGCTGTAAAAGCACGGCAGTTCACACGTTTCACTTCCATTCTCTCTTGAGACTACATCTGCTTCCAGCAGATATAAATAGAGGCAGATTTGATAATTGGTCAAAATGAAGGTCCTGGGGCTCAAAGACTTTGATCAGCACATTTCCCCTCTTGTCCCTGACCTTTTATTGCACGTGTCTTTGGCTCTCTCACTTTCTCTGTTGTTCCATATCCATATCTCAGGCTCCCTCTCCGTATCTCTTTACCCATCTTTCCTGCTAATCTGCAAATATACAGAAACACATTTATACATACTGTATATCTACAAATATCTTTATGGGATTTCTGAATGTTTTTCATTTAGAAATCTTCCCAAGGGTCATGATCAGTGTGTTGTTTTCTGATTGATTAGTGCCAGACAGACTTGGATACAAAGTGTCTATGTTCTCTCAGCCTCTTTGCATTCCACGCTATGGGAAAGTCAGCACTGCATGCTAAACGATGTGAGGTTCCATGTCAGACTGTTGCAAATCCCCCAATATCCATGTCTGTTGCTCTAAAATTGAGTAGAAAAGAGGGATGTGTATCTAAACTAATCTGATAAGTATTTGAAAGACACAGCTTGAAGTTCTCTCTCGCTCGCTCATTCTCAGCCTGTCTGTCTGTCTCTGTCTGTCTGTCTGTCTGTTTGTCTGTGTTGCAATTTTTCTGAAATCCAACAGTCTATAAGAGTGTATATCATGTTTGCTCTGTGCACTGGGAGCAAACGTTAGCTTGTGCCCGATAGCCCCACTCTGATTATACATCAATACCTTAATTCCAAGGATAATTAATGCTCTTATAAATTACAAAGCTTTCCAAACAAACCACATGGGACGTAACAGGGAAATAATACAGTGCAGTCCTTTAGTATAGTTTGTAAATGAAGAAAGATAGCTGGCTGTGGCAGCTGTAATGAGAAGCTACTTTTGTAGTAATTAAAATAGTCCCTGATTTGTTTTATCCATATCTGTTGACATCCAGAAATCTGGGTGTCATTTTCTTTAGTGTCACTTGTTAAACTTTTTGGCAAATGTTTTTCTTATCTTGAAAAAGAAAAAAACTGTTGTAAAAACACTCTCTAACAGCATGCATATTAAAATAGAATCTGATTTGTCTGCTCAGCCTTTATCTGTTTTCCTGTGCTGAGGTTTGAGTGAAACGATATGAGCCTTCTCACATTTGTACTCTTAGTGTACCACAGAAGCCCCCCCATGCTGGTTGCTAATTGGCGGGAGACTGGGAGCTTCCTGCTGTGTGTTCGCTGCTTCCCTTTGCTTTGCCACCCCACCAGGTCTTTCACCAACACTCTGCAGAACCCAGTAATTAACCCACAGCTAATTAACTACTTCTAATTACACCAGCACGCTGTTTCTATCACACCCTCCAAAACTGAGGAAACACTCTAGTGCCGTGTGTAAATCCCCTCTGGAGGGTTTTGGAAGTTAGCTGAGCTCCAATCAGATCATCATTTAATCAGACTGCCCTGTGTATGAGCAACACTCAGTCGTGCACTGTGATATCACTGCTGCTTTGTCTTAAATCACTTTTTCCCCGTTCTGCAACGTGGAATGTGTTAGCAGAATTTGATGGTGTTGCGTAAAGGGTAAAATCATTTTCAAGGTTCTATTTCAAGTCTATTAACAAAGGAGGCAATTGATACTACAAACAAATCAATTGTGCCTTTTCTGGCCAGTATTACTAGTGCAAAATGATTACTAAAATTGAGTGCTGTAAAGCCAAAGCAATCAAGCGCGTTGCCTCTTGGGTATTTAAGTTTGCTCATATTGTAATCAGCAAGAAAATTTCAGTGATATATCTGTACTAGTGCTTGTTTGATAAAGTACACATGCAATACAACATTTATGAAACCTGTAAGCTGTAGCCTGTCTCTGTAGCACCTTATGCTTCCAGGTTTTCACTAGCTGGAACATGACAGAAGCTGCATGCCTCAGTTCTGCTATCTGTGAGAAATACTCCCAGACATGCCAGTGACCAGCCCCCCATGCTCACATACACACTCATGTAAACACGCAGTACTGTCCTTCCCTGCCTCAGACTCAACACAGCCACGGCTATTTCTGTTCCACAGACTGATAGCTCCTACTGAAGATCATTGATTTTACGGGAAGCCCTGTTTACAGGCTGAGTGCCATCGACCTGAGGTGACTTTTCGCCTCCTGCAGTTGAAGCAATACTCAAGCACCCTTATGTCTGCATTAGCAGAATAGTAGAAGAAATATTTTCAGCACATAATAAACAACAATGCTGAACATGGTTAATTGTCTGATTATGGTGTTGTGGATAAAAGAGAACAAGAACTCCAAGTACCTAATGTAATTATAATGGTCTACGAGGGATGATTGATAAGATCGTGGCCTGAGGTGGAAGGAGATGAGTTATGAAGCTTTCATTACATGCACGTGCAGCTCAAGTTTTTGAGTGATTGTGCAGTAAGTTTAAAGTTAGTAGTTTTTTGGTATGTGTGTTTCGGGTAATTAAACATTGAAAGTCAGCACTTTCTGGCTACCTTTGTGCAGTTATCTCTCTCTGTCACATTTGGATTCAGCATCCTGTTTTGTTAAAAAGTTGCACGCATCCCTACTGCTGCCTGCATGTTCTTATGAGGTTTTTTGGGTGAGTCCTTGGGACACTGGTCGTGAGTGACTAAATGAAAGAGGATATTGTCCATTTTCTCAGACAATGCTGACTTGCAATTTTTAATTTATCTGAAACAAAAATACCAATTTTCTGCATAAAAGCTCGAAGTTGAGCTGCACGTGCATGTAGAAAGATCTATCTCATTTACTGACTCATCTCCCTTGCATTAGGCCATAAACCCCAATTACGCTTTGATTGTCTACTGAAGTGTTTGAAAAACTTTTTAAGCTCACAACTCCATGACAACATGAACCTGTAATAGCATTATTAATCACTTCAAAATAATTTGCTTTTTTTCCCCTTTCAGACTACTTATATCGTTGTCCTTTTTTATTTTTTCATATTTGGATGAGGTAAAATATTTAAATAA
>JAPQLA010000001.1:15898970-15910524 GCA_029822935.1 Naso vlamingii | reverse complement strand
CATCACAATATTCATGCTATTACTGAATATGTACGTAACTGGGGAAAGAGGATGTACAGAGGTAGGATTTCAGTAGCAGAGACATTTCTTATTCAAAAATATTCTTTCATGCAAAATGCTAATGCTGTCTTTGTTAATGAACTCTTTAGTTGTTCTCATTAGACCGAGAGAGGTAGTATGATTGTGTCGTATCTGTGAGTAGTCATGATACAATTCAACTTGGTGAAGCTTTACACAAATGGCAAAAGATGTCCTTCATCCTTCCCCTTCTTAACCGAGACATGGTAAATGCTCTAGCGCTGCACACACCACTGAACTAGCTGCTCTCCCAAGGCATGAATGATAGCTATGTTGCCCTCCTAGTAGTCATACAGAAGCAGGGCCACACTGCTGCCATGAGAAGAACATGGCAGGTGAATCTGGTTTGGAGGCTTAGGGGTGAATCACTTGGAGACAAATGAAGAAGTGTGAGGAGACAGAGGTTTGGTGCTAATACTCCTCGGTGCAGGAAAGGCTGAATCGTTCTCGACAGCCGTATTGATTTTTGCTGGACTTGGAGCTTCACCTTCTCCTCTAATCATTCCATAATAGCCAATGGATGAACACTCCCCGAACAAATGGCCATAAATCTAACAGGCCTGATTCCACTTAGGTACCTATCCTGTGTGTCTGCGGCTTTGGCCACTCTGCGCTTAACCCAAACTGGCATAGCTGCACACGCGCGCACACGCAGCAGCAACACAGAAAACAAAACACATATAAACACAGACACCACATAATCCCTGAAAGCCTACACTGCATACACACGAAAAGAATGTTCACTGTCCCCTTAGTTGATGTTGCCTTTATTTATAATAAGTCCACTCCATGGTCAAGGGTTTGACTCTTGTGAAGTAAACAGGAAAAAAAAAACCAACAACAACTATATAAACAATTCTATTGCTTGACACTTTTGTATTGGTGTCTCAGCGTATCATAGTATGACCTTTATGGAAAGGCATGTGAAAAATGTGCTGCCTCAAGCATGTTGTTTTTAATCACATTAAAACCTAAGGCAAAGTGGTCCATTTAGACCCCCTCATCATCCGACATTATGAATGGGTCCTAAGAATCACTGGCATGGCCAACATGTTTCCTGCTCACAAAGCCTTTGTGCTGAAGTAACAGTATATCAGGGAAATCAATTTCCAGTGTTTTGTGAAAGGGGAAGGTGTGATGCAGCTTTCCTGGAACAGCCGTTTGAGGGACTAAGGGACACGGGAGGTATTTAGGGGAGAATGCAGTTCAGTTTGACAGTCTAAGGTTTCCACCAGGAGAAAAGAGAGGCCCACAGGAACATTTTTTAAAAGCATGGGGTATTTATAGATGCAAATGCAAATATGCAATATAATCTGTGAATGTGTTGAGTCAGTTGTGAATCAGCAGAGCAGCATTTTTAACTTATCCTTGTACTTTCCAAGCCTGTGGTCATCCTCTTCTGGCCTTAACTGCTGGACTTTCTGGCCCGCATTCCAATGAGTTTCATATTAGACCAAAATAGACGGGCTCTAGCGTACTTTGTCTCTTCCTCACACCTTTGGTGGGAAAGACTTGTTTTGTCTGCCAGTATAGGGTACAGTTTATAAAACATCCTTGTGCCTTCTACTTTGCTGTGAGCCCGAAAGACATCAGAGAAACAGATTATTTTTCTCCTCTGTCTCTTTTTCTGTGCAAGATTATTTAAGAGAGAAGAGACATATGTCATAGTGCTGCTCAGGCTGTGGGGGATTAAATATGTACAACACATCCAGGCATGATCATTTTTTATGACTTAAGCCTCTTAAGATGGCTCCATATTTCTTAAAACCAATTGATCTTCCCAGTGAGAGTGTGTGCATTTGTCCAGAAATTACCTGCTCTCTTAACCTGAGTCCACTGCAGTCCTCTTAAGCTTTCCTCATCTCAAAAACTACTCAAAAACAGAGATGTTCATGAGTTGACATGAATTATTATAGTATTTTACGACTCACAAATGTGATTATCAGACAACAAGTACATGGTTGCGAGGCCTCTTGGCAGCACTGGCTCCCCACTTGACAACGTCACAGTCTTTGGTGCAGTGTTTGATTTACTGTCCTGGTGGAGATTCTGACAGACAAAAACCCACGGTGGCCTGCATGCCTTTAAACCCAACATGGTATGTTATGCGAAGACGAAAAAAGGAAAATCACCATTCATTTATTCCTCCCCAAAGAAATCTGATGCAAATAGCACCATTTTTAACCTTTTTGGGGAGAAAATAAATCATCAAGTCAGCATAAACAGACTGTAAGATGTGGGAGATGCTTGGGACACTTCACCCAAATCAAACTGGTTTGCATTAAACAGGCCCTTTGTGTGCACAGCTCCATATAAATTGGAGCCTGTAATTACTGGAATTAAAAAGGAAGGTTTAAACTGAGGGCTAAGCTGGATGGGATAATTTGAGAGTCTGTGGTATGCGGCCCATATTAGGGCTTTCTAAAAATATCACCCCCACCACCCCATGTATTGGAATGTTCCAAAAGACCACAGAAAGATTCAGCAAGTCATCCTGACCACATGGACCATCAGACAGTAGGGGGGTGAAGCTGTCATCCCCTCTGTACTGTGTTCTGCCAACGTACTCCTGCACTCTGAAGCAAACTTTCTTCTCTTTTTCCCATGGACGATGGAGTTTTAGAGGCTCTGATGACAGCATGATAGTGCTCCCGCTCAGAACAGTCACGCCTGAGCACAAACAGTTGAATTCTGTCGCAGTATGCAGATAACGCAAATGTTAGTTTGTGTACTTCTCGTTTTTAGAATGTAAGGCTCTCTCTTGAGACTCTCTCTTCATCCTGAAAAAAAAAACATCCATTCTCATTTTACAGTAAGCCACATACATAATATGTGAATATGATAGCCCTTATGATAACAGCAGAAGGCCTTAGGGCTTGACTATGTGTTAGTGTGGAGGTGAGATGAGTGGAACTAATCTGGCTCCCAGGCCCTGGCTGCTCTGTCCAGACAGAATGGGTGGGGCTTAACCAGGCCTGGCCACAGGCCTCAGCTTCCAGTTAAGGGTTGGGGGAAAGGGGAGGAGCATGGGGGGTTTGCTGGCTACCTTCCTTGTCTGGGGGCCGGTGCAATCGGCGGTAATTGAGATTGATTGGATGTTATTTTTCCTCTTGCAAATGTAGTCCATTAGCTTGGCACATGCATAATCAGTTTAGAGCGCAGTTAGCCGAATGTAATCATGTTCCTCGGTGTCTGCTAGCACAAAATCCACTCCAGATGCCGCTTGGCTATGGAAGGAAAGGCAGAAAGTGCCGTCACTATCAGACGGGGAATCTTTAACCAAGAAAGTCCTGACACCCCTCCCTCTGTCCTTGTCCCGCTCTGTTGAGCACACACATAACTGTACAAACTTTTCAGCTGTCTCTCTCCCTTGCACACACAGTCACATCCAGTGCGTCATACTGATGGGAAACAGGGCCTTTGATCATATGTTCTGCACTTTTAACTGCTCTAACGTAGTGTTAAGTGGAGCCCAGCAGCTGGCCTATTAACAAACACAATACATATGTATCATGGATGGAGTAACTGCTCTTATTTTACCCTTCAGTGCTATCCCAAATAATCAGTGAACGCTAAGGAAAGAAAACGTCTAATCAGTCTGCAGCAAGCATATAAACGCAATCAAACATAATAGAGGAAAAGAGGTAGTAATGTCATTTAAGGGACATGTCTTTACATATTAAGGTGTTTCACATCCTATTCAGCAGAAGCACTGGCTGCTCAGACTCAGGAATACCAGTTGTGATGTGATTGCTGACTTGCACTTATTCCAAGAGCGTCCTAGATGACAGGATTGCTAATTTTGGTGGCCTAGCTTTCAGATTTTTGTGCACCAACGGCATTATTACAGAATCTTGTTGCCCATTACATCTGATTCCTCTCCCAAGCTGTTAAACCTGTCCTTGATATTTATTATTATTATTAGTAGTAGTAGTAGTAGGATTGTTAGTATTATTATTTATTTATTTATTTATTTTTGGAGGTCTCATAGCATAGGTAGGCAAATAAGCCTAAATTGTCACTCTGGCCAACATGAAGACCAAAGTTGTGGCGGCTATTGTGAGATGTCCTCTGGCGAAATGACATCTAGCAGGCGCCTGGCCTTACCCACTCACCCACCAGACATTTCTGAGGAGAGGAGGGGTAGGAGGAGGATGGAGAAACAGACAGAAGTGAGAGGATGGGGTAGGGGTGGAGGTGGGGGTGGGGGTGGGGGCGACAGGAGGGTTGGAGGGATAGATACTCTGCTAATTATCATGGCTAGCCTATGATTGTTCAGTAATAGTGCTCAGTGGGAAAGGTTGCAGCAGTTCCAGGAAGAGCTGAGCTCTGATTTACTGGTACTACCGCTCTAATAAAGCGCTCGCTGCACATCCTGGGAGACAGCCCATTCTCTCCTTTCACATGCACAAGCGTGTGAATGCACACACAAACAGGCGCACACACAGACACACAGCACATCATCTAAAGTGCCAGCACATGACAACATACGGCTCGTGTTAATTGCTTATAGGGAAGTTCTCATAATATGATTTCATGCAAGTGATGTACATGTGATTAATTGCATAGCATCGCACCTAGGAAGTAGTTCAATTCTTAACAGGTCCCTGTGACTCCCTCTCAGTTAACACAGTCATGATCCTGAAGCCCGGTTATCCTCTTTGTGTCAGGAGTTGCCTGCAGGGTGTTGAACTTAATGTCTTACCTCAAACAGATCTCAGTTTCTCTGAGTGGTGGGTGGAACAAGGAAGGAGTGGCATACAACAGAAAATAAGGGTGGACTGGAGAGAAGGGCTGTCAGGGAAGCAAGGGGGGCTAGAAGGGCTTAGTGTTTGGCAGCGTACAAGAATTTCACAACTCTTCTAGCTCCCACCCCTTGAGAAGGCCAGGGAAAGGGTCGGGCTTTGACCCGTGGCACAGCTGCTGCTGCTGCTGCTGCTGCTGCTCCTGCTCCTGATGCTGCTGCTGCTGCTGCTGTTGATTGTATGTGCAACAGCCCAACTGTGGGTGTTGCCTAGATTTATAAAGTGACTGTGAAGAGGGGGAGCAGAAAGCTGCCTAAAGTGGGGAGGCTGGTCTTTTCACAGCTTGAGTTAAAAGAATTAAAAGGGCCCGGAGCATCACCGACCAGGTTGTCTAGAGATGGTGTGTTGCATTTGGGAGTCCGAGATCCTTGGTCATTGTGTCAATGAGTGTTTGTTTTATTGTACTTTTTTTTTTTTTTAATTTTTCTTTTGTTTGTTCGTGGACAAGAGCAGCAGAGTATGTGTCTGCTGCTCTTGTCCAAAAACAAAAACAACAATCAGGAGAAAGGCAGGTGTTTCAGAAAGGAAACGAATAGGCAAGTTAAGTTGTGAGACATGAGGTTTATGACAGTGTAAGGTGAGAAAAGATTTCATTATGTGAACACTGAAGGGTTTGTTATTATAGGCAGTGACGTATGCTGTAGATTCAAAGTTTGTATCTTTTGTATCTCCTCCTTTTTTACAGACAGGAAACCATTTTTCTTCCTTCTCCTACGTTTTTACCCTTCATTGTTGTCTCCTAAACATCTGATGTACATCACAAATACTAGTCACGCACAAAACAAACCCGTATGATTAGTGAACCAGTATTTTCTCTAGAATTGGGATCTGCTTAAGGTTAAATATCTTTAATGCAATCATGCTGAAAAACTAAACATTCTCCTCAGCTAAATCCGTCTGTTTCCACCATCACACTCCACACACAGTGCTGTTAACATTATTGTCGGCACACTGATTCTCTAATTAAATCAACAGGTCTAGCTCCCATTAAAAAGAAGACACATAGAGGCTTAAATTTGTCTTAATTTTGTTCGTAGTTACTACAAGCATTAAAATAAAGTTCCTCCCTTTGAAGTGATTGTAGGAGATAGTGGATTTATTATAGGGCATCTATTTCCTGGAGAAATTTCTTTTTGCACCAGCTACAGAGTCTCTTCATCTTCCGTCTCTTTACCAACCTCACTGCAAAAATGCCAGAGGGACAGCATCCCTTTTGCCTTGCCTTTAAAACTACCTGCTCAGGATTTCATGTAATCAGTGGCATCTACAATTTCCTATGAACTCATTATGCATTTGGTAGTCAAACTGCAGTAAAATTAGTTGCTCTGCATATTTACATCTGCTCGGATAACTCAGTACGAATACTGATTGATTGATTTATCGATGAAAGCCTTTCTATGATTTGCATAAACCAAACTTAACCAAACTTACCCAATATCAAGTTTACATGTGTTGTTTGATGGTCATATTATATTCCGAGAATTGTGTGTGGTTTGCCTTCAGGCTCACTGGAAATATTATTATGCAGCTCCAATTTCCAAGGTGGTATGCTGTGTAAAACAGAAAACATAAAAATAGAATGCAGTCATTTGGGTTTTCCACCAACGGTCTTATGAAGTTTCCTGAGCCCATTTAATAAAACCCTTTATACGATCATGTGTTTCACGAAGTGGCGAACCTCGTTCCGTCCTTGCTTGTGAACGACTGAACCTTTCAAGGATGCCTCTACCACATCCAATCTTAATACTTTTGCCTGTTACCAATGAGCCTGTTTACCTGCAGAATGTTCTGAACAGGTTTTTTTTTAGCATTTCACATTATCACAGTCTTCTATTGCCCTTTTTTGGAGATGGGGTCAATGGAAGCTCTTTTTCTTGTGGTTTTAATTATAAGATGAACACTGATAGAAACCAGACTTAGCTATTCATATATTTGAATGTAATGGTTATACATCCATTGCACTCTGTGACGCTATCATGGCTTGAATGAGGTGTTTCAAAGGTCTTTTTGCCCAACTGGTCAATACACATGGTGACCTTTAGCCATCACACCTGAAAGACTGAAAGTGGCAATTGGCAGGTAAACACTGCTTTGATGAGGCCAGATGTAGGCTCCCGTGAATCTATGTAGCGGCTTAGCTGAAGGGATATAGAGTGAGGCAGGCAGGCTTACCAGCTCTGTGCCATCAATACATCAGTGGCTAAGCCACCAGATTAATGGCCTCCGAGTGGTCAGGGCCACAAAACTACTCAGCTCTGAGGTTTGTGTTCAGTGGAGCTGTATATGAAAGCAAGGTAGGGTGAAGAGACAGATGAGGAGAGAAGAGGAGGTCTAAGGTACCAGTATGAGCACACAGGGCCCCTGTTCTGTTTGGTCTTGGCCTACAGAGTAGAGTCATGGGACAGATAAATTTAACACGATGATGGATATGTGGCCCAGGCTGTTGTTTCATTCCCTTTGCTGTGTAATCTTCCACTTGTAAGTCCAAAAGGATGTTTGAGTGCAGAAACACAACATTATTAGCAGTATTTTATTATTTTATATACATATATTAATATTTTAGTTTCCAAGCACAGCATTAAGTGTATTTGCCAGCTCTTTATGTAACTGCACAAACAGTTGGCTCTGTTGTTTGTTGGAAGGCAAGCAGATTTAAACCTATGACTGATGTACAGAACTGCGGCCATTTAAATTGCTCTCTCAGTGCACAGAGCGTGTACGGGCTTTGTTTTACCCAGGTTTTTCTATGTTTTAACAAATCTGCCCCTGAGGTCTTTCCATTTTGTGGTGCATCGATTACTGTTGGATTGCAGAACTTCAGCAATTTCTCGCCTGGATTTGATTGGCTGTTTGTTGTTAGTGATGGGTCAGAGAGATGCTGATGCCTGCAAGCATGCATTCCTCAAAGAAGTCTATTTTGGATGGGTTATGTAGTGCAAAATCTGACTTGAAGTACTCTGCAGTGAAAAGTCCGCTTCACCTCTGTGTGACCACCATCAAGGCTTGAGTAAAAATTAAACATCCATCAGTTTCCTGAGGACCATTTTCTGGCTAGAATTTTTATTTGCAACAGTGGGGCCTCAGAGGCCTTTTGTACCGTGCCAAGAGAGAATAGACTTCTTTTCCTGAACTTCATGGCGCTGGTTGTCCATCCATGTTTTGCCTAATTGCTGTGTGCTTGAGTTCAGGGTTAGAACTGGGAGCTGTAAATCTATCGGTATTATCCAGACAATGTTTTCTCCAGATGTAGAAGAAAAGATTTCATCCTTTTGTAATTAAGCGGTGCAGCCCGGGGTGTCATGCAGTTTTTATTGGGGGCCCTGGAACAGATCATTTTGCACCTTGTTTTCTCATCACGTCTTTTATTCTTCTACACAAAAGATGGATGGAGTGGAAAGATGAAAATGAAAAAGAAGCAGAGAATAGAATCTCTTTTTAAAATTGTAATATGGAAATTACGAGGTAGTGATGTAAGAGGTAGCGATTAGGAGGTGAAGGTACAAAGGGGACAAAGGCGCAGTCATGGATCCAAGGCAATTACATCGTTCCCCAGATGAACAGTAACAGAAAGGAAAAAAAACTTCTTTTTTAACCCCAGGAATGTTTCCAAATGTTATCTTTCCCACGGGTGCCGTCTACTACACCTGTGTTCTACTTTAAACTTTAAACTTACTGCCGGAGTCAGGGAGAGGGGGAGCGGGTTAGGGAAAGTGATAGTGAGTCAAAGAGAGAGAGACAGCTTTAAGAGTTGGGGACAAGAATGCTCTTCAGCTCCTCAAGGGCACCGATACTTTATGGTCTTCACATTCCTTCATGACATGCTGATGCCCAGAATAGACAGAGTGGCGTTGGGGGAAAAAAAAAAAAAAAAAAAAGTTAACTGCCATGTCTTTAAGCCCCACCCCATCATATCATTTCTCTTGCTCACCTACACCATGCTGTGCTCTGTCCATGAGGCAAACCTCAGGGTCACACCATCTGATGCTTTTCTTCTATTAGCCAAAGCTGGTAAAAGCAAGGGACTGAAGTGCAGGCTTTTGTTCGGGATAAGCAGTTTCACACATTTGTGCTTTATAAAGTCCTTTTCAATCTCATGTTGATTTACAGAGGCCACTTTCCTCTGAGATCTCTTCAGACAGCAGAGGAAGTCTCCATAGCCGCTGAACTCCTCGGCTCCCTCCCAGATCACAGACCATCATCCCTCACTGCCTTCCTTGCCAGCACCACAAACTCCTTTATTATAACGTCACCACATTCAATCAACACTCGCCCTAAAATTAAGGACTGCTGAATAATTCAAACTGGAATCTTTCCTTCAGATGGCCTATCTCTGTCACTAGATAGGAATTTCCTTAATTTATGCTTGTTAGGTTGGAATAGTCATGTTGGAATAATTTGAACCAGAAGGACTGTCTGCGCAGCTACTGTTTAAACGAGAACTCTGGGAGCTGTTAAAGTTTGAACATGAAATTGTGAGATCTGCAACGCACATTATTATTCAAATGATCAATGTATTAATTTGCATGCTGAGAGGCAGGCGATAGAGAGAAAGACAGAGAGAGAGAGAGAGCGAAACAGAGCATCTTAATAAATTCTGTAAAGCAAAGTGTTTTATTGTTTGTTGATGCTCTAGAAGTGAGGATGTATTAATTTTGCAGTTGTGAGTCCCAGTGTGACCTAAGTCTGTCTCTATCTGTCTGTCTGTGTCTCCTTTTTCTCTCTGTCCTTCTGTCATATACAGAAAAATCATCATCCACAAAAACCTGTGCACTTTTTTAGCTCAACAACGATCAGAAACACTTTTCTGTTTCTTAGGCAGCCTCATTTTGCAGATGCCTTAAAGATAATGCAAAGATTATGACAGTTTGGGAGATGATGCCGTGCATGTAGCCAGATGAATCTCCTTCTCATTTGACAGGAAGGTTATGACCTCTTTGTTTCTATTCAATCACTCTTACTGTATACAAAACCTTTTTTTATTCTTCCTAATGTAGATGGTCTCCTAGTTTTTCATTGCAATCAGGTTCTTTTGAACTTCTCCAGAGATGAAATGTCAATGTCTGGAGTTATGAGATATTTAACAGACTTAAACTCTAGACTTAAGCCTCAAGCAGTTAAAACTGTTTGAGGAGTCATAAAAAGGCAAACCCCTCCGAACATGAAATTACTCTGAAAAATCTAAGATTTTTAGGAGCAGCTGTTTGTACTTGGATTTCCTACCATCTTCTTTTAGACATCAAATGGAGCTTATCATTCAATTTACCTCAATTTCCAACTTTTGCTCCTTTTTTCCTGGGTGCCGTTTCTCTGCATCTTCAACAGCCACTGGTTGGGCAAAAAGGGTGGAACAATTTTATGAAAGGTCTTTTGGTGTTCAGGATAGTCTTTGATCTCAGGAAATGTTTGATTCTTTGAGTGATCATGATAGATTAGGAACTAGTTTCTGACAGAACATCCTGGATCGCATAAAATAGAGAAAATCATATGTGTTGTGAGCTTCATTCTAATATTTTATCAGTAAAGGGCTGAGCGGCTAATAGCGGAATACTCACC
This sequence comes from Naso vlamingii, assembly GCA_029822935.1. Taxonomy (NCBI): domain Eukaryota; kingdom Metazoa; phylum Chordata; class Actinopteri; order Acanthuriformes; family Acanthuridae; genus Naso; species Naso vlamingii. Next base: position 15,900,088 of record JAPQLA010000001.1, on the reverse strand, counting down.
AGGTTTATGCATGTAGTTAAGAAAGGTCTGTGCTTACATCTGGAAGGGTGGTTAAGGCCTTTTAGATAAGAGATCCAGCATTGCAGTATTCCCAGTATTCAACTTAACTTTCAAATCATTAAACATGATGAAGCCATCACCACAAAGTCAGGGGTTTATATACAAAAATCAAACACCATCTGCCATCTCTGATCAGAAGCAACAGCCATCAGGCCAGGGTTACCAAGGCAGAACAGGAAAAGCCATTAACTGCCAATCACTGCATCGATCGACAAGCCAGTCCACCACTACCACCCCCTCTCTACCCCCACCCACCCCTGTCCACAGACACACAAACATACAGTTCATCAGCTTTTACTGTACAGTACACACACATACACACCCGTGCCTAAACCGCTATCTTTTCGTGCACTCATGCAACCTGATGGGTAACATTTGGTAGAGTTCGTCTCTTTCCCGCTTGAACTGCATTATCTTTCAAATTATCTCGAGTCTAGATTGCAGGATCAACATTCTGCTCAGTTTAGATAAAGGTTGTCTGACTTTTTCTTTTTTTTATATACTGGCTCAGTAAACCCCAATGTGTTACTTGAAGGACAGTCCAGATGCCGTTAAGAAGATATTTCCGTCTGAGCGTAGGTTTGTAATCTCCTCATTACCGAAATGCATCTCAGTAAAGTCCATTGCCCTGTCAAAATGAGAGACGCTTCATTCTACTTGGTCTCCCTCCACATTTTTGGAGTCAACTCTCAGATAAAAAAGGAACTAATAGAGTCAGTGAAGGGCAAAAAAGGAAAAAACAAGATTGATTTTCTTTTTTCTCCATTTTCAGTGGTGTCGCTAGAACTGAGGGTCATTAGAAGAATATTTACCTACTTCCCAATTTAACAGAGATGTTGTATATCAGAGTGATCTGGATCAGAGGTCAGGGCTGGGGGGAGCAATTAAAGCGTATAGATCCAGAAGCTGCAGGCCTGTCCTATTGTGTGCGTTGTAGACAGAAACAGATAGGTGAGCTAAAAGGGAGGCAGAGGCAATATGTATTGAGCGTGGCTGTATTAATTAATTGATCTTTGTTACTGATGAACTAGTGATACATTAGGCAGGGACATGAATGC
>JAPQLA010000001.1:15886796-15898870 GCA_029822935.1 Naso vlamingii | reverse complement strand
GTGTGTGTGTGTGTGTGTGTGTGTGCACGCACAGGCATTGATGTGCACGGTTTTGTCCTTGATTGTGTCCATACCATGAACTCACATCACACTGCTTTATCGGTTATGGATCATTTCAGACGAGTTCATTACAGTTTCTTCTTTTATTCCCATTAAATGTGCTGTCTTTTCTGTGACTCGGTTTGGTTAGGTCAGCCTTCTCTCGGGCCACACAATATCCAGAGACAGAGCAGATATGATGGATGTGGCCTGGGGCCTATGCACTCGCCCTGCGTCTGCGGTGGCCTAATCCACACATCAGCCACAGGGAGAGGGAGGGAACACAGTTCGGAGGGAGGGAGGGAAGGAGGGCAGAGATACAAACCAGACCAGCCATTTTCCTCGTTCCGCTCATAAATATTTGTGTGGCTGATTTATAAACAGTGGAGCAAGAGAAGAGATCAAAGTGAACTGTAACGCTTATATAAAACTGGGGCTTTTTCACGACACTGCCCTACACACCATGCTCGTACCTATTAAAGACAAAGCTATATATCACGAGGCATATTGGCAAGAGTACTGAATGGCCACTCACACTTTAGAGCATGCTCTTTCTGCAGTTGTGAGTCAGGTTCTTATAGCATTAAGCTCTGAGGTTCTCAAACACTAGTTAAAGGCCATCAATAAGTTGTTATAGCTAAAACTCAACCTGCTCTCAGCCTATGTAAACTCCCCCCAGGGCAGCGGCTTCTGTGGTCGATTCTAAATTGCTGTAGTAATGCCAGCCAGCCATATTAAAACATAGCAATGCAGTGAGGAGTCACTGTGTCCTCGTAGTGGTAGACTAGTGTTCGTCACAGTAGACAGCTGCACATGCTGATTCAGGCAACCAGCTGGCCAGACGCAACACAAAGGCCAAGCCTCCTGTACTGCAGAGGGGAGGGATTAGGGTGGGGTGAGACAGTGTGTGCATACTGTATATATGTGTGTGTTTGTCAGAGTGGAGTGCTGGCTTTGCATAACTTCATGCGTCCAAGCACTGGCAAAGACAAGCGCACACATCCACAGCTCAGGAGCAGGACAGAGGAGACATTCCACACCTACAAGCTGTGTTTACCTCGTGCCCCCCCCACCCGCCCCCTTAATCACACTCGCATATCTCCCACCCGCAGTGTTCGTTCCTGGGTGCAAATATAGGAAAGCGAGGGGGACTCTCCTCTTCCTCTGGCCCTCTCCCTGATTAAGAGCAGTTATATCTGGCGAATGCAGATGAGCAGCATAAATATGGCTGTTCGCTGACCTCTGTGGGAGGAGAATTGTGCGAGCGATAGAAGAGAAAAGAGGCCCCCCCCCTTTGTCCACCAGCAGGACAGGGTGTGCTCAGTGTGGTGAGGACTGGGAGCGTTGCTGCTTAACAGTCTGTCTGTTTGTGAGTGCCTTGCTGTGGGAAAATGGTGGCATTGTTTTTGTAGGCACCTCACCTAGCGTTTCCACAACACAGATTCAGGTTTTTCTACGACTTCTACAAAGGTTTCTTTTTGGCTTCTGTGTTTCAAACGATGATCTGAGCATGTTTTATTTGTATTGTATGTAAAGCACATTTGTATAGTCATTTGCAGAGAGAATCCTGATCTGTTTCTGTAGCCTCCCTCAGTAGTTTGAGGGCATGCAGCAGTTAGTTGAATCACTCCTTGTCTTATATGCTGCTCTCCTCCCTGAATTCAGCTGTATATATTGTATGTGGCACGTGAGTTTGATCAGGTAGGCAGACGTTGCAGAAGGGTTTGAAAGAAAGTAGACTGCAGATTGTCTTACCCCTGGTGTGTCTGAGTTTCTGTGTGGGGAGTTCAAAGTCCTGCTGAACATCAGAAGGCTGATGCTGAGTGAGGCTGACTAGCTGCAGCCTGTGGTCTGGGAAGGGTTACTGAATTATTACTGATGGTTTCAGGGGTAACTGTCCGACCACAGGACTGGGGAATATTAATCATTTATTTGATTGTCCGCATGTGCTGATTAATCAATTTGAGTAGGATCTGCAGGATTAACTACCCTATTATTCCCCTGTAAGAACAGATAAGAGATAAGGCTTTAAAATATCATATTCCATTTATCATTTATTTTTAGGTCCCTGCTGATGTGGGTGAAATAAAAACTGAGGTGAGATTAGGCAGAACAGCAACATGGGGAAAGTGTTGAGGGAGGAGGATGAGAGGAGGAAGGTTGAGGAGAGGGGGAAAAAAATCTCTTAACTACAGATTTTATATCTTCAGTGCTACAGCTTAGTATTTCTTCAAACATGGCACAGAAAACCAAGTTGTGCAGCTGGGAGTGAGAGAGCTGAGAGAAAGAGGGGCGGAGAGACAAGAGGAACAGGAAGTTGATGGGAAAGTGATAGCTGTCTCCACCTGGAGTACAGCCTGGGCTGTGTGTTAGGAGTGAGGACAAAGCAAGGGAAAGGAGGGAGCCGCTGCAGTTGTCTCCTCTCCCGTACTCTGCTTTAGGTAAGTTTGGCACTTATACCAAGTAAGTAGCTAAACTGATCCAACAATGGCTGTTTACCCCACTCACTATCTGTTCAGTCTATAAATTCTCAATCCGCCAACTGTTTAATGTGTTATGTCATGTGGTAATGCCTTTGATTCCAACATGCCTCCGTTTGTAAATACAAGAGGCACTCAAAAGGCTGTGGTTTCTTTACAAGCATGGCGCCCCCGGCGCTCTGGTTGGGAATGCATTGAGACGGAGAAGGATTGAAAGAGTAAGGGAGGGAGTGAGAGGTGGTTAGAAACTGTATACACTTCCCGTTGCTCTTCTGCCAACCCCTCTCTCTGCTGCTTCTGGTTGCGCAGACAGGCAGTGTGTGAGAAATGTGAGAAGGAGTAGCATATCCTCTCTCCTGGCTGAACACAGCTCCATAATTATGCACTTTTCAGCAGCTTTTACCTTTAACACTTTCCTCCCGAGGTCGAGATTAGTGCTCACCATGCTTGATTTACTGCACAATTACTGAACAAGAGCTCTATGTAATCAATAAACAGGAAGGGGAAAAGTGGTAGTCTTTGAAGTATAGTTTGAGATTTTTTGCACGGTTGAGCAGTGTATATGGTGCAGCCAGGAAGGGCAGTTTGGCTTCGATGCCACCCTGTGAAATATCTATTATATCAGGCACGCCTCTTGGCTTTACCAGCTCTCTAAGCCTCTTTACAGTGCTCAGCTACTGGAGTGGAAAATGACATCTTTTTTTGACCATTGCTTAACACAGAGGTCAGCTACAAATCGTCTAATAAGGACATTCCTCCAAAACATTAGATTAAAATCACAAGCCATCCCATAAAGTTGGGACTTAATGTGATCTTATAACTTATGTGCACAAGTTACACAGAAGGATTACAAAGCACTCTTGTGTGGTAGCTTGCTGTGGCCTGTATTAAATGTCCCCAAATGGGCAGCCAGCACAATGACCTCCATGATGACACTTGCTAATGGCATGAGCAGTTATTTTAGGAAGCTCCAATGGCGGGCCATCACAAGTCTTTCTGGGGCTTTGTAAAGCTTTTTGCCAGCATGACCAAAGCACTAGGTCCCTTCCAATTAGTCTGGTCTGTGTTTGATTTTTAGTGATGACAACTATGTCTCAGCTGCAATTATGCTGCATTGGGAATGATGAGGGTTTAGGTTATTGATCCTCAATTGATCATCCTGATCAATGAGCACTTTGTTTCTTTTTTATGGAAAGTGCAGTTATGTTTTTTTTTCTTTTGCTAATGAGCAGACCCAACAAAATGACCCTGTAAAGAAATCTGTGTTGGCAAGGCCCATATGTATTAGTGATAGAGTTGGCTATACTCATGGGAAGATGCACTGAAACCATTTTTCAATACAAGTGCACTACCTCCTTGTGGGCATTGGTCAAAGGCCAGATTGGTCATATGAAAAAAAAAATCTAAATATGGTCATTGTGAAAGGGCTAAAGCAGCTGTGTCTTCTCTTGATTTTAATTATAATAGGTTTAAAGATGTCTTACTGAAAGCCCCTCCGAGGAACTTTCATATTTTGTTGATTGTAGTGGCGCGTGCGGACAAATAGCGGTACTGTCCACTGTCGTAAAGATCTTGTGTAGCGTGAGCATTTGTTTTGGAAGAGAGTGAATGAAACATGCCACTTATTTACACAATACCAGTTCAGCCATGAACACAAAATATTAAAAATATCTAGAGAACCATAGATGTTAAAAAAAAAGAGAAAACAGCAGATCGATCATGCTCGTAAAAAGCAAATCGTCTCCTTCTGTCTGTATGCTGTACAGCATTTCGTGGTGTTTCCGCTGACTGAGCGGACCGGGCAAAGGCATTGTAAAAGACAGGATAGTAATCTCCGATCTCCTTGCTGATGGTCTCATCTGCTAATAGAGGGAAGATATGAGGCATCAGTATAAAATTTAAATTGCTTCATAACCAGAAAAGTTTAAAGTTCCTCACTGGGTCTTGACCAGGAAGGTTCAGAGGATGTGTGTAATGATTTGTACAAAGACCCTGACACCCCAAATAATTCAAACTAAGGAATAATTAATATTCTTCCTACCACTTAAACTGGCTAGCCTTTTATCTGTAGTTTATAGTTCAAGACAAATGTGCAATGTCAGGGTTTTACCAAATTCTGCAGTAAACTGAACATTAAACTCATTAAAGTTGCAGCTTTTTTGTTGCCAAGTATGCACGAATTGACTGGTGAAATTAGTGGGTGTTTGGTGCATGAGTTGCTTGCAAAGCCCTCAACAGCAGTTTCACTCCAACAAGAAAGATACTTCATGCTCTATAGAAAAATAAGCCCGCATATAGACACGCTGTGTATATTCACCTCCACTCAACCCCACTTCACCCCATTAATTTTCATTTTAAGAAGGAGGACCTCTCAAAGGCCATGTTGCTCCTTTTGTCAGCGCAGTGCTGCTAATAAAGATAGCTGCGACTGGGTTAAATATTGACACTGGCTGAACACATCATCACTGTTTTTAATTAGCTGGTGTCTCCAGCGAGCTTCTGTGAAGGCAGTGCATGAACAACTAAACATTTCCTCTTTGCGGAATCTCAAACAGCCTCTCCCCAAAACAAATTTCTATGAATTTTACATAAAAAAGGATACAGGATCGTCAGAAAACATACAGTGTTGCAACTATCACAGTTTTATTGCGTAGCCCGAAGCAGCAATTATGTGGTAATGAAATATTTACACTACCAAACTGAGAACGCCAGAGGTGAAAGCCAGATTATACAAGCCTGAGGAGACTGTATTCTGTGTCTCTGCTCTGCTGTTACGTCAGCAACAAGGTGGAACGGGAGATCGGCTAATGGCAATAGACTTAGAAGCAACAGCGTGGGCAGACCTGCAGTTCAGTAAGCATGGCTCTTGGTCACCCCTGCTGCTGTGGGCACATTTAAGGATTTTTTTCTAAGTCACTGTAGCCAGCAAGGTGGGAAGGGGAGGACAAATAATCGTAACATGGGCTCTCTGGAAGGCCATGTCAGACATGTTAGGTTTTTCCTCCGGAGGTCTTTTGCCTTCTGATGGCTACTCCCTCACAGTGATATGGCAATAAATCTGCATTCACGGCATAGTGTGATGTTTGTTCTTGAGGACTAATTGTGTTTGGGTAATGTTCCTGCTCTGAATTTAATTCCCTCTGACTGCATTAATCATTACAAGTGGTGTTTATATAATCCAACACCCTCCTGTCCCTCAAAACGCCGTCTCCCTCATCCTTATGGGGCTGGTTCACCTCCACACTCTCCAAACTCTTTTTCATCCTTTGTTCTCCATCTAACAAGCTTTTTGGCTCCTCAAGGCCGTGTTGCCATTGTCTGGCATTGAAAGGCAGTGAGGTGCTGGAGACTCTTGTCAGCTTTGTTGTGCAGGGCTGCTTCCTCCTTTACGCCACTGTTACATTAATGACCTGCTGTACAGCCAAGTTTAGTTTGAGGCAGTCAGTCATCTTGTTCTTTTCTTTTGTAGAACTCACACACCTTCCTTTGCAGCTCTGCATATCCCTCTTCCGACATCTAGTATGGTGCCTTTTCTGCATTTCTGAGATTTTCCTCTAAATCGATGCAAGTCATGGATGTAAAAGAGGATTCTGTTGGACTGATGGCTGTAGGTGTCTCTCACCTAACATCATCAGGTGTTGCTGTGGTTTGCATTGCAAACACTAGCCCCTTGTAGAAAGCATCTGAAAAAGTTGCATACTTCAGCGTGCATCAGTATAAAATTGTCACACTCAGTGAGTTATCGGCCCAGATTTTAAGTTTAAAATTAGTCACCTCTAAATGCAGTTGTCTTTGTCTGCTCTACTTACACACTCGAGTTTTTGAAAGTTTAAAACTAGTTAGTTTTTTCCACAGAGCTATTATTTTTCTTTCTCTCATGAAATTTAATGGTGTCTTATTCATGTTCGTGTTTTGTATCATCTTTTTTTTTCCTACCAGCACTATCACAGCCTGAAAGACGTGTTGCAACACATAACCTGTTCTTTTCCCCCCTGATGTCATGAGTTGTTTTTGTAATGAGTACAGTGGCAAAACCCTAATGCAGTGACCTATTATTCAAACTTAAAATCTGAACTAGATCGCTATGTGTTTCCTGTTTTGCTAAACTAAATGTTAAAAATGTTCTTCCTCAGCGCTGTGCAAGTAATTATTGTCACTGCCGTCCAAAATGGAGGGCTGCGATGTTGACACAGTGCTGTGGGGAAGTGAGAGAAGGGTCGGGGGCAGGTCCTGATTTGCCCCATTCAGCTTCCAGATGGTACCTTGCCAGTACACATGTCATCAAGTGGCTGTAACAGTTGTTTGGGTACCCCCATGGCTCCACCCTGCTCTCGCCTCCTGCAGGCAGACTTATTGTACTGCAATTTTGGCAAGCTCCTCCCAGCATGGCTTTCATAAAAGCACCAGGAGGTTAAGCTGTTAATTAGCTACTGAAAGAGGAGGCCAACAGCTTGCTGTTAATTTGCTTTACTGTTTTTTTTTTTTTAATTTTATTTTTTCTTCTTCTTCTTATTTGGGGACAGACATCATTTCCTGCCTGTTTTGGAGTCATGGCTGCGTGTCACAAAAGCAGCACTGGGCTCATTAAGAAGAGAGGAAATGTGTTTATTTGGCTGCGATTAGAAGTGCACATTATGTATGTATAGCCATGCTTGCCCAAATGTTCCTAATGAGAGAGACCCTGGACGCCGGCATGGGGCTCCTGTGGGCATAGGCCCAGGCTCGTTATCACCGCACAGGGCATTGATCTCTCCACCGCCTGCTTGCTTATCCTCCTCCTCCTCCCCTCTCAAAGACAGTTCGCACATGAATTATGTGGACACATTGATCAGCTGATTGAGAGCTATTGTTCAGAGCCCTGGGTCATTATTGAAGGAGGGATTACCCAACTCTTGTTTTGTGCATGCGTATGGGAGAGTGTATTACTCAGCTCCTTGTCACAGCACATACTCCCCTTAGCTCACCTTAGATTTGCAAGGGCTACACAAATGGGCGCTCACTTATACACACGGACAGAGCGCATACAGCAGCTTACACAATCAACATGGCCCAAATGACTGCCTGCATTGATTGCCTTCCCACTGCAATTATGTTCCCATTGTTTACTTTCTAGCATCTTACTCATTCAAACGGAATTCAATAATTATTGCTTTATTTAATGTTAAAGTAAGTAAGAGTGGTGGGTGTGGAGCACCACTGGTTGTATTGTCTTTAAGTGTCTCTATGACCCCTCCCAGGCTACTTTGTTTCATAGGCTGATGTTAAGTTATCCCCTCCAAGGACGCCTGCAGCGATCCATCTTTACCTCGCCGTCCTCCCTTACGACACAGAGGTCCGTTTTGTTTCTCACTTCCCTCCCTGAGACAAATATGCAGCCTGTTTTTATTCACTGGTAGTGATTGATCATTTCTACAGCAAGGCAGTTGAGGAAGCGACTTAGCACATTATGGGCTTTGAGACACAGGGACAGGATACAGCGGAGGGGTGGCAGGGATTAGCAAGAGTAAGGGAAAATAAAGGACAAGGGTGGGGTTGAGGTTCAGGAAGCAGTAGGTAAGCAGTTTGCGCCTGAAATATACAGTCCCTGTAAGCCACAACCTAACTTTTAGGCATGTTGCAGCTTGCAGTGGCTAATCCAAAGCAGCCACCGCATTGGCACTCAGTGGGGCCTCTGTGGTTGGAGCTGTTGTTCATGCTGCTGGCAGGCAGGGAATTGCAGGCCAAACTGTGAGCACTCGCTGACTCCAGTCACTCTGTTTTGCTTTCCTAAATATCCTGCTTACGTTCCAGGGGAATCCCAGAGTGCAGATTTATGAGAATCAAGTCCCCAGCAAACCTCTGCACATGCTTAAGAAAAAAAAAAGGGGTCATTACGTTAAATTATTTTCATTCTCTAGACCCCTAACCTCAAACTTAATCCTCATACAATAACCTGTTTTTAAATTTAGCTTCATCCTGATTTACAGCCTTCTGAATTAGGCATAAAGTGGGCAACTGCCTTTTACAGATGTTCCCTTTTAGACACATCAGGAGAGAAACATATACTACAGTACATGCATATGAAGCCACACAAGGGTGTTTTCTTCCCCCTTCAGCCACGGTGTGTTTTTTCAGCCCAACAGGCACATTACATTGTCCTTCAGAATGAAATACAGTTACCTCATTGGTTATAGTTGCTGCCATGACATCACTGTGTTTGAATTACAAAGGTGCTGGTGGACTTATTCTAACACGTCCCGAGCCAGGAAATAGTTTGTAAGTTTGTCCTCAGGTGATAGAAAATCACTGACTTTGACCGCTGTGATCGTGGAGAATAAAAATCTTCTCATTCAAATACAGAAACTAGTCTGTTCAGCTGCAACGCATTGCAAAGCATCAGGTATGACATGCAGTTAGCTAACCTTTGTAAGCCTCCCATGAAGTCCATGCATTCACATACTCACATATACACCAGCATGCACACAAGCACACAAACACACACACGCACACACACAGTCACCAGCTTTTAGTGCCGAGAATCAGACAGACAGTTACAAAGCAATATCCAGGCTGATACTCACTGGCTCTCTCACAGAGGGAATTTGGCAGCTCTCTTACAATTGATAGCTATTCAGCTCACAGATAGTCATCTGTTTTAATGCATTAATTTTGTATTAACAGCACTGCCAAATTTAATAGTGGAAATTACGGTATGATCATAATGGCTGTATGTGTGTGTGTGAGTGAGTCTGAATGTGCATGTGTGCGTGTGTGTTTGTGTCTGTACTTTTCAGATGTGCATCTTGTCTATACTTTTGTATGTGTTTGTTGCATGTACATGCTGTATTATACAGCTCCATTGGGAGCCATTCTTTGGAATTACCGGCTCTCTGTCTCCCTTCCACCCTTCCAGTAATACCCACCTCTATCTTGTGTTAGTTGGGCTCTCTCAGCAACCACACTGTTTTGTGTTAAAGGTGCACTTTTACTTTGCATTTAAGTGGATGGAAATGCAGATGTATGCGGCGCTCCGGGTGGGTGGTGAAACTGATACAGGCATGTATTGCCCACTCAGAGGGCAAAGTGCACTGCAGAGTTGTGAAAGAGAGGATGGGGTGGTGCCCACACCGCCCCTGTCCCTCTTTACCTGAAAAAGCACAGAGCACTGCTTCAGCCTCCACAGAAAGAGATAAGGTGCTCCATGGAAGAGAGAGGCTTGAAAAAGCGTGATTGCAATTTTAAACTATGAAAACCAGCACGGCGTTAAAAAAGCTTGGAGCTGGAGAAAAATGACTGAATGTGATCTATCATGTTAAATATAATTGAGAACATCTATTTAAATGTGCAAGAAAGGTAGTTATGTATTGTTTAGGGTCATTAAACCAGCCTGAGTTCTTACAGAAGCCAACTGCAAAGGAATTGCATCTTTTTTTAAAAAAAACAACCCTACAACTACAGTAAAACAGAAGCTTTTACGACACCTGCAATCGCTGTATTTTGTTATCTCATCTGTTGAATCAGACCACACGTACAGTACATTCACATGCAACACAGCATGCCTCCCATGCCCTATTGAGATCATCACTGCAATCTAGCCGGTCACATATTTGTACTTGCTCAGCTGAAACTCCTATATGAGTGCTGTAAATTCCGAGACAGTTCATTGGTATTGAATCCGTGCCACTGACCCAGCCAGCTTCCCCCCATTATGCTCTACAGCTCCCCTCCTGTTGGGGCCTGGATAGGGCGTTTAGAAACCGACCAGCTCCTTCCAGCTCAACATGACTTTTTCATTAAGCTGCCAAATTCCTGCACTCCAGTTGGAGGTGATTTATCAACTAGGGGCTTCACTGCAGGTTCATAGGAAACAGACATAGGCTCTGTCTCATGCATTATTATGTTTCACATTCAAAGTGTCTATGCGTGCATGTGTGTGAACCAGAGACGGTGATGGGCTGCTGAGAGTTTAATGTGTTCAGACTGTGTTTGAGCTCTTATGATATGATCCTGTGAGTCTCTCATGTGGATAGTTGTCATTGAATCCAGTGAGAATCCATGTTGGAGAAAGTGACGGCGTGTGACAATCGATGGGTCTTTTTTTTTTTTTTTCTTAAGGGCAAATCTATGCTGTTTTCCAAGGGCACTATGGTATCACTTCACCTCAGTCCCCCCTAAAATTTACTGAATAAGCAGAGGCCACCTCACGGATCACTCATGGGTTTAATCTTTTAGCTCATTCACTGACTCTAAAAAGCCCCAGACTGCCTTGGGTCATGGCCAGTGCAGCGATGGTGAAAGTGGTGGTTTACAGGTGTAACCATTTGACATTGTAGACACAGCAGACGGAGCTACAAGCACTGGGGCAGGCCAGTTTTGGCCCTGCTGAAGCCATCTTCCTGGCCAGTCAGGTTTATAGTGAATTATGGCCGATTCTGGGGCAGGCGGTCTTAAGTTCACTCCTATATAAACCCTCTGCTTTTTATGGGAAACTATAAAACTCCCAGGATTTTTTTTCTGCCTCTTGAGACTAGCTTTGAAGTTTCGGTCAGGTGCTGTCATTTTTTTTTTTTTTTTTTTTTTAAACTTGCCTTCTTGTAGATTTTTGGACCCTTGAGTCATTTGCGGCAAGAACTCCTTTTTTTTCTTCTTTTTTTTTTTTTTTTTTAATTCAAGACATCTGCTCTGACTAAAAGCGGTTCGCATGATGGATTCGGTGATATCTATAACTGAATCTGTCTCTCAGGTTTCTCTCTACCTTAGTTCTGATGCAATATTTGTGCACTGAGGAAAAGGAGGAGAAGGAGGAGGGCTCCCACAATATCCAGCAACACCTATTCATGACATCATGGATGGCTTAAAACGAGGCGAAAAAGGAGAGCGCACAGAGACACAGAGCCTTTTACAATCACCTAATAACTCTATTACACCGAGCTGTGGGGCTCACAAAAAGGAGGAGAAAAAAAAAACTCCTATTCCTTTTCCTGGAAGCGGTGTCTTAATGCACATTTTAGGTGTAGAAGTGAGAAATATGAAACCAAAGAGAATGAAACACAATAGCTTAGAAGACCCCATAGCAATATTACAATATTGCCAGAAAATTAAACATTAGGAGAAAGGGACAAGAGCATTTTAGGGAGGCATAATATTGTTATGACTTTTTTTTTTGCCAGCCTGTCAACACCTGATTTAGATGTAATGTGGTTAAATGTCTAATGTTTCCATTGCTTCTATATTTTCCAGCCAGACAAAAAGGCCATCCAGTGCAGAACAGGACAGTTCAGTTTTCTGAGCCTTTTCTAAGTGCAAGCCTGATGTATAAAGTTAATAAACAAAGTAAGGTTTGTACTCTGGTAGTAAAGAATTGGTAATAAAATCTGTTTAAAAAATACAAATACAGAGTGCTAAAGGTTATAGCAGTGCTTTCTCTACTGTAGGTTAATATTTATAAGTGCATGTTCCCATGTTATCGTTGATGACGAAATAAGTAATGAATGAACATTAATAATAATAATAATAATAATAATGTAGGTTTTATATAACAAAGAGTAATAAATCACGAAATACACATGTTACTAT
>JAPQLA010000001.1:15856809-15866859 GCA_029822935.1 Naso vlamingii | reverse complement strand
CCTAATCTAATTCACCTTATTCCTTTATGTGAAACTTTAGTGTTTAAGAGTCCTACTTCCTGCTCTCTGTTTCTCAAGTCTCCATTGCCTGCCCTGCTCTTCTCCTCTGTAACAAGAACTAACCGATAGCACAGATGACGGTAATATAACACACAGGTTTGTTGGCAATAACTCCCAAGCCATGTAATTACACCACTAATTATACAGGTTACTCACTGAGTAATTTTTGTGGTGAAGTATATGTCTATAGTGTCTGTCCACAGCCACAAAAGTCTGATTGTCTTGACAGTTGCAACAAAGAGCAAGTCAGGGAGTCAGAGCCAAGAAACAAACCACAGCTCTCTCTGATAGACACACTGTCTGTACATGAATAATAGCAGGCCTATAAATCAATACCATTGTTTTATGTTTTAGTAAGGCTTGCCTTCCCTGGAATTCATTCATTGCTCGACATTTGTTTTCATCTCATCTTCAAATGGCGTATCTGAAACAGGGTTTTCTGCATTTTAGTGCACGGTTTTTGTTCAGGAACAAAAGAGAAAGTATAGCGTGACAGTCGGTGCTTTGCTGTGAGTCTCACTTTGGAAACAATAGAGTGTTAAGTAAATGACAGTTATACTGATGCCTTCCCCTACTACCCATTTACAGCAAATGCTTTTCACTCATTGAGCATTACACAGCAACTGCAGTTGTTTTCAATTAATTATGGAAGCTTGTCTGAAAAACGGGTTTGTTCAGTCCTGTAAGGCACAAGCATCATTGAAATGTCCTAATTTGTTATGGTTGGGAAAAAAAAACCTCAAGACATTTATTCTTTTATTTGTTTGTTTGTTTAAAGAGATTTTTTTATTCATGAAGCCATTTTTCTTGTACTAGCGTGATGAGCAGGAACAGCTTAATGTGGCTGATTACTTCAAGTATTTTATAAACCACTTTTATATGCAGAATAACAATGATGCCGCTAAAATACAAACTGTGTAAATAAAACTTACGATATGCAGTATCTAGAATGCCGAATTCTGTTACAAACAAAAATCTCGATAAACTGTAATATTGAAATGCAGTACTTGTAGAATTTTGATACCAAATAATTATTCATATCGATTTGGCACCCAAGTATCGGGACAATATTGAATCAGAAGAAACACACGTTGTCCAAATTCTAGTAATTGTATAAGCAAAACTTAAATGTGGGACCATTACTGTGTCTGTATGTCGACGTGTATAATGTATGCATTCACATATTTATCGCATATTTTCTTACTGTGTAGGGCAGAGCTGTTATAGACTCATAAAAGATGGTGGAAAAATGTGTTTCCATATTTGTTTTATCTCTACCTAAACAGATTTAACAAATAAAAAACAAAACTAAGTGTGAGATAATGACTTATTAGTTGGGACAAGCCCTTTAGAACAAAATCCAGTTTATGTAATTGGTGTTGCAGAAGTGAAGAAAGGCCCATCTGTCTCTCTGCCTATTATCCAAAGCCTTAATCGGGACTTACAGCAGGGCAGGCTAAATAAACAGTAAGTAAGTTGTCTTGGGTAGAGGAACGTCAATGCCTGCAACTTGCTCAAGCCTTTGCTCTGAATAGTTCTGTATTGACCCCTCAGGACCCCCCGAGAATTCCCTAATTGAAAATTAATATTGAATCAATGCCGCGGGCCATTTGCATATTGATTATAAACATCCAGGAAGGCACCAAGTATGTCTTGGATCAATAGGGCCCTTCTGCAGCAGGCCGAGTGCACTACATCACATGGCAGCTGCCTGCTCCTGGGGTTAATGACTGCTGCTTGTTAAGGAGCTCTTGTCAGGTAGAATCCAGCCGCAGGGTCTTTCTGCCAAAGCTGGCAGCAGGTGAACTGTGGAGGGTGGAAAAAGAAGGTACAGATGGAGCAGATGAAAGGGGAAATATGGGATTCGGGCAACCCCGTTATGTTTTAGCCGTCCAAGTTTATCTCTGCATTAGATCAGCCAGTGACCTGCAAGCATCTTTGTTGCTCTTTATCTTATCAACCCTCTTTTTATTTACGTATATTTTCAGGCTTTGGTACCCTGGCATTGAACTCTGACCACTCCATAACACAGACCATAAAGAACTCCAAGCGTGTGTGTTTGTACTGTTTATGTGTGTGTGCGAGAGAGGATAAGGAAGGAGGGCTGATCAAAGATAAGGCCAACCATTTCCAGCCCCTGAAGGGAGAGAAAACAATATTAGGTAGATCAAAAAGGCCCTTTTTAATTTGAAATGAAACTTTCACAGCATTACGAGACAGAGGAGTGCAAGAATCCTCTACTTTAAAGCGCCGATTAAGATTCAACACATACATTCCTCTTCCAAACTCCCTGTAATAGTTTCCATATGTTGAAGAGATGCAAGAGGTGGAGGTAGGAGACAAAGGATGGCTGAGAACACAATGGAGTTAAAAGGTCAGATGAAGATAGAGGGGAGTGAAGAAAAGAGTTTTCAGGCAAACCATCATAACTGGTAACCTGAGCGTAGAGCCCCAAAGAAGTCTAACTGGCCGGTTTAGTTCAAATGTTCAGGCCTGGTTAAACTAATAGGACTCTCTAAAACTGGACGATTCTCTGAAACCACAGGAGACTGCAGACCTGGTGTGAAGCACATGTGATAGCAGCTTATCCTCCAGTCTACGCAAGACAAGGTCTTGAATTAATGCCTGTGTGCAGACTGTGTCCGCTCTCCCCTCCCTGCCGCCCCCCACCCCAATGCATCACCCTGCAGTGGGAGCTGGGGTCTGGGAGCTGAGAATGGAGTGCCGGGCCCGGAGAACCAGGCTGCATCTGATTGCTTCATTACAGGCCCTTTCATTGACTTGGTTGCACTGAACTGATGAACTGAGGCAGTGGACAAGAGCACATAATAGGAAGAAATGAATTCTTATCACAGCCTTCTCATGAGGCCACTGGTCCTGGCTAGAGCCAACAGAGGCCATGGCTGGATGGAGAGGAGGGGGCTGAGTGTGAGCCCGCTCAAGAGCCAGGAGCAGGATCAAGACAGAGGACATGATGGAGCTTTAGGATGCTGGATCAGTACACAGGGGAGGATCCATGAATCCACAGAGAGCCGTATTATTGTAGGCAGCTTGTTTTAATGATTAGTTTGGTGATTAGTGTTTGCTTTCTCCTGGTTACTGACACCCACAGCATAACCTTTTTGTGTGTGTGTGTGTGTGTGCGCGCGTATGTGTGTGTTTTCAATTGTTTATTCCAGCAGTTCTCCAGAGGCAGAATTTTGCTAGTTACAGTCCCTGCTTTAGGCCCCACAGCAGCACCCAAACACCAAACACTGAGATGAATAATTAATTTTGTACCTTATTGGGCTCTGAGCCCTAACTCGCCAACCTCTGGCTAATGAGTGAGAAGAGTCCTCTGCAGCGAGGACAGTAACGGCAACCATTATAAAAACAACAGCAACACTAACAACCACAGTCATGCATACAATGGAAACACAAGATGTTGAATAGCAGAGCACCAATTTAGCTGCAGGCTTGGTCCACAGGGCAGGGGTTGTTAATCCCCTGACCATTCCTCATGAGGCTCAGGACTCCACAACTCTCACCCAAGTGCTCATTTTCATGCCCCTGTATATGCGCAGTCAGCAAAAAACAGCGGAGGATGCAGGTAGAACCCTATGTTTTACTAATGCTGAAAATGTGAACGTTGGACCATTAGCATAACAGTAACCTGTAAAAA
Organism: Naso vlamingii; assembly: GCA_029822935.1. Taxonomy (NCBI): domain Eukaryota; kingdom Metazoa; phylum Chordata; class Actinopteri; order Acanthuriformes; family Acanthuridae; genus Naso; species Naso vlamingii. The sequence continues at coordinate 15,863,138 of JAPQLA010000001.1, read as the reverse complement.
TAAGTTGAATTATGTGGTGTTGTGTCATCATAATGCTCCACAAAACTGTGCATAAATTGAAAATCCACTCAGTGGAATCTGCTGATGGGCCTATCAGGTACTGCACCTGCCTGCCGGCGCTCATACACTCTCCCCTCTTCCTCCCTGCTGCCATCACATCTTTCCCCTCCCCGTCCTGCTCGTACCTGTTCACTTGGCACAAATTTGATGCTGCAAAGCCATTTAATTGGCCTCCACTTCAGAATCCAAGGGCATTTTGAATGTCTCTTTAATAATATCTCTTCCCCCACAGAGCTGTTAGTGACAGTGTTTGGGAACAGTGCACTTTGTTGTCTTGTAGCCAGTGGACATCAGACAGTCTTGGTGATCATCCTAAAGATCTTTTGCCCTCAGTGATGGCTTCTGGGATGTAATGACTTTTCTTTATTCTTGTCTCTCTCTCTCTCTCTCTTTTTTTTTTAGCATAAATGTTACAAGAACAGTATCAGACATACTAGTCATTTCTGTCATTTTAGAACAGCCGGCCCATGTTTTAGCCACATCATCAGTTCCATTTTTCTCCTTGCCTGTCTCTCCCTCTCCCTCTCCTGTGGCTGAGCCAAAGATAACTGAGTAGCAGTGTTTGACTGTAATCACTCCAAGTCTCTTTCTCTGGAGAGCAGCACAGCGGGCAGCACAGTTCCACGCCTCTAGGAGCTTTCAGCCCACTTTCACAGGAGTATGACATGTTCATGAAGAATCCGATAAAGCCAAGCTTGCTTACATACTTGTAATACACAAGCGCTGGCCTCAAAACTACATAGCGTTGTCATTTGGATAAATCCATCTTGTTCTGATGAACAATACTCAATTTGTAAAGAGAAAGAAAAATTAGCCACTCTAAAGGAAACGAGACATTTGAATCAACTTTAAAGCAAAAAAGGAGCCCATTGCAGAGTGAATGATGCAGGCCTGCTATGTCAAGCGTCAATTTAAGGCCTTTTTCAGGTAAAATTAAAAGATTAAAGAAAATTGATGTACTGATTAGGCTCAGATAAATACAGGCTGGATATACCACTGGGATTAGAAGGATAACTAGTTTAAATGACGGTTGAGTTGGTCCATTGCATCCCATCATCTGGCTCCGAGTCTGTTTTGTAATTAAGTCTGTAAGGTGTGTGCGCAATCAAATAAATAAATAATGCTGCCAGAATTATGTGATAATAAAGTAATACATTACAGGAAGTGAATAAAGGAGCAGCTAATTGTGTGAGATGAGTCTTTTTCATTAGTCTTTTGAGGGGGAATTTCATTATATGCATCACAAGCCATACTGCAAGACAAAGTCCAGTTTAAAAGTATATGAAGAAGAATAAAGTATTATGACAGTAAAAAATAAGTCATTACACTGCATTTCAACCAGCATCCACTTTTAGTGCGTAATCTAGTTATGATGTGTTTTGTTCAACCTCTTTTCACTCCAAACATTGACAAGTAGAAGAAAAAGAGGTGAGAAACAACACTGAGAGAAATGCCTCATAACCCAGAGAAAGGTACTGACCTTTGCTGCTTGTCTCTGTGTTCTTGAGAGTTTGCAGCTTCTCAGTACCATGTAGTGTCAGCGTTTTTTAAAAATACAAAAATACACAACTGTCTGAGTAAATGCTTTTTATAGATTTCAGTTTAGGTTTATACAACCTCACTTAAAACTTACAATATGAGTCTTTTCCACATTAATGTCTTAGAACGATCATAACTTTGCTATGCGTTTTATTCATTTTTGAACTTATCCCAAATGATCCCAACAATATTCAAACTCAGAGAAATCTGTAAGTTTTAAACAGGTGACGGCATGTTTCATTTTGTAGAGTGTCGCAAAATTTCCGGGGTAACACCCGTCAGGGAGGGAGGGAGGAAGTCGGCAAACGTGACTAAATTTATCATGAATAAAACTTTAACACATGACCTCGTCTGTGAACATTTCTTCTTTTAGATTTTCATCTGCGGTGGTGGCTGTTTAACAGTGAAACAAACAATCTTATCATCCCATGCTGGTTCATGACATCATTAAACAATATTTTTTTTGTTACTTCACTAAAGAGATACCTAGCTGCAGAAATTACAGAATGTGCATTTTAAACACTGACACATCTCCCTTGATGATCAATATGAAAACATCAAAGACTTATAAACATGCAAAAAAGGTGACCTGTGCTCCTATTTTCAAAAAGCAAAACTTAGCATTATTCTACCTACTGTACTTAGAGTACACCTTGCTGTACATTAGGTTTTGCTCACTTTCTCTGTACAGAACATATTCTTGCAGGAAGAAATGTAAACTTGGTTAAATGTGTAACCAATAACTCCACTCAAAGTTGGTTGATTATTTGGTACCTAATTACAGTGGAAAGCAACCTGCCTATTAAGACTTTAATGGCAACAATCCAGAAAGCAATTACAATTACTTTGCAGCTCACACTGAAAATAAAGGTTTCTCTAAATTAAAAAGATCCCCTGAATACTGCTAAGGCTAATTGTGTGGGGTCTTGCACAGACATCTGATTGTACATCATTTGTAAGGGCTAAATGCTGAGAAGTTAGAAGGGCCTTTACAAGCTGTGTGTCCTAAGTGTGTGTTTTTGGCACTGCTCTGCTGCCAGGGAGTCTGATAGCTCTTGAATTATTTATCTATCAGGCTGCTGGACGGTAGTCACGGCGACCCAGGCCCCGTAGTGGTTGTCTGGCGACATCTCCCTTCAACAGTAACCATCAGCAGACAGGGGCAGGGGTGCTAATGAGCCGGGTGCCCTCCAACCCTCCCTTACATATAGACCATCCACAGCGAATAAAGACGAACGAAAGATTTGCAAAGATCCAAGTGCAGAACTTTTTAATTAGGGGGAAAAATGAAGTTAGAAAAAGGAAAAAGATTGAAACAGAAAGATAGAAACAACCACCCGTTTTCCTATTAAGGAGAAATGTCAAGCGCGGTGGTGAAGCAATAGTCTGTGTGCATCCCTTTGTTGTCCTCCCTGACATTGAAGGCTAATTTTTCATGGTTATTTGAACTGGAAAATGAAAGAGAGGTTTGCGATTATTTCCTATAAATGACAACACAATTGCATTACGCTTCAGTACAAACACAGAGAGGATATTGCCTTTTCATATTTCATGTGAAAGTAATGGATGGGCTATGCAAAGAGGAACAGAAAGAAAGACAAATGGTGAAAGAAAGCTCCCCGTGTTTGATTTGTATTAGAAAGTGAATGGATGGTAGCAGGAATTTTTTTTTTTTTCAGTAAGTGGTAGCTCTCTCATGGATGTTTTAAAGTGCCTGTGCAGTGTAATCATTGAATTTCTTTAGCAATTAGCTATGAGCAACCAGCTGGAGTGGTTGTTCGAAAAAAAGTTGCCCAGTGTATCCATTGCAGGCTTTATTAGAAAAACATATATCCATAGCAGGGTCCTAACACACACGCACATTCTCTATATATATCTTTAGTGTAACTGTATGATGTAATATATTAAAAAAAAGATATTAAAAAAAATGAAGATAAAACACCAGCCTCCATTCTCCACCTCTCATCTTAACTATTCTGAAACATCTGAACTTAGCATTCAACTTTTTGAGAGAAACACACACATCAATACTCTATATTTTATATTTTAAATAAAATTGATTAGCAAAATTTGTATTCATAACGTTGCAGGATTCTGTTTTATCTGAGCGTACGCTTTCATAAACAAACAGCCGGTCAGGCCCTGGGCTGTAGATGGAGACAGGGAGGCTGGATGACCATCAAGCAGGATGGCGAACCAGCCCGCTCTGGAGGGGCCTGCTGAGAAATGTGTTTGTGTACTTAAAGTTCGCAAAGATTGAAGGACCGGTAGGAAAGACTCTGCCGGCAGGACTCATGTAAATAGGACCCATGTGGGAGCTGTGAGCCGGACTCCTAACACGCGCCGAAGTAGGCACTACATACATCCAACCGTTGCAACATTGATTTTCTGAGCTAATACCTCCACTGAACAGTCCACACAGGCAGATGGATGCACTACAAAGATATGCAAATGGTGCATTCGATAAATCGACAGGCAGAGATCTTTTTCAGACAGTCCACTGTACTGGTCTACAGTGCCCTAAAAGGAGAGATAAACAGATAAGTACCTGTTAATGGACACGCACATACACAAGTGTGCACACTCAGACAAACATACAAGCACCTGACCGTTACCTGGGAAAACTTGGATCGATAACTGAATTTCATGTTAAGCAGAGCCACTTCAGAAAAGCACATCAAATAAAGGCCGGAGCTAGCCAGCATTAGTTTATAGTATGAGAACACCGTTTTTAATGCTGCAAACGATATATTTCATTTTCAGTTTCATTTTCAGTTGTTTTCTTCAAGAAAGCTTTTTGCACTATATCTTGTGTATAATAACAAAACAAACTGTGGGTATAGTCATATTCAGTGTGCTTATTAGTCAGATATAAAACAAAAGCTGCTGGGTGTATGTCATATATAATAGATGTGGGCTGTCTTGTTAAGCCCAGCAGGCTGCATGTGGCTGTGTCTCTGTGGAGAAAGGCTCTGAAGCTCGCTGTACCTGGTAATTAAAGAGAGTTTGTGGCAAAAGCCAAACATCAGGAGAGATGAGCTATGAACAAAAGAGCTGTGACAGTTTCAGGTTATGTGATTTTTGTGTCCCTTTTTTGCCAAATGAAAAATCAATACATTTTCCGGGTTATACATATTCAGAGTGTCCACCGTGCTTCCGCCCTGATGGAGAGAGGGGCGGGGGACTGTGGGCTCGAGTGGGGGGAGTCGCCTGTGCGTCTGTCATAACTGTACCATCGCATTTTCCAACCCACTGGTGAATATTTCAGAGTTGATGTGATTGTTCTTCATGACAGCGGTGATGCTTTTTTTTTTTTTTTTTTTCTCCCCTCGTTTTTTCAGACACCCCTTCAGCCACCCCCACGCTCACTCAACCCACCCTAAATCTGTTTGGTCCCTTTGAATAGCTGCAAATAAGTGAATGCATTGTAGTGCGGAGTTAGAGGAAAAAGTAAAAGATGCATTAATAAAAGAAGGTTGATTTAAGAGGAGGCAGCAGTAGAAGATGACAAGCATAAATGCATGGTGGGGGGTGGCAGAGAGGCTGAGTGACTCTTTGTGCAGGACAAAGTCCCTCAGGCAGAGTAGATGGAAAAGCACTGCCCAGTGATGTTTTTGCCCCCCATCCAGGCTTTTAGCCCACCATCCTAGCAGGGAAAAGTACAGCCTGCATCTTCCATTGTGGACATAATATGTGTTAGTGAGCGGTCATCATCTTGGACATTCAAGGAAGTCACAGTGTAGTGTGTGAGTGAGTTTGTGTGTGTGTGTGTGTGTGTGTCAGCTGGGGCAGAAAAGTGAGCAGTCCCTGAATGCGCGCTCCCTGCGCAGCCACATTAACCTAGATCCTCCTCTCCTTCATCACTCCAGCAAAACACAAAGAGAAACGAACTGGAGCGGCACTCACTTTATCCACTTTATTTGTAATGTATCTAAACATGCCATTAACACGAGAAATATTTCTAATTAGTGTAATTTCCCATGAGATACCACTTTAGGGAAAATATCTAATACAATACATGGTGCTCAATAATACTTGCTAAGTACCTAGAGCACAAAAAGCAGTCAAATTAGCCACATTTAGTGGGGTTTATTTCTGTGAAAAATACTACTGAAACACATGACTTCTATGTGTGACTCTTGTGACCTGAATGCACTGAGCGTCCTTTCAAACGGCCAGTGACTTTGAAAGGCAAGGGGGATCAAATTAAGTGCCGTGAGGAAGACCTATGGGGCTGGTTTGATGAGCAGGCACCACTGGGAAAATAGTGGAGCGGTGGAGGAGGGGGGCTGCTGCAATATTGTTCTAAGGCAGTGTGAGCTATCACTGCTGTTTGTGATTAACTTGCCGTTTAAAAGTTTTTTTAGTTATTAGCTGCCCTAACCCCGTACCCCTCCTCCATCTCCTGCTCTGCTCTGCTCTGCCCCCCTCTTCTTCATCCACTCCCCTCCTGCCCTCAGCCCCATGGAGACACAAAGTATTCATTCACATTTAGATCCTGAGGTCACAGCAGGGCCAGCAGGGAGAGGCCAGCGACTCCCCCCATAGACAGGTCAGGAATCTAACACGTAACTCCGAGCAGCAGCGCTTAGGTAGCGTGCTCTTCTTTCCTTTCAAAATGTGAGAGTGTGTGGGAGAAAGGGAGTGAGAGCATGAGTGAGAAGAGTGCAGAGACAGATACACTTTGATTTTATCTCTGTGGTGAGTGTGTGTGTGTGTGTGTGTGTGTG
>JAPQLA010000001.1:15822274-15836397 GCA_029822935.1 Naso vlamingii | reverse complement strand
GTTTATATGTGTTTTCAAATACAAAATCCTTTAAATTTTTCCTTTAAAACATATCAGTAACAGTAGTTTCACCTATGTGTTCTTTAACGTGCATATAATCACATTAGATAACCTTGGCTTGGTTTATGAAAAATTAGATTTAACAAAGATTTATCTCTTCCTTCTGTATGTACACACCAATGCAATATCAATTCAGCAGACATTATTATATAGACTGGAAATAAAGACTTGTCATTCAGATATTGCAGTGATTTACGGAAGAATTGTGTTGGTAATGGTTTCATTACATGTTTTCACAGACAGTGTATTGAAAGACAGTGCTCTTTTTCATGCAAAGGCTTTCATTCACAAGATAATCTAAATGCTAGTTGGTATTCACAGGCCTTGTAATTAGTCACTGCTTTTTCATTTTCTTAGACTCTCAAGTGCACTCACACAAAGACTGCTTTAATGTCTTCACTGACATTACTGTGGAAAGAAAAATAAACCTTGCAAATGTAAGCACCTATTCAATTGCTCCTTTCTTTTGGCTTATTTATTCACAGATGCATCAGATGCTGATCCAGACAAGGGGGTGTCACTCTCTACGGAAATAGCTGAGGCTCGCAAGTCACCTCTAGAAGATCAACAAACAGAGAGGGATGATGCCACGGGATTCCTGTGCTGGAAGAAAGGCTGTAATCAAGTATTCAAGTCCTCCAACTCTCTCCAGGTGCATTTCAATGAGGTTCACAACAAAAGGCCCCAGTTGCCTGTTTCTGATCGTCATGTCTACAAGTATCGCTGTAACCAATGCAGTCTGGCCTTCAAGACTGTAGAGAAACTGCAGCTGCATTCTCAGTACCATGTGATCAGAGCAGCCACCATGTGCTGCCTCTGCCAGCGAAGCTTCAGAACACTACAAGCTTTGAAGAAACATTTAGAAACCAGCCACCTGGAGCTGAGTGAAGCTGACATCCAGCAGCTTTATGGGGGCTTATTAATGAATGGTGACATTATGGTCATGGGTGACCCATCCCTTGGTGAGGAGCCTGGAAGTCTTGGAGAAGATGACAAAGAGGGGGATGAAAGTGACCCGGAGGAAAAACAAAGCCCAACAGGCAGTGACTCTGGCTCTTTGCAGGAAGACTCTGGATCTGAGCCTAAGCGGGCTTTGCCCTTCAGAAAAGGTCCCAACTTTACTATGGAGAAGTTCTTGGATCCGTCTCGTCCTTTCAAGTGCACTGTATGCAAAGAGTCTTTTACACAGAAGAACATTCTTCTCGTTCACTACAACTCCGTCTCACATCTGCACAAGGTGAAGAGGGCTCTTCAGGAGTCCACTACTGGCCAGCCTGAGCCCACCAGCAGCCCTGACAACAAGCCATTCAAGTGCAGCACTTGTAATGTGGCCTATAGCCAGAGTTCCACTCTGGAGATCCATATGCGCTCAGTTTTACACCAGACCAAAGCTAGGGCAGCCAAACTTGAAGCAGCAGGAGGGATCACTAGCTCTGCAAGTGCTACTGGTTTAAGTGGTGGGGGGTCCAGCAACAGCACTTCCACATCTAGTCCAAGCCCAGCCAGCAACTCCACTACTAGCTCTACCAACCACAGTTCTTCTGGGTCTCAACCAGCTCAGCCTATTCTTGGAGGAAACCATATGAGCCAGACTCATAGCATTGAAAGCATAGGAAATTCTTCCGTGAGCTGTCATTCCTCGCCATCTGAGAACCATGAAGTAAAAAAGTCTAAATTTCCAGACATGCTGTCTGCAAGGGGGCAACAACAACAACAGCTTCAGCAACAACAGCAACTGGCCCAGGCTCAAGCCCAAGCTCAAGCCCAGCTCCAGCAGGAGCTCCAGCAGCAGGCTGCTCTTTTACAATCACAGCTATTTAACCCAGCACTTCTGCAGCACTTCCCCATGACAACTGATGCACTTCTCCCCCTGCAACAGCAGCAGTTGCTCTTCCCTTTCTACATTCCTGGAGCAGAATTTCAGCTGAACCCAGAGATCAGCCTCACTAATTCACTTGGCCTAGCAGGATCCTCCACCTCCTCAGTGCTGGAAGATCTAAAAAACTCAGCCCAGCAGGCCCAGCAGAGTTGCTTGCAGCAGCAGTTGATGCACCACCATCTTCAGCAGCAACATCAACAACAGCAGCAGCAGCAACAACAACAACAGCAGCAACAACAGCAACAGCAGCAACAACAACAGCAGCAGCAGCAGCAGTCTCACTCTCAGGCTCAGGGGCAGATGGCATTGCTGCAGCAGAGTGCATCCCTCCTCCAACATGCTGAAAAAAAGCAAAGACATTCCTCCTCTCAGAATGAGAAAGAACGAGAAATACAAAGAGAGAAAGAAACAACTGACAAAAGCGAAGAATATGTTAACAAAGATTCTTCAGAAATCAAGTTAAAAGAAAAGAAGGACATCCAGCATATTTCAATCAACATAAACCATGATACTGGCCTGCCCCCACCAAGGATTGCTTCAGATGCTCGAGGAAATGCAACTAAGGCCCTGCTGGAAAATTTTGGGTTTGAGTTAGTAATTCAGTACAATGAAAATAAACAGAAGGCCCAGAAAAAGGCAGCTGGACCTACAGGATCAAGTGGTCCAGGTGGGATAACAAGAGTGGTGGACCCCATTGAGGGATTAGAGAAACTGGAATGTGAAGCCTGTGGCAAGCTGTTTTCAAACATACTGATTTTAAAGAGCCACCAGGAGCATATCCACCAGGCTTTCTTTCCATTTCGATCCCTCGAGAGATTTGCCAAGGAGTACAGAGAGCATTATGATAAACTCTATCCACTGAGACCACCTACACCAGAGGCTGCTCCGGCTCCTCCACCGCCGCCTCCTCCACCTCCACCTCCTCCTCCACCCCAAAGAGCTCCCACACCAAATATTCCTGTCTCTGCTGCCTCGCTTACGCCTCCAACTGTACCTACCCCACAGCCACAAGTTCCAATGGCCCAAATTCCCATGCCAATGGATTTGCCCCTCTTCTCCCCACTCATGATGCAGCCCATGTCTCTCCAGTCCTTGCCTACTCAGTTGCCTCCCCAGTTACCATCTGTTGAGCCCAGCCTGGCCTCAGACCTGGCCCAGCTCTATCAACAACAGCTTACACCAGCCATGCTACAGCAGCAGCAGAACAAGAGGCCACGGACACGCATCACTGATGACCAGCTTAGGGTCCTGCGACAGTACTTTGACATTAACAATTCGCCAAATGAGGAGCAGATTAAAGAAATGGCAGACAAGTCAGGGCTGCCGCAAAAAGTCATAAAGCACTGGTTCAGGAACACCCTTTTTAAAGAGAGGCAGCGCAACAAAGACTCACCATACAATTTCAATAATCCACCAACAACAACTCTAGAAGAAACAAAAATTGACTCTAAACCTCCTTCCCCTGAACCTCTGAGACAGGAGCTATGTGGCAGTAAGAGATCATCCAGGACTAGGTTTACTGACTATCAGCTAAGGGTGCTTCAAGACTTCTTTGATGCCAATGCTTATCCTAAAGATGATGAATTCGAACAGCTCTCCAACCTTCTGAACCTTCCCACACGCGTAATTGTTGTGTGGTTTCAAAATGCTCGCCAGAAGGCACGAAAAAACTATGAAAACCAAGGGGATGGAGTAAAAGATGGAGAGAGACGAGAACTGTCAAATGATCGCTATATTCGCACCTCAAATCTGAACTACCAGTGCAAGAAATGCAGTCTGGTTTTCCAGCGTATATTTGATCTAATAAAGCATCAAAAGAAGCTGTGTTACAAAGATGAAGATGAGGATGGACAGTATGACAGCCAAAATGAGGATTCACTGGATCTTGCCAATGAATGTTACACTCCCTCTGGGTCTTCCTGTCACACCCCAATGCCCTCCTCTTCAAGTCTCTGCCCACTTCCACCTTCCACTTCAGCATTCTCACACCTCCCATCCACTGAAAAAGAAGAGGCATCACCAGCAACCACCTCAAACCTCTTTGATGAGAAGCCCAAGCAGTTATCAGAAATTTCTGCTGATCCCAGAGAAAACCAAACCTCTATTAAGCAGGAAATTGTGCATCAACCCCAGTCTGAGACACAACATCACAGACCTCAAAGAGAAGAGAAGATGCAATCTATCTCCAAGCCCATGAAACATTCGTCTCCTTCTTTCTCTCAGCAGCAACAGCAGTGTGGTCCCTCAGCCTCTCAGACAAGCCAAGCCTCATCGCAGAGCTCTCACATGAGCCTCAATGCACATCTGACCTCTGCCACACAACAACTAGCCCAACAAATGATCCCGTACCAGTGTGAGCAGTGCAAGATTGGTTTCCCCTCATTTGAGCACTGGCAGGAGCACCAGCAATTGCACTTCCTCTCTGTGCAAAATCAATTCATCCACCCTCAATTCCTCGACCGTCCTATTGACATGCCTTTCATGTTATTTGATCCCAGCAATCCTCTACTGGCAAGTCAGCTACTCTCTGGAGCAATGCCACAGATCCCCAGCAGCTCTGCCACTTCTCCGTCCACCCCCACCTCCACCATGAACTCCCTTAAGAGGAAGTTAGAGGAGAAAGCTGGCACCAGCCCAGGAGAGAATGACAGCACAAACAGTGGAGAAGAGCCACAGAGAGACAAGCGGCTCAGAACCACCATCACACCTGAGCAGCTGGAGATCCTTTATCAGAAATATTTATTAGATTCAAATCCTACACGTAAAATGCTTGATCACATTGCTCATGAGGTGGGGTTGAAAAAGAGAGTAGTGCAAGTCTGGTTCCAAAACACCAGAGCTAGAGAGAGAAAAGGCCAATTTAGAGCAGTAGGGCCAGCTCAAGCTCATCGTAGGTGCCCTTTTTGTCGTGCTCTTTTTAAAGCAAAAACTGCCCTTGAGGCACATATTCGCTCCCGTCACTGGCATGAAGCCAAACGTGCAGGATATAATTTAGCTCTTTCTGGTATGTTACCTGAACAGGAGGGGATGCAAATAAAAATAGATGCTCTAGAGGCATCCAGTTACTCCCAAATGGCCCCATCAAACAGCGATGGACAAAGCTCCTCCATGTCACCAGTGAACAAAGGCATGGATTTGTCTCCCAGGGCTCTGCTTAGCCCCTCAGCCATTAAAGTTGAGGGAGTGGAAGATTTTGAGAGCACTATGACAAGCATGTCCGCAGTGAACCTCAGCTTTGATCAGAGCAAACTGGATAATGACGACTGCTCTTCTGTGAATACTGCCATCACAGATACAACCACAGGTGATGAGGCCAATGTTGATAATGACAGTGCTGATGCAAAGCACAGCCAAAATAGTGGTGATTACTTGTCTAAGTCCGGGGGCTCAGCCCCCATCCTTGAAAATGATGACCAGATGTCCTCAGGGCTGGTAAGCCCTGCTACGAGCTATTATGCTAAGGAATATGAAAATGAACATATGATTGACCACAGTGAGACGTCCAGCCTTGCTGATCCCTGCTCACCAAGTCCTGGAGCCTCAGGCAGCAGGAGCATTGACAGCGGAGATCGACCTGGCCAAAAGCGCTTCCGAACCCAGATGACTAACCTCCAGCTCAAAGTGTTGAAATCCTGTTTTAACGACTACAGGACTCCCACCATGCTGGAATGTGAGGTACTTGGCAATGACATCGGACTTCCAAAGAGAGTGGTTCAGGTGTGGTTTCAAAATGCCCGTGCCAAGGAGAAAAAAGCAAAGCTCAATATGGCCAAGCACTTCGGAATAAATCAGACATCGTACGAGGGGCCGAAGACTGAATGCACTTTGTGTGGTGTCAAGTACAGTGCTCGCCTCTCCGTTCGTGATCACATTTTCTCCCAGCAACACATCTCGAAGGTGAAGGATACTATTGGTAGCCAGATCGATAAGGAAAAAGAGTACTTTGACCCAGCCACTGTCCGCCAGCTTATGGCCCAGCAAGAGATGGACCGTATCAAGAAGGCCAATGAAGTTTTAGGACTGGCACAGCAGCAGGCCATGCAGCAGCAGGGGATGTTTGATAACCCTGCAATGCAGGCTCTGAATCTCCAGTCAGCCTACTCAAATCTGCAAGGCATCCCACCTGTCCTTTTGCCAGGGGTTGGCAGCCCCTCTCTTTCCAGCTTTAACTCATCTAATTCAGGTACGTCATCATTTGGCATTCATTCCCTGACATACAGCCTAAATTTGAGGTGCAGAGTTGCAGATGGGTTTTTCAACTGAACTTTACCTTACCATATTCAGTAATCACATATTGTACCAAAGTGTGAAGTGAAAATAATAATAGCAACACAAAATTTCAAAACTATATTTCTTCTTTTCTTGACACAATTTTTATCTCATCAATCAGTCTGTCATACGTACTTATTTCAATTTATTATTTTAGACGCATTCAAGGATATGTACTAAAATGTAAATGCTTTTTGCTATTACTGATGTGTAACTAAGTACAGAATCTACCTGAACTGCAAACAGTTTACATTTAGAGCCACAAATGGCACAACAGAGATAACAAATGGCTCACTCTGACTGACTTTGATTATGTAAAGATCACATAAATGTATCATTTACATACCATTTGTCAATTGCATTAAATGAATTTAATCTATATTTTTTGCAGTTGAAAAATGTTTCAACAAATAATTCTGTATCCATTAAAGAAATGTGCCTGTATTAATACTTTTTTGTGTGTGTTTGAAAAATTTCCAGCTTTAACTCCTCCAAAACCCTCTAACCTCCTGAACATGCCTGGTGCCAGTGTTCCCTCACCTAGCCTCCCCACATCTGGATTGCCCAACAAGCCTCCCTCTTCATCATCTCTTGCTGCATCCAGCCCAGCCCAGACCAACACGTCTGCTTCCCGCTCAAGCCCCACCTCCACATCCAACTCCACTTCCTCAACCGCCCAGTCCGGCTCCCGCCCTGAACCCCCGAAAGAATGTGATACTGAGAGGGTAAGAGAGAAGGAGAAGCCCAAGGAAAAGACGGAAAAGCCCCCAACCCCATCGTCAACTGGAAGCACCCCTGCCCCTTCTACTTCTGCTGCCAGCGCCAAGAAGGAGAAACCAGACACAGCGGTTCCTGCCACTTCTATGCCCACACCGGGCATGGAGTATGTGGTAGACCCCGCCCAGCTTCAGGCCCTGCAGGCTGCTTTGGCTTCAGACCCCACAGCCCTACTCACAAACCAATTCTTGCCCTACTTCATGCCTGGCTTTTCCCCGTATTACACCCCACAGATCCCTGGGGCTCTCCAGGGGGGCTACCTGCAACCGATGTATGGTATGGAAAGTCTCTTTCCTTACAACCCAGCATTGTCACAAGCACTGATGGGCCTGTCTCCAGGGTCCCTGCTGCAGCATTACCAGCAATATCAGCAGAGCTTGCAGGAGGCACTACAGCAGCAGCAGCGGCAGCTTCAACAGATCCAGCAACCCAAGGCGAGCCAAACACCAGTTCCCCCACAAACCTTGGGGGATCGCAAAGAATCTGCCAAAGATCCAGTAAGAACAGAGGAGCCAAAGGGCAACTCCCATAGTGACCATCCCACTTCCTCCTCCTCCTCCTCTTCCTCCTCCTCCTCTCATAATAAAGTACCCTCTGAGAAGAACGAGATGGATGGCAAAGCTGTGGACCCCCATCTAGACCAGTACATCGTCCCCAAGGTGCAGTATAAACTGGCATGCCGCAAGTGTCAAGCAGTTTTCACCAAGGAAGAAGCGGCTATTACCCATCTTAAATCTAACTGTTTTTTCGGTCAGTCTGTGGCAAACCTGCAAGAGATGTTGCTGCGTGTCCCCGGTGGCGTAGGTGCAGGGGCTGGAAGTCTCTATGACTGCCTGGCTTGTGACACTACGTTGGATGGGGAGAAAGCACTCAGTCAACACCTGGAATCGGCATTGCACAAACACAGAACAATCAAGCGATCAGCCAGAAATGCCAAAGAGCACGCTACTAGTTTATTACCTCACTCTTCAGCCTGCTTCCCCAATCCTAACACCGCATCTACCTCGCAGTCTGCCACTCATCCCATCAGCAGCCCCCCTCCCCCGCCAACAACATCAGCCACCATGCCATCTTCTGCTGTCTCCTCTTCCCTGTGCTCCTCCTCGACTACCCCACTCAACACCACAGCTGCCGGCAAACCATGGCCCCAGGCCCCTTTCTCCAGAGCTTTAGCTGGGAAGCCCAATGCCAGTCCCTCCTCTTCTTCCTCCTCTTTTCCTCCAATGTCCTCACCTTCAACGGTTACCTCAAGTTCATTGAGCACCTCAGGAGTTCAGACCTCGATACCAACAGACGTCTTTACCGACGAGTCTGACTCTGACAGCAGTCAGAAGTCAGCAGACAGGCTGGGCAGGACGGCGGAGGAGCCGCAGCAGCCTGGCTTTGTCAAAGACAGTAGTAGTTGTAGTAATCTTGCTAGTGTAGGAACAGACTCCATCAGATTGTAAAAGAGCTTTCAGTGATGGACAATATTTAAAAAACATTTTAAAAAAAAGACAAAAAAAAATCACAAACTGAAAAAAACATAAAAAGCAGCAATGTTAAAAATACATTAAAAGTATACAAACCAATTTCAGAAAAAGATGTGTAAAGACTAACTGCAATTCCAAAGCTTGTAACCAAAAATTTAATGTTAGTGGATTGTTTTCCCATATCAACATGCTGGTTTTCGTTCTGTTTTTCTGTTTTTGTTTTACTCAACTGAAATACATGCATACTAATATATGAGAATAGAAAAGATCGCTGCAGTTATGTTTTGGGTAATGGTAAAGGAATGCTGTACTGTATGGCAATGGACTGCCTCAAACTTGATAAATGGCCCAAGTACCCTTTTGAAGAAACACGCGTCAACAAGCTGTCCCTTTGTTTTGTAATAATTTCTACTTAATAGCACAGTCACACAAAGCCAGTATGTACTGTATGGGAGAAGAGTCTATCAATTTTCTTGCTATTTAAGCATTCAGATACCAATGGCTTGCAAAAGTAAAAGAATAATGTAATGTCTATTTTATTCTCAGGTCAACAGCTCACAGATGTTTTCTGTTACAGAAATTCATGTTACACCTTTTGTTTCCAGCAGGAGATGAGCTTTTTTTTTTCTTTCCGAACTTGATTTGATAACAGAAAGTTTTAAGTTGAATGAAATTTGAAAAAGGCATTGTTCCTGGGCATTCAAAAAGAGTAAATGATTAGCTGATTTAAAATTAGAAGTCTTTTTAAAGGAGGGAGGGGGGATCACAGTCCCATCATACGCAGACAAGGAGAGCATTGCAGACATAACAACGGGCGATAAAAAGAGTTTTGATTAAAAAAAATAAGACAACCTTCTGTATTTATGATAGATATGAACATTTTTGGTGTTAAGTAGATTGTTGCATTGGAAATGAATTTAAACAGTATGGTAGGTTGAAAAAAAACTTTGTGTACATTTAGCTTTTGTATTGTCCAACTTTAAGACGCTTCATTTGATGTTGTCTTGGTCATTCCGATAGACTAGATTATGGACAGGTAATTTATCTCAACTTTATTTCTGTCTTACTATTAACTTTTTGGGAAACATTCACCCAAATGCCCCTCCTGACAAGGCAGGATCCTCTTGTAGAATTATTTAAATTTAATAGTTTGGTTGGTATTGGGATAACCAAAACAGAAAAGATCCTGGGTGAAATATTGAAAGATTTATTTTATTTAATTTTTTGTGTTACCTTTGTGCACTTATCACTGTCTGACTCCTCTTTTTCACTCTACTTGTTCCTCTCGTCGCACTTATTTTTCTCTGCTCGCCTGTGTTTGTAGATATGTACACTACAAAACAGGCCTTTGTTCTTCATGTAGTGTGGCTACAGTCTTTATTTCATTTTGACATTTTTGTTGTCATAAATGAAAATGAAAAAAGAATACTAATAATAATTCTCACGCTTTAAGACAAAAAGAAAATCCAAAGACTAAACACTTTCACCATTGGTGCATAAATATGAGAAAAGAGGCTTCTTTATACTTGAGAATTTGTTGCTGTTTTTAGAGGAAAGAAAACAAAGTTTTAAAAGATAAAGGAGTACGCATCAGAGTTGCCGTTTTTGCTTCTTTGCAAGCAAACAGGTGGCTTTTTTACGTAAATACCAAAAACCAAAAAGGGCCCTTGTCCTTGCATTGTGGAGTAGCACCGTTACAGAGCCATTGAAGTTTGTAAGATAGAGGTTATTAATCTTTGTTTGACTTTTTTGTCACATTCAAATGTCCATTTTTTTAAGAAAAATGTATAAGGTCTGGTCTTCAAGGACATACGTTTTGCTGCTAATGTAGAATTTTGAAAGAAAAAAAGAGTACCTAGATGCATGCTCATTTTGCTTTTGGCTAAGCTTTAACTAAAACAAACAATAAACCAATTTCTTGCCTCTGTAACACCTTTTTTTTTCTTGTTGCAAAAACGGAACTTTGAAGACTGTGAATATATGTTCCAAAGGACATTTTGCCGATTTTCTTTTTGAACAGACCAATGTTTAAAGCCAATGATCTATAACGTTTTTGTAAAGAACAGTGCATTCCAAATATCACAATGGATTTTTTCTTAAGCAAGGACTGATCATATTTCATTTATTCGCTTTTAATTGTCACAATCTATTTTTTTCTCATTTTTAAAGTGACTGTAAACTGTTGTGTAAATTTTTTGCATCATTGGTTGCTGAACAAAGTGACCTCCATATGTCATTTTGTGCTGGCATGGAACATTGCTGAAAAATCCCTCCATCCAGTCAAGGTTGTTGCTCACTTGTTAAGCAAGTAATAGTGGTTACCAAAAAAATGTATATAATACATCTGGTACTGACGCGTCTCATAGGTTTAGTAACTTTTATGCCAGTCAACATACAACTAGTCTCAGAGGGAAATTATGGCTGTTCTGCTGAGGTGTTGTTGCCCCCTTCTTGGGAAATCCACCAGTGACTTGTCCCATGTGTCTGCAGGGTGCCACTTTCACGCATAGATTACAGGTTTTAAGGGACATCTTCATTCCAAAGCATTATTCCTGGAAAAAGTAGGAGATTTTTTGAAGATGTCCCTTGATTTCAGATATCTAGGATGCTTTCATGCCCAAAGAAGTCATTCACTTCATTTTTTTGCAGTGGAAATGGATGTGCATAGGTACCCCCACCCTCTCACTGACGATCCAATGAACTTAAATTTTTATTTTTTAAACCAAAACCAAGACATATTTAAATTTTGTGAAGAACTACTTTTTGGCCACTATTGTATAGCCAATATATTCGCCCCAATGAATACACGGCACAATCTTAGAAGTGTGTTTAAGTGCTTCATCGTGCAGAGCAATGTGATTTGGTGTGTATACTGCAGCATGATTTGGTCTGCAAGCTTGCTATTCTCAAAGTCCAATTCTCTGAAATACTGTTAATGTACTTTCTTATGTTGGAAAATTCTTAAGTTGTACAGTTTTTCTCAAATATGTTTGCTCTATTTTAATTTTCGGACAATGTCAGACATGTATTATTTTCTTATAAGTATTTGTATTTTATTTTAGTTCCTGTATATTACTTTTTATCATAAATTAACACTAGCTTTAATTTGAATTGCTGAAATTGAGAGACAAAAAACAAAAAATATGACCTGGCCACTTTATGGTGTGATGATGTTCTTTATATTCATTGTCTCATTGATACTGTTTGCGCTCTTATTTCCAAAGTGTAATCTTTTGGGGCTCTTTTGTGGAAGAAAAAGTTACATTAGATGCAGCCAGCCTGGACTGAGTGTGAGTTTGTATGCCTGAGTGTGTCTGTATCTGTGTGTGTGCGTGTTTCATAAGAGCCAGCATCAATTCAATTTTTGTTCTTGTTTGCCTTTTATTTTTATATGTTGCACACCAAAACAAACTGAACCACAAAGCTGGATTGTGAATAAGTGAAAATTTAGAAAGTCAAATTTTAAAAATAACCATCAGAAACAAGAACGATGAAACCAAGGCACTGAGCAGTTTTTACTTTGATTGAATATTTGAATGTGGCCAAAGCTTTATGCAGTTGAAACAAAAAGAAGAAAAATTACAAGTTGTGCCCCAGATAAGTGTATATTTTATTGTGGCACAAAACGCTATTGTGGATGATGGAATCCACCGACTTACATTGGGATACTTGATTTTAATGGACATTTACAAAGAGAGTGATAAGACAAGGTTTTGCTGTAGAGGTCATCTTTCGCCCACTGTGAAAACGAACGTGTACCTGTATACAGATATAGATATATTTAAAACAAGACATCTTTCTTTTTTTTTTCTTTTTTTTTTTTTTTTTGAGATGAAGAACGAATGAAAAGAGAAAAAAAAAGGACTCTGGGAAGCTTTGGAGATCTCGTTAGGAGGACATGAGAGGCTGTGGGCGCACCAAAACTGGGCATGGGAGCCGAAGGCAGGCTCGAAAACAGCTTTAAAACCACCTCCTTATTTGATTACTGACAACTCTGTAATGGGAATGGACTCTGGAACCAATGGACATGTGTGACAGAGAGGAAAGTCCTTAGAGATGAAACTGAACTAAGTGGCTCCAGCTGCCTCTTTCTCCTTTCTGTCTGTCTCTTTCTTTCTCCAGCTCTGCCTCTGCTTCTGCTCTTTGATGAACAATTTCCAAACTTCAGGACAGGATGGACAGAGATGCTTGCTTCATTTCTCCCAGTTCATGTTGCTACCCGTTTCATTTCCTCGCCCTTGTCTCTCTGGTTGACAAGTAAAGCTCTCCAGTCAAATGGCGGCTCACCCCTCTCTCTGTTGGTTACATAATCTAAAAAGAGAAATAAATAACAGAGAGAGGGGACGGGTTCTCGAAGCTGTCATTTTTAAAGAGGCAGTTACACTAAAAAAGCGTATTAACCAAAATTAACAACCAAACTAACAACCAAACAACCATTTGCTCCAACTTCAAAGATGAACTGTTACTTGGAGCTCTCTGTTCCTTTTGTGACTTCTGGTGCCACAATGTTTTTTTATGCTTTTAGTTTTTCTTTTTTGTTTCCTTGAATTACTCCTCCTTCGAGCCTCATAAGCATGGCTCTGTGGCTCCAGGCAGCCCACCCGAGGGTAGAAAAAAACAGCCTTGCAATGTACAAAAAAGAGCAAGTTAAACCAAAAATGTTGTTCTTGATGTCTTTTCTATACTGTAGTCTTGTTAGCTTTTTTGTTACTGTAATTATATGATGAAGATTTCCAAACTGTACCAAATTACATGGAAACTAACATACATACAACCACATGGAACTTCAGACTTTTAAAGAAACTTTTGTCACAAAACCTTGTTGTCCTAGTTAAGTTGATTGTAGATGGTAATTGAATATACTCCTTTGAAAATATTTCATCAAGTATGTTTCTTGCTCATTGTGATACATTAAAAAAGTATGAGCATAAATTACACTTGTTTGGACTCCTCTTTTGAGTGTTGTGGGATTTGATTACTTGCGATCAAGGCACTATGACTTGGCAGAACTCAAGTTTCATTTGATCTCTAAATGTGCGACAAGCAGTGTGAGCAGGACAATTCAGAAAACTCAGCTTTCTCTGTTAATGTTACACAAACTGAGGAATTTATTGCTGTAATTGACTACAATAACCATCAACATTTATTGGGCATCCACACGAAAAGTGGTGGATTCTCCTTTTAAAGTGCAATGAGCAATGCTGGTGAAAGATCGATGCTGTGGGATGGTGGCCAGGCGATCCACCAACCTAAAGGGACTGTGGTCTTTGGCAATCAACTATCTTCTTCCAGAATCACTTACTGTAATACATCTTCAAATGTATTATCAGTGAAATAGAGTATTAGTGGGGGGGTGTCTGAGTGTGTCTAGAATCTGGAGGGTCACTGCCTGTTTACGTAAGTATGACATGGCTTGGCGTTGAAACGTTGCATTGAAACATAAATAGTTTTGCATTAAGGTGCTTGAGAGATTTTGATGAAAGGTGAACTGACCATATCAGTACTTGAAGAACATCAAGACTGCTAACTGTGTCCACATGTGACAGCAAACTTGAAAAAAGCAAACGTCGCCAAACATCCAGCGTTAAGAAGTTCAGAAAAAGTTTGCATCCACCCTAATCAATCAGTGAGCTAATGCACCACCTGGCAAGCATGCTGAGTAATAG
>JAPQLA010000001.1:15372384-15384327 GCA_029822935.1 Naso vlamingii | reverse complement strand
TTGTTAGCTTTGTAAAGTATTTGTCGATAATGACTGAAACATGTCAAACCACCTGTTTGGCCTCTGAGTGAATGAAAAATAAGTTCTGCCGCAGCTCACATGTGCGCTGCTGTGTATCATCCCTTTCAGTTTGAAGTCAATATCAGAAAAGCAGCAGAACACTTAGTCCGCGTGCCTCCAAAGACTCTGCCCAAGCCCCAACTCCAGCCTCAGTCCCAGCTTCCATTTTCTGTAGTGAAGCTCAGACATGTTGATCAAACACTCGCTGAGACGAAGCCCCCGCCTCAGTCTGAGAGCGCAGACCCTCCTGCTTCTCCTCCGTCCAGCTTCTCCGCAATCCAGTTCATGACAAGAGTCCTCCAGCGCCTCAGGGAGGTGGATGAACACGTCTCTGAGGTGATCACTGTCGTCTCCTCCATATCATTAACTTCTTTCTCCTCTCTGTCCTCTTTTTATAACCTTGAGATTGCTGCATGCTCAGATCCCCAGAAAGGGGCCCCGGAGTGAATGCTGATTATACATTTAGCACTGATTATACATTTAGGCATGTGTAATGTGTAGTCAGCTGGGGAAGTCAGCCCCTAAATTATCCGGCCTGACGAAAATGGCAAGAGCAGGCCTACAGACCTGGCACAAGCTGAGACAGACACACAGAGACAGATTACTGGCCAGTGTGGGTCCATGTGGAACAGGTCGGCCCCGGCCAGGCTGCAGGCAGCAGCTTATGTTTGCAAATCAGCTATTTAGATTATTCAGATTTTGCAAAATGCCTGCCTGTTTTGGCTCAGATCAGCACCTCAAAATAGACTTTATGAGGCCATTCAGTACAAAACTGAGGTTTTGTTGAAAATATTGTGACCTGTGAGCTATTTTAGTTTCATATGCAGTTTCACCCGCTGTGAGAATTTTGTGAAAATACAAGGGACAGACATTAAAGAATAACTTTCAACTGCCATCATGATGGACTGGTTTTGTCAGTGCAGTGCACTCGCGATTTATGGGATTTCTTTTCTTATATATAAAATTATTTTCAGGTTTGTTTGTTTTTTGACAGACCCACCTGCAATTTGAACCTAATTGAAGTGGCTTTTTTTTCTTTTTTGGGAGGGTTTCTCTGTTGCTTTGAACTCTCTCCAGCTTTTGTCAGCCAAATCTCTTTTGTAACAAAATGCTTTAGCTGGGACTAAATGTATGATGTGGGTTTGCAGTGTTTTCATTATCAGTCAAGAAATGGTTGACTTTGTTGTGCTGCCTAATTAGATGCAAAGATTGATACCGTCTTCATATCAGCGGGTTAGGTACAGAGCTGAAATCAGGAGGTAATGATGAGGAGGGGTTTTCACATGCTATAACTGTATTGTGGGTGCAAACTCTTGACTGAAAAGGTCAGAGTTTGAAACTGAGCAGGGCTAGCTATTTCCCAGTGGTTCCCATCTTTATGCTAAGCTAGGCTAACCTAGCTCTGGCTCTTCCTCCATCCTGAAGGTACAGACTTGAAGGCGGTAATGGCTCCTTTACCCCACTAACTCTCAAATAAATTAATTTCTTCAAGTTTCTTGATTTATTATATTGTCTATGCCAGTATTATCGATGCTAAAAGCATTCCTTTAAGCTAGTCTTAAATTAAATGATGATCTTTTTAATGAATGTGCCTTGAAATTTGAATTTGACTCACTTGAGCCTCAAAGCCTCAGTTCTTCGCTGTATGATTTATGAAAATTCTTCAGCTGAACCAACCTTCTTGTCTCTGATTCTTTGCCAGATCTGCGTGACTGTCTCAGTTTTCTCTGCCAGTACAGTATGAGTAACCACATCAAGTGGGGTGTGAAATTAATGTAATAAGGCAGCCTTCGTTCCAGACAGCGAGGTTATTGTTCTCCTCACGACAATGCACACTTAGCTGTCAAAGCCTGCTTTTTATTGGCAAAGTAGAACAGAAAGGTCTTTCATCATTCGGCCTGTATTGCGTATTTAATGGTTATTAGCCTACCTAATTATGTCTGCACACAGAAAGCTCCACATGTCGGTAAGAGAATGCATCTCTCTGTGCTGAAGAGACGAGACTGATGGCTTTTCTCTTGTTCCTGTGCTCCGTGTCATCTTGCAGAAAAAGGCCAAGACACAACAGGCTAGAGAGTTTCAAACAAAGAGTATAAAGGAAAAAGCTGTGCACCTTAGTGGGTTGTTCTCAGGAGACAGCTCAGCTGTACTCAAGGTGACTATCTCCAGCTTGATGTGTGACCCAGCCCCGGCCTTGTGTTTTGCACCAGCTGCCCCTCACAGTGTGTCTATTTGCATGTAGAAACACATCATGTTTGAGACTGCAGGTGTTGCATGCAGCCAGTTTTCACCTTCAGCTAGTATTTTGTACAACGTAGATGTTTAGACACTTAAATAAATACAGGACATTAATAATTCAATGGCATTTTAAATCAATCCAAGCCTTAAAGCAGCTGTATAATATCTTTCAAAATGTATATAATGTACGCTTCACTTACCACTCCTTAAAGTTGTAGTTTGGTGCTTCCACATCCAGCTGTTTTCAGTGAAAATACTTTGAAAAATTGTACATTACCTGCTGCAAATTGAAAGGCAGAGATACATAATGGAACATTGAGCAGCCATAGAGCTGTCTATGTCCCTCAGCAGTTGGTGGAAAGAGAAAACATATCAGTAAAAGAGTGAATATTAGACTTACATTCACCTGGAGGTTAGAATCACAGCTCAGTCAAGTCAGTGTCTGTTCACAACTTGTTTCTGCCTCCAAGTGGCCAAAGAATAAACTGTTGCAGCTTAAGTATGTATACTTAAGGATGTTATGTATTCAGAGCAGTGTAGGTTCAAATTTAACATTACGACAGCTTGCTGCTATGCTTTTAATCCATCCTAGTATCCCAAGGAACTACCTCCAAATTGGAAACTTGGCAACCTTCACTTCCTGTGTCGATTTTCAGCACCAAGGCAGGAAATAGCCTAAAGTTCCCTTTATAAAGCCAGTGACTAATGGGTGTGTAGCTTGAAACACGTTCACTTGGGATACTGCAGTTTGTTTCCTGTCACAGACCTTTGTTTGTTTGTTTGTTTGTTTGTTTGTTTGTATTTTTACAATCACCCCAATTTTTTTCTGGCATTAACTGCAGCTTATTAGGAAAACCATAACCAAGGGTTACAGCAGGTCACAGTTAACCCTGCTGCAGTTGTGGAGAATTTTTAAAGCTTTGTCAATGAATGTCAAAAAATGTCTTTTGATATACTTCAGGGTTTGGTAAATTCATCCAGTTATAAACATTCTTGTCTGGTGACATAACTGCCAAAGTGTTGAGTTAAAGGACCATACTGATGGTTTTGCATGTTTATTTTTCTTATTTTCCAGTGATTTATTTGTTCAGTTGTGCAATCTAACATTTTGTGTGAGCCAGTCATATATAAGGCGGTCAGACAAAATATTAGTATTGCTTATAAGAAATTTAAATTACCAACAGCATTCTCAACAAAAACAATAATGTTTGAAACGTCTCCCTATAAAAAACTTTAATAAAATTTGAACACTATGAACTTAGCAAAGTTGCAATTTATTGCAGTTCTGTTTAATTAGACTTCTCTCATTTGACTTTGGTGCGCCGTATAAACTGGCGAGAGGGGTTCATGTTTACAACATCATGTTTGTTACTGTAGTGAAGGCACAACATGTCATTAGATGACATGGAAACCTCAAACCTCATTTCACTCAGAAATGCTCAAAAATTCAAAGACACTTAAAAAACAAACATCTCAGCACAATATTTGTTGTTGTCATGCATCCTCTTGATTAATCTAGATTGATTTATGCGTAAGTGCTGCTGTTCCGCACGAGAGCTTTGCTTTCAGCTGCTGTCTCTGCCGCTTGTGTTTTTAATCACCGGCAGGCCTCACAGAGGAGAAGTGTGTGTTCTTGTGGTGGCACTTTGTGGTTTTCTCTGCTCCACCCATCCAAACAGCCCACTCCAACGCAACAGCAGATGTTACAGCAGGGCTTCCACTAGTTTAATGGAAAGTTTGTACTTCCTGTACACATTATGAAACACTTGTTTTTAAATGTTTAGATCAAATTGGATCCCTGAAGAACAATAGGAGAGCTATTTAGGCACGATAAACTTTCTTACTGATCCATGCATGTTTATCCATGTAATTGTGTTTATCTATAATTATCTTACTTGCTTTCCTCAACTTTGTTTTGCTCTTCACTGAATTTTAGTGGGCAGCTGTAAAGCAGTCTGAGGTTGTAGGCTGGAAAGTAAAGAAAGGGGTCGCCCTTATTTAAAAATAAAGACCCCAGACACAGAGCCTCAGACAGCTCGCCCACACCTCACTATCGCTCAAAATATCCCCAGGAGGACATGTGGACAAAAGACATCCAGAAAGTACCATGGAAAAGAAAAAAGTAGATCACTCTGTCACTCTTTTTGCATGCTCTGTTCACCTTCGTTTCAATGTTTAAATGTCCTGCAAAAATAACGTGAACAGATTTCTTCTCAGGTTTCTTGTTATAGACTCCAGAAAACACATTTCTGATTGTAAAAAAAAAACTGTTTGATTGTGTTTTTGTCAGATTTTAATTGAGGTGTTTTATAACAATCCACAAAGATGGTAAAAAATATTGAATATGAACATTTTTTTCTTCACCTTGGATTTTTTTTTAAGCTCATTGTCCACTTATTAGCTCTTTCACCTTTATTTAAAACATAAAAAAGATGAATAAAACACTGAATATTTGCAGAGGCTTTGCTAAGTGTAAAGGAACACCTTGATGTTTTTTCTGTCAAACAAATATAAAAATTTAATATTTTTTTAAAAGCCAGCAGCAGGTGTAAAATTCATCAGTTTCAGTCAGCTGAGAGTTTGACATTAAGTGTTCATTCTCATCTGCTGCCGTGATTTCACTGTTTTCTGTCATCATCACTCTTCCTGTTCTCTGTTTCAGGGCGGCTCAGTACGGCGGGCGTTTCCTCCATCGGGAGACAAGTGTCACTCGTGTGAGAGGCGTGTTTATATGGTGGAGAGGGTCTGTGCTGAGGGGCTTTACTTCCACAGAGAGTGTTTTCGTTGTTCTACCTGCAGCTCTGCCCTGCGACAGGGAGCGCACGCTTTCGACTCCGAACAGGGTTAGTATCTTTAAATGTCTGCTGCCGACAACATTGGATTTAAATTTGACCAAAAAAGAGCAAGTGCAGTAATCACTCTGCTACTTCACACTGACGTTTGCTGTAATCTTACAGGAAAACTGTACTGCAAACTTCATTTTGATCAGCGCAACAATGGGACAAACCTACGGAGGAATTTGTCTCTGCGTTCAGTGAGTGATGTGCATTTCTAGCAATATCAATCTCATTTAAGCAAAGTTTACTGTAAATTAATTCATCTCTGTCACATCCTCTGTCTTAGAATCGTTTTGGAGCTGGACTTCAGCAGCGATGTGCAGATGATGGACAGCGCTCGGAGCCCAGCAGCACAGCAGACTTGCAGAGTCAATCTTCAGCAGGTACCTTCAGCTCATTCATAAGGAAACAGCTGAGCTGGCCCCTGCGTGTGACCCGTGCCGTGTGTAATGCCCCCTGGTATCTGTCCCAATCCGTGCGTCGCACAGCACAGGCCCTTGCCGGTCACCTACGGGACAATGCCCAGGACTATGCATCCCTGTATGAGCTACTGAGCATGAGCTTGCCCCTGCTGTTAGTGTTACAAGAGGTACTGCTGCAGATCTACACAGAGGCTGTTCCTGACGAGCCCAGCTCTATTCAGCCTCTGCTGCTGTGGCTGCAGGAGCAAATAAGCCACAGATTCATGTAGACACTCAGCAGACCCCAGCTGTTAATATTTGACTCTAAATGTCATTTAACCTGTGGCTAAGTAGCCCATTAGCTGGGGTGTTCTCATTTTAACATCATTTGTAGCTGTGCACAAGCACCTTTTTGATGTTTACTTGTCTTTTATGATGATACTGTAGGTAGATTTTCTCTGTGTTGGATGCACTTTGTGCATCAGCCAAAGAAGAAACGCTGTCAGTTGCTCATGCAACTCTTTGCATTTTACGACAGGGGGGTTGGGGAAATTTTTTGTTATGAAAGCTGCACCAAATACTTTTGCAGTGGGTTTGATGTGGAGACTGTGCAGTCCTTAACAGGGTCAAAATAAGTTAAACAGATTTTAAAACAAGCCACAGTCAGTGCATTAAAGAGACTGCTGAAATGTCCAATCATCGTTGCTGTAGAACCTTTTACAAACCTTCTTGGGAAATAGATCCTGCAGTTAAATTAACTTAACTCAGGTCATGACTGACTAACTCGACGCACTTTATGTTTGAGAACTGCCTTCGGGACGTTGCAGAAATCTGTAACAGTAGATGAAAACCGGGTTTTGTGATGTTAATGCAGAAACGCCGGCAGGTTTTTTAAATGCATAACACCAAAGAATCTCAGTCTGGTGAGTTTCCTTCTCAGTATTTAGTTCTACTTTGCTGCCATCTACTGTTGACTGTCAGAAAAACAAAAACGAGATACCCCAAACCCTCATTTATTTAACCTCTCCCTCTGGAGCAGTCGACAATAGAAGCTGGTGAGCCTACTGTGATGTGTTTAAATGTGCTTGCCACTCTTGCCATAATTTTAAAGCATGTTGTCATAACAGCAACTGCAAACCTCTTTGACTGGGAGCAGCACAGTCGCTTCCTCTTCAGATACACTATCTAATGATGCTTATGTAGCACTTTAGAGTTTCGGAGGGTTTTGTTTTTCTTTGTAAAATATTTAAAATATGACATTTGCAGAAACTTCAGCCTTTGTTTTATGTGTTTACCGGACATGCAATATGATGTTTGTGTTTTTGTTTTCAGCTACCTAATGTTTCATGTTGATTTACTGAATCTGCTGCATGTCCTATGTGTTACGTTTCTGGTTTACAGTGCAGTCAAAGCAAAGAGGACCTCAGTGTTTTAAGATACCAAAGAACTGTTTTCATACACACTGACTTGACTCGTGCAACATTTACTTCATAAATCTGTATTACAAGATGAAAATCATGCAAACTGTAACATGTAAAATGGTGCCAACGTACAAATATCGTCTTCTTTATGAATGTCAGTATTTTGTTTTGCTTTCATAAACTTTTTCTACATTTGT
This sequence comes from Naso vlamingii, assembly GCA_029822935.1. NCBI lineage: Eukaryota > Metazoa > Chordata > Actinopteri > Acanthuriformes > Acanthuridae > Naso > Naso vlamingii. The sequence goes on along the minus strand of JAPQLA010000001.1, from coordinate 15,377,173 downwards.
GCATTCATCTGTTTATTTATGTCGTCTGCAAAGTTTTCTGTGTTTTAGATCATTTTTCTCTTTTCCTCTCATTCAGTTGAAGCCTTTTATGAAGTGTGTGATCCGGCTGGATGGTTAGGAGAAATGACATTTTGAAGGTGATCACATGCATGGTCACATGGTCGTGTGTGTGATGTGATACTGATGATAAGAAAAACCATGTGTCTGATATGACTTAACATCACTTAAAGAGCTGAAGTAATTAAAGATGTGACTAAACTCATGACTAATGAACAGCTTCAGTGTTTGTCATTGACCCTTGAGTTGTTTTGGGAAAAAACTACTAACTAAACCTGGTTCAAGACCTCCTGCTTGCACCTGCCTATATTTCCCATTTATAAATTGATTTGAACAGTTTGAATGAAAACATGCCCAAAAAATGTACAAAAAATGTCAGTTTTGTAACTACACAGTTTTCACACGCTGCGTTCAGTAGCTGTTTTGTTTTGATTGTATCACAAAATCTTCCCCAGCAGAGACAGAAACTACTGTTTTCAAGGTTAAGAGTAAACTTTCAGGTTTAATTTGAAGAAGCTAACACAATGAGGAGGCCTTCAAGTGCTCAAGAAATTAGAAATTTGAACATCTGCAGTTTAACTCCAACTGCTGTGGAAGATAAGATCAAAAGCTTCAGCACTGAACTTAAAGCTGCAGTAGGCAACATCTGGCAGTCAAGCTAGCTGTAGCATGAGACTCCTAAAGTAACTCAGCTGTCCCCTCCCCTCCCTGTTTTTACATCGTAACTCCGACTCGCCCTTCTCCTGGCGCTCTCTCTTTTAAGGATAGTTTACTCCGAAGATTCACGACGGTTGCAGGGAAAGTTGCAGCGGTGTAAACTGGTCCGTCTCAGCTCAACTCATCTGTTGATGGCGTCATGTGCAACTCAGCTTGTCAAGTCGCCAGAGACCAAATTTAGAACATAAGGCATGCCACGTTTTAACAGCCAATCAGTTTGTAGCGATGTCACCTGTTGCTAAGAGCAGCCAATTGGAACCCGTGAAATTACCGTGATTGCAAAAGTCCCCTCACAGTCTGAGTACAGAGCCAAGGAGAGTTGCAGAAGTCTAGTGTTCTTTCAGGCCACCTGTATTACAATATACTGAATGGTTATTATGGAATTTTTGAACAATGACACCAAAAATAAACGGACTACCCCAGCTTTAATGAACCTTGTGGTGAGATTGTTTGAGCTCCTCTTTTCAAAGTGAAGATTCAACCATCATATCAACAATTTACTAATATTTTTGTTGAATTATCTGTATCCATATGAGCTGATGATGTTTTTTAAAAGGAACTGTACCGGTTTTATACATTAAGTTCGCGTACGGGTATTGGGGAATCGTGGTGCATATGTGGAACAAGCCTTTTGTGGCTGATCAACTGCCTCAAGTGACATCACTCAAGTCAGCATGATTATAAAGACATTATATTACCACACCTCTGTTACCTGCTCTCATCTGCACTTGAAACTATCAGCTCAAGGCAACTTTAGCCACTACTAGCATAACACACCTGGACCTCTGAACTGTCAGCAATTTAGTTGAATTATGGGTAATGTAGGTGCTGTGTTTTCACTAGTAAGACAAATGCATGAAAGAGGATATATCACTGATTTTGCTGGGACACAAAGAAAAAAACTGCTCGCACACTGCACGGCTCCAATGAGCAGAATTATTTAATACACCAAAGTGACGTTTATAGCACGCTTGCCTTTCACCCCCCCCCATGACCCTGAAAAAGAGATGTGGTTACAGAAAATGGATGAATGCATTAATCTGACAACAGAAGCAAAGAACCATATAAAGTTTCCATACAAAGGTTCACCTCTAAAAGAAACATACAAAGGTTCAACTCTAAAAGAAACTTTCTCCTCAGTGTGTGGCCTGATCTCTGTAATTGCAGAACAGAACTAATACTTGATTATTAGAACACATAACTGACATTTCTCTACCTCCTCTGCAGCAACTTAAAAAAGGAAAAAGTGCTCCTGCGTTGTGTTAGAAACTGTTCAGGAATGCACTTAGAGCTCAAAGAACTGAAACTCCATTGACTTAAAAAAATCTGTGTTACTAGAAAAGATATCCTTGACTTCAGTTTATATGTTGTTCACACTTCTGTTCTTCATTTCAGAGGTAATATTGATGGTAAATGACACTTTGAGAAGATGATGCCCACCATTTAACATTCCCACTGACCCCTGCATTTATCCAAAATAATACTGCTATGACTTCTACTACCATTATTAGAATAACATGGTAATAATAATAAATTATACAATTAACACTGAATGTAAAACAGGCATGACTAATCCATCACAGTGGATGAGTTTGTACCAGAAGATAAAATGTTTACAATATGTAGAGTCATTCAGAGTCATGCAAGTCATTTTTATTCATCTCATAAACATGTCTTGAGTGCATAATTTGAATCATTTAGAGTTGTAATGAATCAAATTTAAACAGAAGATGCAATTTATGTTCCAAAAGCTCTTTGAGTTAATCAGCTATCACAACAAACTGACAGATGTTTGGTAATCAATAATCTTTTCCATGCATCAGGACCACTATCACAATATGATGGTGCAACTCTTACGACATCAGCAACAGGCTTTTCAGCCTATAAAAAACAAAAACAAAAACAAACTACTTGTTCAATGAGCAAAAAATGTTAAACTTTTTTACCTGTGTGATGTGCACTTTTGTTTCTCTTTTCAAATGTTCATTTGTTTTTCACTCAGAAGCTGCCGCACAAATGAGGTTATCACTTCACCCACTGAAGACTGAGAATTTCAGGATAATTAAAATTCTTCATGATGTCTCTGTAGATAATTGTTTATAATTAGTTGTTTATAATTAATTGTGACCTTTTTAGGAACCAGTTGATCATGTTTTCTTGTGTGTCTAAGTGATTCTTGGTCTTTCTTTTGCGCTGCTGTACTGCTTTTTGATGACAAAATGTAAACGCTGTTGCAGACTTCTGCCTTGTTTATTAGATACAACAACCTTTAATGTTTTGAATGGCATTAAAGCAGAACAGATCAAAAATGTCCACAGTGGGTTTTTTTTACACTCTTGTTGACTGAAAATGATGAAAAATGAATTTTAAATAGAAAAGGATTATCTATAATGCAATTTAGAATATCAGTTATCTAAAACAGTTTGTCTGTGTGAACTGGTTTGTGTCTAGTTTCTCAAATTATTTTTGCAGTGCAGTAAAAAAAAAGAACCCACAGAAAAATCAAGTTTTCTTCCTCCCTTCCTATTCCCTAAAAGGGGAAACACAAACAATCAAGTAAAAAAAAAAAAGGGATGGTGCTACTGTACAGGGTTTTTAAAGCAAATGTTCATAGCCACAACCCACAAACTAAAGTATTATGTTGCATCTCCACAATGATCCGAAAAGTAGCAGTGAGGAAGCGTTAATCGTTTCCATCCCAAGGTTCATGAAAGCACCATTTAGCTCATGAATACCCTCAGAGTTGCATTCTCTTTCAGTGAGCAGATGCTGACCTCTCTATGTCGCTGTTATACCTTTTATGAGTGAACTAAAATCTGGCAAAGATAAAGCACATGATAAAATAGAATTCACCTGTGTCCTCTTTCGTCTTAAAAGAAAACAGAAGAAGACACTCTCCATGATGTGTTTGAAACTGTTGAGGAATGCACTTAGAGCTCAGAGGGCTCAACTCCATTAACTTAAGAAGAAAAAAAAGCTCAGTACAAAAGATAACTGTTAGAATGAATGTTGGACAAATGTACTTCACAGTGTGAACTGAAAAAAATCCTTGACTCTTAAAAGTCAGCTGTGAAAGCCTTTATTGCTGGGCTTGGGTAATTAAACTTTCAACTTTTTAAGTATCAAAGAGAAGAAAGGCTGAAAGCCTTTTTTGTATAGAAGAAGAAGGGATTTAACTGGGACGCACATTTGGAGTCATCTGAATGTTACTTCTCTCACCTTACCAAGCAACAGGTAACTTTAAAGGACAAGTATAAGGATACTAATGTATTACATTGAATAAATATGAAGCTTACTTATCCAACACAGTAAATGTAAACAGAAAAGTCAATATGAGCAAGTTTAACTGAATTTTTGGTTTTATTTCAGAGAAGGTTGTGCTGTGGCTCTGGCTCTCAAGCTATAATACAGAAAGTCTTTCAATGGAAAAAATGCTGTAAAGTTGTGAAATCTGACTGAAGGTAATTTGTGACACTCTGAAGGTTCACTAATAGTCAGAGATCCTTAAATTAGCAATGCAATTAAATATTTGTGAGCATTTTTTGAAACATGGTCGAGTGTGTGTTTCTGCCTCTCTTTAACCCTGAAACTGTCAGTAAATGTGAGCTTTTAATATTTGAAGTTTTTAATGTGTGCACAATCTCATTTTTAAATAACCAGAAATGATGAATGAGGAGAACCACTCAGACGTAGAACCATTTATAAACTTTTATTTAAAAGCCTTCAAAATCAGAAAAAAGTTATGACTGAATAAGCACATCCATATTTTCATCTATTCATTAAAAAACATTTTTAATTAATAAAGTGTTAGGTCTTCTGCAGTATTCTGTGCTCTTACCTTGCAGAAAATGTCAATGAAAAGAGGACCCCTCACAGGGGAAACTCACTGGTTACAGCAGCACAAGTCAGAAACAGAGAGCTGAAAAGGGACTACAATAATAAAGAAAAAGGATAAAGCAAGACAAAAAATAAAACACACAATAATAATAATAATAATAATAATAATAATAATAAT
>JAPQLA010000001.1:15095436-15105679 GCA_029822935.1 Naso vlamingii | reverse complement strand
AGTGGTTTTTCTCTTAGCTGTCTCACAAAACATTTGGGCAGCAGTGTGGCAGACTGTAGTTGTTTCTCAGCTCAGACATTTGAGTCTAATGTGAACAGCCGTTGATCCTCCCTCTGTGGAAGCCTTGAGTATTAACATTAAATCCTTACTGGCTCCTGAGTTCATGCCCCCTCACTTAACCTGTGCTTGGACGCCACTAAGGGAAGATCTCACTGAGGATCAATAGCTTCACTGGTGAATTAACAACATAGTCTTGTTCTGCTGTAATGGATGTCTCTCCTATGGGGAAGGGGGAAAAAATACATTTCCACCAGGAAAACAACCAAAAAAAGAGAAAAAGTTAAACAGTAGGCTATATAAATAAAATGAACACACAATAAGCATGTAAAAATGATTACAAAGAAGAGTCAAAAGTATGAGCTAATAAAAACTGACTTAAAAGTATGTGATATTAAGAAAAAGCAAATGAGAAGTCAATATTACGACAAATTCATGAAAAAGTCAAACATGCAATTTTTGACTTCATTAGTCTATAATTTTGATTTAAAATTATGAGATGTACCACCTACAAAATTTGGAGTGACAGTCTTATTATGTTAAAACTTTGAACATGAATAACTTTTTCTGTTATAGTTTTATTTACCTACCGAAAATGAGCTTCACTCGTTTACTCAACATCAAACCGTGAGAAATGTGACGCAAGAAATATTCCTGACACAAGCGGACTAACTGATAAACAAGTCAAAACGGGTCAAGCGTCAAAAATTCAATTATAGGCCTACTGTAAACACACAGATGTATTTTGAGTTATGATCAGCAGGGTCAACGCTCTGGGCTTAATATCTGACATGTTTTTCTGGTAAGAGTAGATTGCGAAATGTTCGTGAGGTTTTTTTTTTTTTTTTTTTTTTTTGGTATGTGACGTTTACAGGGTGGGATGATGACGTTGAGTCAGCCTCCACAAAGAAAGCGGCTTCCGCATGACGTACATGAACAGTCAGCATTCTGCCTTCAGAGAAGCCGGTGGCAACCACAGCAGTGCCGTCGTGTTGCTTTTTGAACAATATTACCCAACCTTCGGGGTTTTAACACGACTTTTTGAGTCATTTTTTAGCTCTCTCTTTATTTTTTTAATCTCTGTGTCAACAAGACAACAATTACACTGACGTCACCTTTGTAAAGGTAAGATATGTCAGGTTTCCTTGCCTAGCTAACGCTAGCTAACTTAGCTTAATGTAAACTCTTAACCGACCGGTCTGGTAGGTAACGTTAGTTTGTCTTTATCTAATTATGTGTTGTCATATGTGGATTTTCAAGTCAAACATTCGTTGATCTCACTGACATGTAGAAGTTAAACTGGCCCGATTGTATGTTAAGGAAAAAACTGAACTGGTTTCGATGAGTTGTTTACCGCTTGTTAGCTGTTAGCTTACCGGCGGCCTACAGAACAAAACCCCTCAAGATGTCGCTGCGAGTGGACATCCGGTGTCTGAACAAAGACCTCATAAAATCAGCTGATGGGATATAGTTCAAACCGATTTCGTCGAATTAAAAGAAATAGGCATGATACAGTGATACATCAAAGGTTTTAATCGCTGTTAGAGATGTTTTCTGACATCTTACAAAATAGGAATTTGATAAGGATCCACATACTAATAACTGAGTTGGGAAGTGCTTTGGCATTTTGTTTGTCTTTAAACTATAACATCGCGATATTTCAGCAAAAGAAAATCCCCTAAAGTTTAAACAGAATAATTCCATCAAAGCTCATGTGGTTAATCCAGGTCTTATGTCGATAACGTTATCTCGTAAAGCGTTTATCTCATGCCCTACGTGATTTGGTTTAGGTTATCCAAGGTAAGTTAACGTTAATTTTCATTGGGGTTAGGATTCCAAGAAAAGAGATGTGGTGAAGGTTCAGAGTTGGACTGAGATTCAGAGAAACACAGTTACTGGAAAACAGACGTCGACGCGATTGCCAACGTAACGTAATATGCTAGCATCCCGTGCTATGTTAGCATATGCTAGACTAGCACAGTTTCACATCCACTTGCACGGGCACGTGTTGACGCTCATGTGCTCGGAATCTTTAAACAACAGACAAAAAATAAAAACTAACGTTAATGTGTCATGTATTAACGTTGTTATCGCTTGTTTTTAACGTGCTTGTTGACGCTCCAGTGTGTGTTCGTGTCCATTTGAAAGGCATTAGCTGAAAGCTAATTTGTTCCTGTTTGTCTGTCTCTGTTTCTAGGCCGGTTTTTCCTGCCCTACTTCCCAGAATATCATTCTTTTCAGATATTATTTGTCAAGCCGCCAAAGTGGAGAGTGTCGTTGCACCAGAGGGTCCTTCTCGTTTCAGGTACTAAACGCTGCGCATTCACACAGAATATAGTAATAAAAAAAAACCCTCTCCAACAGGTCACGTAAGGCTTATAGAATCACATTTCCTTATGTTAAGTTGAACCCTTTTTCTTTTTTTTTTCTTTTGTTTTTCGTATCACAGCGTAGGGGGAGGAGGTGGGGGTGCACCTCAGCACTATCCCAAGACTGTCGGCAACAGGTGACTTTTTAATTATCCTTTCACCTAGAACACCTAAAAACACTTGTGTTTCTACCTATTTAATATTATTGAAGGTCAACCATCTGGCTCTACACCCTGACAGGATGGTGCTCCCCTGTTAAATAGGATAAAGCTTCTCCCTATAAAAAAAAGCTATTCTGCAGTGTTTACTTAGAACTATGATGACTTTTGCCACTTTGGCAGTGTTTCAGATTGTGCCATTGTGGTGGTGTCTTCATTGTTATTGTGTTTCTCAACGGGACACATACTGAGAAAAGCTGTGTCATGTTCAGTTGTGCATATTTAGTTAGGAACATAGACGTATTTGCACTGTGTTGTTTAAAATGGATTACACATAGTCACTTGACATAAAAACAGCAGACAAGAACCAACATGAGAATGCAGACGTGTCACGACATTTTCTTTATGTGATTGCACCACAGTAGAGCAGCTAATGGTGTCACATTCTGTAAATGTGAATACAATCTTTCCCCATCTGTACTTCTCCTTAGCGATTAAAAAAAAAACACATTAATTTGATGACTATACGCATTTTAGTGTTAGATTAGTGGTATGCTGCAAGGCTGTGGTTCATAAAGTTTTTTCTGGCATGCTCCATCCAGAAGCTGTCAAAAGTTTACACCCATCCACGTCACTTTTTTCCAACCATTAACAATGAAAGGGGAAGCAACCAACAAAAAAAAGGCTCAGATTTTCCAAAACCAAATTGTATTTTAGTGGGAAAGTTCAGCATGTTCATGCGACCTAGTTTCACTCCCTATTTTTCCCTTGATGGTCCACACCCATCTTCATTGACCTTATGCCCCACAGTTTAAGAATAATTACTGTAAGGTGTGACATGGCTATTGTACCTTCCTAACCAATAAAGTGATAATAGGCTGTTTTCTGTGGCGAATACTTCTGTATTGTAACATTAGTTGTGTTTTGTTTACATTACAGCGAGTTCCTGGGGAAAACCCCAGGTTCTGGCGTTCAGAGATGGGTACCTTCTCGAAGCATTAGACGAGATGCAAACCCTTACAATGAAAAAGGGCAAAAGGATGCAATCTTCAGAAAAGTGAGAGGGTAAGTTTAAGTTTCCATTCTAACAGACTATATAAAATTATAGCACTGTAATTTTTTAAATTGTAAGCTAGGACCTGATTATGCCGCTGAATTTTAGTGGAGTTAATGTTGTTGCTGCTGTTATGTTGTTTTTTATTAATTATAATGGGAAGTTTTTAAGTGTGTGTCCATCCTCCTCTCCTTTAGCATACTTAATAAGCTGACTCCTGAGAAGTTTGACAAACTATGCCTGGAGCTCCTCAATGTGGGTGTAGATTCAAAGCTTGTCTTAAAAGGAATCATCTTGTTGGTGAGTATTCTTCAACTGCGGGCATGTATTATTCCTGTCACCCATGAAAATAAGCACTTAATTTATTTTTTCCTTTTTACATCAGATTGTCGACAAAGCCCTTGAAGAGCCCAAGTATAGCCAGTTGTACGCTCAACTGTGTCTACGCTTGGCAGAGGATGCACCAAACTTTGAGGAGCCATCAACAGAAAATCCAGCAACACAAAAGAACAATACTGTAAGAATTATTTAAACAATAGAATTTACTCACAATTATGGGCTCATTTACTAATTTTGGGAAGTTTCCATCAAGATATTTAAAAAAAAAAAAATACCTGTTTTACAGACCTTCAGAAGGCTGTTGATTTCTAAGCTTCAAGATGAGTTTGAGAACCGCGCCAAAAATGTTGAAGGTTAGTGAATTGCATCGATAAATGTGTGTAGGTACTCAAAACTTTTGGTGACGTCATGTCTTAATTGTTTCTTATTTTCCCTTTTTTTTTTAAATCCCTCTGTAGTCTTTGAAAAACAAGACGGCCCACTCACTTCTGAGGAGGAGGAGCAGCGTGCCGTGGCAAAGATCAAGATGCTGGGCAACATCAAATTCATTGGGGAACTTGGCAAACTCAACCTTATCCACGAATCTATCCTTCACAAGTGCATCAAAACAGTGAGTTCTGTTGGGTCTAAGCCTGAACCTTGTATATTTTCTTACCTGTGATCCCAAAATTAGACTGAGCTGCTAGTCTGACTTCGTCCTGAAAGTTAAATGTCCCAAGTCACATCAACAACTGTGGAAGGAATTAAAGAAGATTGTATTGATTTTCTTTTTTCTTTTTTCTTTTTAAGCTTTTGGATAAGAAGAAGAGAGTCCAACTTCAGGATATGGGTGAAGATTTGGAATGCCTCTGTCAGATAATGAAAACAGTGGGACCCAAACTTGACCATGAAAAGGCTAAGGTGTGTATATGGGAAAATAACCACTTCATCTTAAAATTCCTTTGCTCCATTTACTCACACAAAATTTCTCATTCCAGGCTTTAATGAATCAGTACTTTGGCCGCATGAAATCCTTAATGACCAACAAGGAGCTGCCAGCTAGGATTCGTTTCCTGCTGCAGAACACGGTGGAGCTGCGAGAAAACAACTGGTCGCCTCGCAAGGCTCATGTTGACAACGGGCCAAAGACGATCGGCCAGATTCGTCAGGATGCAGTAAAGGTTAGTCCACCTGCCTGTATACACTGATTCATGTTATTAAATACTTATTGAATTGCTCAGTAATGCTATCGTGAAGGTCTAGTAGTCCACAGTTTTCCTGTATCCTTATATTTTGTCTGTTACGCAGGATTTAGGTGTTTTCATTCCACCTCCAACTGATGCAATGAGAAATGACTTCTTCATGGAAAACTCCTTCCTTCCAACAAGGATCAAGTTTGATAGGGAAACTATTGGTGGACTGGCTGATATGTTTGGACAAATGCCTGGTATGTTTCAGCGATAATGCATTCATAAGGACTGATTCGCTTTATTAATGCTTTAAGTAACTGTTGTCATGTTTTGGGTAGGAATTGGCATCGGCACAGGTCCAGGAGTCATTCAGGATCACTATTCCCCTACCATGGGACGTCATCGTACAAACCAACACTACAATGGCCATATCGCAAACGGCAACGGTTCACACCAGCCTCAGTTTGAAGGAGGAAGCAAACCATTCACAAAACCAAACCAGGTGTGTACAGTACATCTTTAATATAAATGTTGAGAACTTTGTGTTGGTGAGTCTAGGTGGTTGTTACTCATCACTAAATTGCTGAATTCTCTTTCAAAGGGGCATCATTCACCGGTTTTCAGCCACAAACAGAATCACTCGGCCCAGATGCAGTCCAAGGACATGGCTCCACGTTTCAGCAAGAAAGGGAAAGTCAATGCTGATGAGGTACAACTGCATGCATTGATAAAGATTGTTTGTTTTGGCTTCTCAAGTTTTTCATGTTATGAGTTGTCATTTAAATTGATCATACTGTTTAAGCTGGTTAATTGTCCTCAGTCAAGAAATGTAGAATTATCTATAACGGTGCAGTTTTGTTGTAACGTGGTGTCTTCACCCCTTCAGATCAGTCTGAGGCCAGCACAGTCCTTCATGTTGAATAAAAAACATGTGCCGAAGCTGCAGCCACAGATGGCTATGATTCCTGGCCAAGGTTCCCCACTAGGACAGGTAACATTATCACGTGTGAAACAAGTGTTTTGAAATGATATGGTAATAGCAAGTTCCACGGAGCATGTGTTCATTTGGCTCTCTTTGTTTAGTCTCCACAGCTTGGCCTAAAAGCCAATCCTCCTCAAATTCAGGAAAAACCTGCAAAATCCACGAAAAAAGCTCCTCCTACAAAAGAAGAGTTGTTCAAAATGACCGTAAGTTTCTTTCACTGTGTGCTTCCTTCATGCATAGTACATGGTAGGTCTAGCAAACCATATTTGACTGTCCTTCACTTTTTAGGAGTCACTGGTGGCAGATTACCTGAACAACAAGAACATCAATGAGGCAGTGAATGCTGTGAGAGAGACCAAGGCTCCAAAGCACTTCCTGTCTGAGATGCTGAACAAAATCGTGGTCTGTTCCCTCGATCGTTCAGATGGGGATAAGGAACAAGCAAGCACCCTGATCCACACACTCTGCACCGAGGGTATTGTCACTGGCGAAAACCTGATGCAGGTCAGTATTGTTACTTTTTTATTATTATTATTAAATCTTTATTTTTTACAAAATGAATATTAAGCAGTTGTTCAGGTCTCACCATTCAGCTTTAATTTGATAGGCCTTTTTGAGTGTTCTGGACCAGTGTCCAAAAATTGAGGAAGAAGTCCCACTGGTGAAGTCCTACCTGGCACAGTTTGCAGCACGCGCCATCGTTGCTGACCTGGTCAGCATTGAAGATTTGGCCCATCAGCTGGAGAACGGGACACACTTCCCACTCTTCTTGCTCTGTCTGCAGCAGTTGGTCAAACTGAAGGACCGTGAGTGGTTGGCTGACTTGTTCCAACAGAGCAAGGTCAACATGCAGAAGATGCTTCCAGGTATGACAAAACACACTGTGACTGTAAGTGCATTATTGAGTATCAGTCCGTTGCTGTTACTGACGGGAATGTTTTTTTTAATTACACCATAGAAAATGACCAAAACAAGGACAGGATGCTGGAGATCCTGGAGGGCAAAGGTCTCAGCTTTTTGTTCCCACTCATGAAACTGGAGAAGGAGCTGCTGAAACAGATCAAAGTAGATCCCTCTCCTCAGTCCATCTATAAGTGGATCAAGGACAACATCTCTCCTAAACTCCACACTGACAAGGGCTTCGTCAACATCCTCACGACCAGGTACAGCAGTGGACAGTGTCTCTAGTGGAGAAATCGGTTTTTACTGAAGTAAATTTGCTTTATCAAATACATGGTAAATCTTCCATGTATTTTACATAATGATTGTCTTCCTGTTTGCTAGTTTCCTGCAGTACATAGCTTATGAGATCAACCCTGACGATGATGAGGAGCAGCTCGCAGCACCCAGTAAAGAGCAGCTGGATGAAGAGAAGCAACTTTTGCTGTCTTTCAAACCAGTGATGCAGAAGTTCCTACACGATCGCATCGACCTGCAAGTCAGTGCCTTGTACGCCCTGCAGGTTCACTGCAACGCCAAGGGTTTCCCCAAAGGTAATGGCCATGTACTCGTTTAGGCCACATTAGCACGGGAGCAACCCTACTAAAAACGGAAAGGTCTTTCCTTTGTGTCTTCAAAATATGTCTGTGTTCACACAAACTAACAAACCAGTAGTCGGTGGTATTAAGTTTGTAATGACATAACGTTGGAGCTACCAAAGTTGTTCATTTCCTGTTGTTGCTAAGCCCGAAGCAGCAAAATTCAGCCGTCAATTGACTTCTTAAATTATTCCAGGAACACTTAAATTTGCCTCAATACATTGTCGACATATTCAACCTGCTTTTGGTGCACTGCAGAGGGTTTAATCAGAGTTTGGTAGTGGCTAGAGCAGCATGCATTGACTTGCGCTTGCATTAGCACTAGCGGTGTCACTGCGTTCACAGGCACTCCGCTTGCCAGTTTACCCAGCCGGAAAGAAGGTTGCGGTTTCAAAAGATTCCAGTCTGGAAGCCACTTTCAAACGTTTGCAGTTTCATTGGCACCAGCACACCGTCGTCACATAAAAGGAAGGCCAAACCACAACTAACGCGTTTTGCTTGATGCGAAAACTTGTGCCGTGTTAACTGCCCCTTAGTGTAGCAGCTTCAGCTGAAGTCAGAGAATGTGTTAAACTTTGTGTCAGGAGCTTAACCGTTATTCTTTTTCTCCAGGTATGTTGCTGCGCTACTTTGTGAACTTTTATGACATGGAGATAATTGAGGAAGAAGGCTTCCTTTCATGGAAAGAAGATGTCACCCAAGAGTATCCAGGGAAGGGGAAAGCATTATTTCAGGTAATTTTTCTTCATTGCTAGTTAGTTTATGTTTGTACTTTTTTTTTTTAAGTTGTTCTGTGACTGGAAAAAGCAGCTTTACATATTAACATGCTCAGTGTTATCATGGTTATGATCAGAGTATTTCAGATGTTGGTATAAATTTATCTCTTGTCAGAAAAGTAGAAAGTAAAAAGTAGTAAAAGTAGTTGAGATATTGAGAAATCAGGCATAAGTGCACACACTGATAAGACACCTGAATCACGTGCAGGAAAATGACTCAGCAGGTTTCTCTGCTTCTTGTAAATATCCCAACGATCAAGACCAGGATAAGACTGTGGTTCACATGTTCCTTGCGAAAGTGTCTAAAGCCGCTCCAAAGCATATAAGCCTCTTTATGTTTAGTACTCCCATGTACTTATTGGTTCATCATAAATAAGTTAGTTTAATGGATATAATGTTTTTTATGGTGCAGGTGAACCAGTGGCTGACCTGGCTGGAAACCGCAGAAGAGGAAGAGTCAGAGGATGAAGATTACTGAGGAACAGGCCAAAGCCATGTGTTATCAGGATGCAGTGATTTTTTTACTTTGTACTTTTTTTTTGTCTACGTGCCCTTTCCTCCATCAGCCCAACTTCTCCCCTCTCCTGTTTATATTTTCCAACCACTGTTACAAATTCCACTATGAACTGTTTAGTCAGATAAAACCAGCATCACCATCTTACTGTACTTGTGCTTTTCTGATTTCTTTTTTTTTTTTCAATCTTGTATGATGTCCTACAGCAGATGTTTTATACATTTCAATCCTGGGTAATGTTTTCTTTGACGGTAGGCAGTATTGTGCAGGAAACTATACCAGCAACAAAACCTGTTTCGTTTTTATCACCTTTTTACATCTTGAAGAAGTCACCAAGTGCTGCCATAACTGTTAACTTGAAAACTGTTTACTAGAGAAAAGACTCGAACGTATTGCAAAGAGGCTTTTCTTATTGTTTTATCTGCATTTGTTAATCAGTTTTAGATGCACTTTGCTCTACATCATGAGTCGTTGCAATAGTGAGATACTCCTTGATTTGTTCAAACAATCCTAAGTCTCGGTTATTGGCTGCCATAATTATAATGGGTTTCTTGTGCTTGAAGCAGATCACTTTGTCTGAAAACTGAGAACAGTTTGGACGATCTGTAACAATAATGGTCTGTTCTGTTTGCACAGTGATTTCAGTTACCCACGATTTGTTAAATGAATCAAGAGCTTTTTTATGTAGAAAACGTTAGTGCTGTAAGGAATAAATATGTGTGGCCTTTTTTAATTTATCAGTTGATATGGATATACCTCTAATGTATCTCGGACTATACTTGAATGTCTCGGTTTTAACATGAGACAGCCAAAGCTTAGTTTCCTGTGTTTCAGTTGTTCACCCCTAGTGTGGAAACTTTGTCGGTTTGCCATTTTTGTCAAGTTTTTTCTCTTTTTATCTAAATGAAATTATAAAGAATGCACTGTATGTGTACATTTAAACTTTCTTGAAGTGTCACTGTAATGTTAAGTACAGAAAGTTAAGTGTACAACTACAGATCAAGCTTGAATAAAGATTAACAGTTCAGCTTATTGTCCTACTTTGTTTTCCCCCTGAATTCATAATTTCTTCATACCTGTCCTGGAAACTTTGGTTAAATTTTGAGTGAATACTTTGTCTCTGGTTTGTGTCTGCACTCTGAAGTTGGATGATCAACAGAAGGGCTGACCTCTTAAAGACGGCATGTCTGAAATGTGTTCAACAAGAAATTGAGGATATTGTAAACGGCGATTCTAACTTAACCCAAAGCTGCTTGGCTCCAAAAAGGAGCAGAGCACTTGAAG
>JAPQLA010000001.1:14739839-14750450 GCA_029822935.1 Naso vlamingii | reverse complement strand
AACAAAATCAACCTACCAGCACCTCTAATGCTCACTGATTTACAAATTGTATTGCTTTTAATTCATGAGTATAAAATGAAGGTTTTGATTAAGTTGGGGGTTATACAGTATGTTGGACTAAGTCTTGGCTAAAATGTAGTCCAGCTGAAAATATTACCCACAACCCCCCAGAAAGCACAAAAAGCTGGACACATTCAGACTATCAGTCAGCAGAAGGAAAAGAAATTCAACTTTTTCATTGCTCTAAAAATGAGATCTAGTGAATTTTTCAGAGCCAACACTCTGTTACCATTGTGATAAAAGTAATGAATATGCATGAGTTATTAACAAGACATATTCAAGTGTGAGATGCTGCACGTGTATGAAGCATCTGAAATAGATGTGAAATTAAAATTGATAACCATTTGTCTAATTAGTGAAACAAATTCTAATCTTAATCAGATCTAATTTATTTCAAAAATTAACATAGAATAGGTGTTCGCCTGATAATCTGATAAGTATTTGAATCTCCCTTGTAGCTAGTCTTCCTGTTTGTTATAGCTGTAGGTACACACTGATGTTCCTTCTCTAGATTTTGGTGGAAATTGCTTGTTGACTTTTGCTAATGCTCCAGGCTCTCTCCTCCCTCTCCCCCCTCTCCCCTCTCTCACCTCCCTCTGTCTGTCTCTTAGGTCCGGGGTCGTATCCTTGCTCCCTCCTCATGTGCCACTCTCACAGACAGGAGCCCTTGGAACTGTTTTGCGAGTCATGTGACCTCCTGTGCTGTAGCAGCTGTCACCTGTCCTCCCACAAAAACCACAGGTCAGTCTGCAGATATGCGGCACAAGGACACTGCAGAGAGGGGCTAAACGCAGGTTAAAAACTTCCTCTGGGCAACAACTCGCTTTAACTGCCCTGTCACTTTTATCATCGGTATCTGCATACGCTCTCCTTGGCCCTCCTAATACCTATTAAGTATTCATATGTGTTTGTTTTCTGTGATGCTTCGGTACAGTAGCTGCCTCTAAGGTCACCCGCATAATGTCCTGTCCCCAGGGACAACAAATTTAATTCTGGTGTTTTTTCACGCCCGCAGAATAAATTAGGGAACTTTCTGTCTCATGCCTTCAGGGTGGTGCAGATTGGGAAGGCCCTGCAGGATCAACAGTGGCTGTTTGAGAGCCTGATGGTGCAAGTGGAGGAGAGAAGGGCTGCAGTGGAGAACAATGCAAAACAGATAGAGGACAGGTGGGTAGAGACTCATGCAGAATCTCAGTCTCAAGTCTAAATAACTTCTGCCACACATGGTCAATAATTGAACAGCATGAAATATAGCAAGCTAATGCATATATTAATGTCTGGAATGCTGCTTTCTTTGTCTGCATTTGGGATTTTTCTTGACTGAGGCATTTATTTTCTCCTCTCTGTCTCTGCAGGCTTCATGGAGTAAAGATTACACACAGGAAGGCAGAGAACCAGATTAAAATGGCAAAGATGATTATGATGAACGAGCTTAACAAACGAGCCAACCTATTAATAGAGCAACTGGAGGTAATTACTTTCTCTCTTTTTCTTTCCTTCTTATCGTTCGGCCAGCCATGAATCTACATGCAAGGAATCAGTAACCGCCGTGATGCAATCTGTCCTGAAAGCAAGCAAATGAGAACCCATAATAATCTGTCAAAGCTGCTTAAGATAACTCCTCAGGAACTTCATCTGTCAAAAAAGAGCCTCTGATTTAGTCCAGAGTCCAGCCGTGACTCCTGGTGTAAAAGTAATTACCTGTAACTGGATGCATGTTTATGGGTTTTCTTTGCAGAAAATCTCAGAGGGCTTCCAGCAGCGTCTGGAGGACCAGCTGCAGGGGGCAATAGACTTCTGTGGCCAGCTGGACCAAGTTCAGAAATTCATCACCTGGGCTACAACCCACCACTGCAGAGGCCCGGTGCTCTTCAGCAGGGCTCTGGTACGCTGACAGGAAGGTCAACAGACGTCCTTTGTCTTACTGTAACACACACAGTCCTGTGAGGATGTAGTAATTAATTTTTCCAAAAAGCAGAAAAACAAAGTTGATCCCCTTTTTTAAAATTTCAAATCTTCTTTATATTGAAAGGGGAAATCCTCTGATACATGAAAGACTTGCAAGCCACAGAAAGTCCTTCTCAGCTGGTAAAAACAGTTGTGCAATGTCATGTTTTCTGGAGGGGTTTGATACAGAAAGTAGAAAGTAGTGACTGTAGCTACAAATGAACTGCAAGTGTGCAGTTTGAAGGATGCAGCCATGTAGCAGGCAAGGAGGATTTAGCAAAAGACAAGTTGTATGGTTGGATGTGTAGGATCTTTTTTTTTTTGGAGCTGGACCTCGTAGAACTGACAAAAAGTCAAGATAACTTGCCCTCAGGTTTGGACATTGTTTTGTAAATCTTCTGTATACTTGTAAAATTTATGGACATGCAATATTAAATCACTTTGCATGCTCTTGTAATATATACTGTAGATATGTTAGTGGGTATTGCTAAGATAAGTATATATATTTATATATTTTTTGCCAATAATGCGTTTTTCAGGACATTTTTTTTTCTTGTATTACAGTTCAGTACTTTACATCTAAATAAGATCTTTTTACTGTACTTTAACTTTAGTATTCTTAAGCAAAATGTAGGATATTTGTGTTATTGGCTTTGGATTTCCAGCATCTTGGCTTTTCAAAAAATTCCCAAGTTAGTCCTATTAGCCTGCTCGACAACAGTTCTTTGTGTGCACCTTAACTTTTTTTCATGTAACTCTGGAAATCAGTGATGACGGCGGGGTTTACCGAATGCATCCTGATTTTCATGTATAAATTGTATTTTCCTCTTTTAGATATCACTGCAGATGCAGCAGCTGCTTGACCCGTCGCTCCATGCAGAGTCCTGGAGTCCAGTTAAGATCAAATTCAACTGGGATGCCAGTTATTGGACAAAGCAGATTTCCTCCTTAGGTAAAAGAAATGTTATTGAAGCAAGATGGTTCAATGACAGCAGTGCATGAATGAAAAAATTATATATTTTATGTCATCCTACACAAAAATATGTAATACCAATACAGAAAAAACAAAGACTAAATTAGACTAAAGACTAAAAAGACATAGACTCTGGTACAACAAGTATAAACAACATTAAATTTTGCAAAAATGAAAAGAACATATTTGTTATAATTCATATGCTGTACATTATGTGTTGTCTTTCTTGCAATAGAACTAACAACACTAACAAGAAACCTATTGCCGGTATACACCCACAGAAATAATAACAACAGGAAATATCACATCCGGATAGAGCATCAGTGAAACAATGCAATCTTTCTTTTAGCCCATGCTTGTTCTTCAAAGTCTGCAATTAAAAATAAATGCAAGTTGAATTCTTATTATTTAAGTGAGATTAACATGGGAAATGAGCCCTCTATAAAAATGATAATGCAGTGGAATAAGATATTTTTTGATGCAGAATTCTGTAAATTCACCAAAGCTTTTCGATAACTTGTTTTAAGCATGATTGTTAAGGCAAGCTAATTTGTTTCCATTGTACTGCAATAAAAATTCCTTTGAAACTTATATTCCTAGTTAAAACTAATGGCATAATGCTTTAAAAAGAGCTCTTTTTGTGACTCTATTGCTCTGCAGGTCAGCTGACCGTTGAAGGGGGGAGCTGCACTTATCCTCAGGGTCTGGCCTGCTCCAGTGTTCTCAGGCCTCAGCCCATCACTTGCATGGCTCTGCCATCTGTGTATCACCGAGGACGAGAGCCAGGCTGTGGGTACCAGGCCTGCTGTGAGCCCCAGATATGTTGCCTGCACAGCATCCCTGCTCAGCCAGATCTGTCCAGTCTGGACAAAAGCCAGCTGGAGGCCGCCCTTTATAACTCCAGCTGTGTTCAGCCTGCCCTTATCTCTGCCCCCTTGCACCAGAACCAGCAGCTCCAGAGGTGCTGGGACCCAGACGGCTCATCGCAATGTCCTCCCTCGTCATCACCTCTTCCAGTAATGGGGCCCATTCAGCTCAACTGCAGCCGCGGATCAACATCTCAGCCACAAGCTGCTGCTTCTCAACCCCAGTCTCAAACTAAATCTTATCTCTATCAGCAACACCAGAGAGAAGTTCTTCCAGACAGCCAGGCTCAGCCAAGTGCAAACCGTAGCAGGCCAGACCAGCGTCAGGGGAAGCTGTCGACCAGTACGGCTCTGCCTCAAGATCTGAGCCACACAGCTGCCGACAGAGATGTGATGACTGAAGAGGTCTGGGAGGAGAGATGCAGGGTGGAGGAGGCTCGTGGACAAACGGTGGTGGCTGAAAGGAGAGAGCAGCTGGATGAGGAGCTGCAGCAGGACAGGAGGGAGCCGAGTCCCCTCCAGCAGCAGCAGCAGCAGCATGTTGTTTCTGCAGCAGAGCTGAGAAAAGAGCAGCAGAGGAACAGGCCTGCACTGATGCACAGAGAGCACAGAGATGGAAGGGTGAGAGCAATAAAATTCAAAGTTAAATGTTCTAGTAGGATAGATAAAGTTTTGGCAAGACTAAAACACTGTACACTCTGCTGATATTGAGTCCTTATAATCAATAACAAAACTACAAAACCACAAAAAAAAAACATTAAAAGTAAAATTTTGACCTTTGAAACAGCAGTTGACAGTTGATCTCACCACAAGGACCTTGCAGAAGCTGCTCTGGCGCTTTCAGTTGCATTACATGATACAGAAAACAATTGGTTTACTTGACCACAAAGAAACTTTTGTTTGTCACATGCACATATGAAGGAAAAAAGGCATTTGCAGTGAAGAAATTAGCTGTCATGATTGGGGAAAGCAATACAAATTTCACACGTTACCTCTTTTATTTAACCCTCAATTGATGTGTACTTTAAGTAGGTCAGTTCAACCTCATTTCTAGCCTGTGTATGACAAACTGTATATGAACAAATTTAGATAAATCTTCCTACTTCGGACAATCAGAATGTATTACGTATTACAATTTAAAACACAAAAACACATTTGTCTTGATTCATAAAAATAAGGAATACCTCTGCATGAAAGTGCAACCTGCAAAACATTTTGCACATCTACATTGACACAATATGTTTATGATAAGGCAACATTAATTGGAAAAGTATGAAATTGTTCTGATTGGTATCATCATCATAAGGTCACAGTCGTGGTAAAGCAACTGTGAGGATGTTTTAAAAATGTATATTTGTTTAAAGATACTGTGAGATCAAAGCAAGGCGTGTGGTAGCATGCAGTACACCTCAGGTTATTTTGTGTCTCTCGTGGTTCTGCAAAGTTTCTGTCTCCTCCAAAAAATGTTAGCAACTCTTGACATGGTAAACCACATGATTCTGTTTACTCACACCTCTGTAAAACCACAATCTATCGGTCAGAGTCAGGCCTGTTTCCTGTAAAACACAGATGTTCAAACACTTGCTTAGACTAAAGACAAAGGCAACAAAGCCTAAATCAAACATTTTGTCATAAAGTGACATTTAAGTGAAATCAAAGCCAGTAGAAAAATGTTGTTTATATGGTAACGGGTTTTTCTGTATTGCTGAAATGTTGAAATTTAAGGGAGCATTAAATTTGAGGCCATACTGAAATCTTTAAACGACTGAAACTGAAGGAGCACTTTATTTTAATGCCAGAATGATCGCTTCCCTTAGTTGACAGCCTGAAAACAGATGGTGCGACAGAAATGTGCTCAAGCTTTTATGAAGAAAGCATGATGGGAAAACAAAGAGCTGCTCTGACAATTAAAGCTGAGCTGTTCATCGCAGTGCATCTCCAAATTAGGAGAGCAACATTCATCATAATCACACTTGATGTGAGAGATTTGAGCAGCCACACAATCACCTCTCTGCTGCTCACTTCACAGTACAAACACAGAGATACGTTATATTTACATTTACAAGTCACAGCGTCTGAAAACGACACGAGACCACTTGGGCGCAGTCGTTTACATTCTTAACCTGTCATTAATGAGTCACTGAGGGAATAGAGGGAGCTGCCAGTTTGGTTTCAGTTCTGGTTTGCACTCTGAGATAAATTCCTCCACCCACACCCCCATCGTTCCAGGGAGAAGGATTATGGTCTATTTTCCTCCACAGTCTGAATCCTGCGTACCTCTCCCAAGGGGCATGGATCAGGTAAGTGCTTTAATCGCATGATACTTACGAGCACATGCTCGGTGGCAGCCCGGTCTGCATATGCATGATGGCGCACTAGAAAAAAGAAAAGAGGGGCGTGGTGTTCAGTGATTCGTCAGTGCTCCTGCTTACATTAGCTGAAGTGACAGCTGAGAAGTTCAAAAGAGCTTCGTGGGACACTTGCATTAGTTAAACTGTTATATAAGAGAGTGATAGAGATGTTGGCACCTCTGACAATGGATTTACATGATACGATACCCAGTGTTGCAGCCAAAGCTTCATTGCCTGTAGGATAACAGTAACATATGCAGCTGTGTGGGCTGTTCTTCATGTTTATAGGGATTGACTTGTTTTGCATCAGTCCCAGAATAGGCTCTGTGTGTTTTTTTTTTCTGTAATGTGTGTGTCTATGTGTGTTAATACTCAAGGTTATTGCCTCTGCACACATCCCACTCCTCGTCTCTCCTTTCTGTTGTTAATTGCATGAACAGATGCATCTGTGCATGCAATGCAGCTTGAAACCCTGCTCAGTTTTGTACGTTTGTGTTCCTGACAGAGATCCACATCCCTGGAGGTGCCGGTGACAGCCCACGAGTGTGTGTCTGACGTGCAGAGCAGCAGACTCAGCCCTAGTTTGGTGTGCACGAGGAGGAAGCGACGCTCCCAGAGCATCCCGGCAGAGCTGGCAATCCCGTCCAACAGCTCGCACTCTGAAAGGCCTGCAGGATGCACTCACAGCCTCGAGGCTGGAGCTGCAAATAAGGTGACGCTGCATTACTGCATTAGAATGTGGTCTCAGATAATTATATATTGGCAGGAAATGAAACTTGACCGTTAGATAGAGTAGGTAGGGGTGATTACCGCAGTGTTTGCCCTTTACACATATGAGTACTTGAGTTGCAAAGGAATAGTAATAACAGAAAATGTTCTTTGCTGTCATACACAGTTTCACTGTAAAAAGAATATTATTATGTTTTAGGGCTCCAAGTAACGTTCCAACGTTTTTTATTATTAATTTTCTAAACCTACGTGTTGTCATGTTATATCACGTTATGTCACATTCTGTCACGTTATGTCATGTCTTCACGTTGCTTGTTTTAGTTCAACAAGCAAAAAAAAAAAAAAAGAGCCCAAAAAGAGTTGATATTTTCCATCTCCTGAGACAAAGAAATGCAGAAAATTTCCCTCCACACTAAAGGATCTGAGACCAAAGAACAACTGAGCTTTTTGCCTAAAAAGATCAATGCATAAAATGATTTATTATCAAACTAGGTAGTGATTATTAACTTACCTTTTAAATTTGAGACCAGGTTATTCACTTTTGAATTATCTACAAATTGGCAGTAGTTGAGAAAACAGTCGCCCCACAAGATCCATTTATTTGGAGTTCTAGGTGAACTTTCAGTCACATCACATGATCTTTGTCGGCAGGAGGTGCTCAGTTGGTCAGTACATTTTAAAGTCTTTTTACAGGTCTTTGGGAGTGGTAGTGCATTTGTAAAAACAGTTGTTTCAAGCCTTCTTCCAGATGACATTGCGGGCTAAATTGTCTCAGGTGATGTCACTAAAGTCAGCATCAAGTCTATAAATGAGAGATATAAAAAAATTTGGAGGTTAAACAAGGGTGCGCTTAAACTTGTGGTTTTCTGCTCCTCATCTCTTCTTGTGGCTAGCGGTTAGAGATGACATTTGCTGCTGTTAGCACATCCAAACACTGAGCTATCTGTTCCCATTGACGTTAGTCAAGTGGCATTGTCTGTAAATTGTCTGTTTTGTCGAGGAGGAAGAATGTGTGGAACTTTTATAAAAAACTCTAAAACTATAAGTCCTATATTATAACAAGTAAAAGCTTCACAGTTAAGTTATGCCAGTGAAACAGTTTTTCTTCTGTCATAGAAATTGCACTTTGGAAAGTTTCGCATAATGTCTTTTTTGTTCTCAGTATGCCAGTGTGGATCCCAGACAGAGGAGAGCTTCAGATGGGGTCCTTTGTGTTGTCAAAGAAACTTCTTCTGACACGACGCCCCCTAGAGGCCATCGTTCTCCCCTGCTTTCCTATAAGACAGAGCCAGGTGCTGGAAAATACAATGTGTATGTTTTAAATTTTCAGATTAATAAAATGTAAATTTTCTAAGTACATGCCCGTGATATCTCTCTTTTAGATCATTCTTTCACTTATGTGAATGAGGAAACTGATTACGAGGCCAAGGAGAAATATAAGGTGTCAAGAAATGGCCACAGCAGGTGTGTAATATCTGCTGATGTGTTCATGTGTAGGCTATGGAAACAAGATGTAGCTCTCGACATTCATTCTCTGCTTGCCTCCATAGTAACGCGGATGTCCAGAAGGACTCAGGAAGGTCCAGAGTTCCAGTGGTTTGCTTAGAGCGTCTCAAAATACTCGTGTCTCAGCTCCCCCCACATGGACGACGGCAAAGTGACCCTTTACCCGCCAGCGGGTCGGACAGGAGCGAAACCCAGCCGCAGCAAAGAACCCGACATGATGCGATGCCCCAAGTACATCTAATTTTCTTTCATACAGAAGGGGAAAAGTGTGAAGGCTATAAAACAACACAGCAGTTAGATAACAGAACATTTTCATTATTTTTTATTTATAACAGCCTTTTCTAACGGCCGAAGTCATTGTTTTTACAGCAATAAAACCTTGACAAGATGCAACTTTTAAATTAAGCAGTATTTTAACAGCATTTTTTTTTTTTATCCATACAAGGTTGAGTTTTCAACCATAATACTTTTTGGAAACCACCTGCAGTATGTCTGTAGTTTGAATATCAAAAACTAATTAAGTTTACCCTCTCACAATTTCACAAGTAAATTTAACAATACTTTATTTAGGGACAGTTCTTGTGTGACATTTAACATTTAAGTCCTTTGGCTCTATTCAGCTATTAAAAAGCCTATTGTTTTGTTGTTTAATATGTTGCATGTCAGAAGGTAGATTAAATCATGTACAAATGTCTGACTTAGGGTTTTAAACCTTATGCATGATGATTATTATTTCATTTAATACTCGTAGAAATCTGTAGAAATTGTAGTTAACATGCTGTTAACATAATTTATTCAGCAAGGAGACATATTCTCTTCTCTTTTCTTCTCTTCTCTTCTCTCCTTGTTTTTAAACATAGGCGATTGCTGGCAGCTCTGAAACCAGAAGGACCACCCACTCACTCACAGTGCCACCATATGCAGAGTCGTACTGCAATCAGCCTTCCACACACTCCATTATCAGTGAGACTGACACTCGAGTGAGAAACAGCTCTCATAAAGTCTCCACTGACCCCAAGTACGTGCCACAGAGTTACTCCGCGGTGGATTTGGACTCTTACTCTGATCCCAGATCAGTCTCAGAGGAAGACATTGTTGTTTCTTGGACTGATCCGGACCCTCCGCTAGACTCAGATGCCTCACCAGATTCTGACCCACATGCAGACTCTTCATCTGAGGCTGAACTTGAATGCCTGGCTGAGGAGAAATCAGACGCTGCAGGAGAGATGGGGCACTGTGCTGAAACTGACGCCGCAGGGGATTCAGAGCCAAGTCTGGAATATGAGGCAGACCCAGAATCAGATGTAGGGGCAGGATCAGAGGATGGCCAAGGTTTGGACGCTGATGCAGAATCGGGCGATGCGGAAACGGAGTCAGACGCCCAACCTAACTATGACCCCAGTTTCCTGGCAGAGACCGATTCTGATGTCGTATCCGATCAGCCTCCAGACTCTCAGGGCTCTGTGGAGTCGGAGCTTGACATCGAATCTGAACCTGAACTGACAACCGACGAGCCACAGCCACTGCGCTCTGACCTGGAAGAGGAGTCCCACGTTGGTCCCGCTCAGAGGCCACTTCTGATCGCAAACCCTGTCGCTCAAAGAGGCACAGAGGAAGTCCAGCCGGAGCAGGACGATGCAGAGATGGAGAGTGAAGACTTCTGTGCAGTGTGTCTGATTGGAGGGGACCTGCTGTGCTGCGATCGCTGTCCAAAAGTCTATCATCTGTCTTGTCACATCCCGCCTCTGCTAAGCTTCCCCTCGTAAGCTTTTTATACTGTAACCTTAACAGTTTACAGTCCATTAAACATTATTCTCTCCATTAAGCTGTTTATTTGCTGTTATTGTTAACCTGATGCTGTTTCTTATGTTGTTCAGGGGTGACTGGCTGTGCAGCCTGTGCAGAGATGTTGTGCAGCCAGAGGTTGTGTACGACTGTGAGAATGAGAGAACATCTGGAGACCACACATCGACACACTCACTGCCTGCATGTGACCAAAGAGTAGGTCATTTCATTAGCTACACTGATAATAATGATGGTGCTTCCTTTGCCGGCATTAACAGCAAATGTCTTTATTTGTTGGTTTTAGAAATGTGAGCGGCTCAGTCTTCTGATCCTCAGTAACATCCTGAGTGCTCCCTTCCACGAGCCCGTCAGTCCACTTGTGAGTTATCACCGT
>JAPQLA010000001.1:14710216-14721244 GCA_029822935.1 Naso vlamingii | reverse complement strand
GCCAAAATATGGAGCAATGTGCAGGGAAAAGGCAGGGACAGAAAGGACTGCTAGCCCCTGTAAAATGTGTCGAAAAAATGTGTGTTTCAAAGTTAAAAAACGAACAAACAAACAAAAATCCTTTGTGAGTTTTTCTAAAGAGTGGAAATTCATTCAGCATGCGTCTTAGGCCTCCAAGACACTGTTTGGCGAGAACTGAATGCTGGAAAGTTGTCGCATCATAACCCACCAGAGCAACATTTTTATTCACATTTTGTGAAACCTGCTTTGTTCTAGCTTGCATTCTTTGTCTCCTCTACAACGTTTGTGATGCAATGCTGCCTTCTATAGAGGGCAGGTATGACTCGTTACTACCACCCCTATATGCATTACGCTGCTCTTGTGCCTGTAGTTTTTGCAAGTGAGTTCATGAGTGTGGTGAAAAACAATGAAACATTGCTCATTAGCCCCACTAATGGTCAAAAACTAGTTTACTTGCGTTTTTAAGTCACGAAATGTCCATGTCGCAAACAAAGAAAGCCTTAAATTTTGTGTATCTGTGTGCATTTCAGCACCTGAAATTATGTGTGGCCGAAGTTACAGTTGGATGTGTGATGTGTGGAGCATAGGAGTCATTATGTATATGCTGTAAGTAGACAAACACATACTTATACATACTGTATACACACACATATGCATATATACTGTGAATACATGTGTCTAAGCTGTGTGTCCCTGTAGGCTGTGTGGGGAACCCCCTTACGTGTCCAACAAAAAGGCAGAACTACTTGATGAGATCATGCACAAAGGAGTCCAATTTACTCAACCTATCTGGGACACAGTCAGTGATGCAGGTGACACCTGATAATGAATATATAATAAATGTAATCCTGCAAAATGTAAAACATTGTGATAAGGAGTGGATATTTTTTCATTGACAAGCAGTACAAGATGTTGCACACATGCAGTTAAGCTGTTCATATTGTTACTGACAAACTCACTGATGCCTTGAGTCTGTCTCCACAGCAAAAAATGTGTTGACCTGCCTCCTGAGGGAGGATCCTGCCTACCGCATGTCTGCTCATCAGCTGCTAGAAACCCCTTGGATCACAGTAAGACCGTGATTGTTCCACCTGCATTTATAAGCTTTACCAAATGAGGCACACGCAGAGCTCTTAACCGGGCTTTTTTGTCCAACAGGGTGACACTAATGGGTCTGCTATTATGTACAATGTGCTGGAAATGATGCATCACCACCTGAAAGAGGAAGAGAGTAAGACAATAATGAAGACTAAAATGCACAATATGTAACATATCTGCACTGAAAAAACTGGCTAGACCTTTGTTATATATGTTTTATTGAGCTGAGCACTTACACTATCCTAAATGTTTCCAACAATGCTCAAAGCCAGAGAATATGTTGTTGTATTGGAGGTAGCGGTGAAACACCAGATACTGATATTTAGAGTGAGGAAGGAAGACCGAGAACGTGACTAAATAATGTAAAACTTTAATACATTTAATGAATAATAATAGTCATTGGTAAACATTTCATTGGTGGCTATTTAACATAATAAAGAAAAAAAAGGAAGAAAAAATTGGCTTGCATGCTGTAAGGCTCCACTATTCCAAAAATATTTAGTACACCAGGGTAGTGACGTTTTAGGCACACTGCCTCTTCATTAGACCAAGAAGTAAGTGTGCTCAAAAACATCACCACCTTGGTATATTAAATATTTTTGGAATATTGGAGCCCTGCAGTGAGCGAGCTGTTCTTTCCGTCATTGTGTCATGCTTACACTTGACTCAGCACCTGCTCTCTTTGGTTTGGATGTGCGTGTCTGCTTGACTTTTGGCTGTGCAAAAATTAAAATAAATATGTCCCATGATGCCGGGCTACTTGTCAACAGACTCCGCTTTTGTTTTGATTGTTTTGATTGAGAGACCCCCAGTGGCAGAGGTTACATGCTGTGTGTATAAGTCGTTTGAATAAACAACACTGCGCAAGCTGTAATCTATGAATAGGTGTTCTTGTGTATTTTAATAATGAAAATAATGGAGGCAAATTAAATTCAGCCAGTACAACTTTTTTTTGTTGTTGTTGACCGAGTCATTTGATAGAAGTGTTTTGATTATAATACAACAGAGAGCACTAAGGGATACAGAGTGAGAAGAGGGATGGAAGGAGGAGAAGTAAGATGAACCAAATCCATGTGAGTTTACTTGATGTTTTTTGAAATTGTCCACAATAGGAATACACACTCCGGAAGACTCACTGGACCAATCTGTGGTTCCCGAGGCTGTTTCAACAGAAACCACCAGCAACGACAGGAACCACTCTCCTGAGAGCGAGAGCAGCTGCACACCCTCTGTACGTCTGTTTCACCACGGCTCTGAAACAAGCTGACCTCACCTGCCTGTGTGATTTTTTTATTCAGCTCTCTCAATCTATATGTAAATAATTGAAATGATGTCAAGCCTTTACTTATCTATTTAAGCACTGTTACATCTGCTTACACATCACTTACCTCATGTGGCAGCTATCTTGTTTTCAAGAAAGACCATCCCATGAGGAAGATAACTCAGCACATTTGCAAAATATTTCTCTCATGCCGTGTTCTTTCATTTATCAGCTGCTGATTCATAAATACCATTTATGTCAGTATCGAATTGGTATTTATGATAGTGAATCTTATATCTTTGAAGAGGCAGCAAAACAAAAACCAAACAGAATTTTCCAAACAGAAGGGAAGGTACCATTCTGTAAGTCAACCCTTGTCTATTATGTATTGTCATTGAATCCTGGTATTGATCACTCATCTCTCTTTGGGTTTTCCTTGTTTGTGGTATTAAAGACTAAAAAGAAAGGAGGCAGCCTCAAGCAAGAGAAACACAGAAATGGCTCTGAAACAGCGAGACCACCTCGACCCACCACCACACAGGTTTGTCTAACCTCCTACAACTTGACCAATGCATTTCAACTAAAATTTCTTTTTAATTTATAGGATTTAATTGTATTTACAGTAGCCATTAGTTGACAAATTTTGTAGTTTTTAATTTCTACAAGATTTAATCCCCCCCAAAAATTAAGCTTCAAATATTTTCTGCTGTTCATTTTGAATTTAAAACTTTCTTATTAAACTGCCTTTGTTCTTTTATGTTGCCTTACATAGAGAGTCACCACTAGATGGTGCCAGATTTACCTATCACGAATGATGGTAATGAAGGTGTAGCCATGCATCTGTTTTTAAATTAATGTGATACTTAATTCTGTTATATAACATGAATATAAATCTTATCCCTGCAGTCTCGTGCCCGAGTAAAACCCTCCACACAGCTGAGCGCAGAGCAGTGCAGGCCTCAGGACAAGAAGGACATTTGTACAGGATGCAAAACAACCTTTGAGAACAGTAAAACAGGCTACCTAAAACCAACCATTGCCTTTAAAAATAAGACTGTCCCACCTGAAAACAACCAGCCAGTAATTGGACCAGTTCCCTTTAAAAATAAACTTAAGAAATGAGCCATATCACTTGAGAAACAGTGAGAGAGAACTCGCAAGCGAGAGGAAGCGTACAAGAGAGAAAAACTAAAGCAGAAGTTGCCTTCTTTGACGTATGCTTTTGTTAATGTAATTCTGGAATTCTGCTGTTTAACTGTGAACGGTGAAACTTGACGACCACAGACTAAGCACTGACAGCAGTGTCAAATAAATGGGCCGAAAATGCAGCTGAGGGCCTCAGCTGTGCCTCGTGCCAACGGAAGAGCCCCCCCGCTCTGAGGGGTTCCACCTCCTGGAACATTGCTGACCTTACTACAGCCAAGTGTTTGAGAACATCCAGCAGCCCAAAGAAGACTCACATTTTCTGTAAAGTGGCTGGCAAACACAGATAGAATGAGTTTGTCAGATATCAGAGGTGACATCTAATGGAAGGGCTTTCTTATAAAGTAGCAAGCTGGAGTTAGTTTAGTAAAGAGAGCCACCCTGGAGATTTGAGCACAGCACAGCTTGTTCCTTAATAAAACTATTTAGTTATTTACTTGCCCCCTGGCAGCAGATCTTGTCATTATTAAGGTCATCTCTTTATTAATATACACTGTGAATGTTTTCCTTTTCCATAATTAAATTAACAGTCCCTTAAAATCATGAAATCTTTAACATAAATGTGAATTTTAATTTTTAGTTAACAGGGATGTAATAATCTGATTGGAAAATATTTACATCATCCAAACAGATAGAATTGTTGAAAGAAATGTACTGATTGATTCCCATGTTTTGCAGTAATTTGTGATTACAACTTGAAGCTGTCTTTAAATCAGTAGTAGTATTTATATTTCTTTAGGAATAAGAATTAAAATGTGCCAAATATCATAAAACACAGACCTGTTGCACAACAATTTAGCATATTTTATTTTCAGTAAAACTGTTTTATAATTGCCTGCTAAATTGCAAAGAATACTGAAACAGAGTCGAGGATATTTTCTTGGATATAATCTCACAACACCAAAGTTCGCATTAGGGATTTTCTTTTTTTCCTGCTTTGACCTCTCAATTCCAAAAACGCCCTATTGCAGTGACTGCGCCCACTCAGTGTCAAAACAGAAAGACTGTCACACAGGCTGGTTACGCTCCATCTGAATGCAGAGGATTGGGACCGAGGGCAGCCACGGGTCTAATCTCGTTTGGAGGCCATTGAAAGCAGTAGGAGCTACTTTGAGGGCACTGCCATTCAAGCACAGGTTTTTCCGCTGTAGAGAGAATAATCCCCGGCATAGATACAACATTAAAGTAGCCAAGCATAACACACAGAGGCTGAATTTCAAATCCACCCATTTGCATCCTGAAGTGAATGAGTGCCAACAATGGGGGCTCCGTGTTCATGCACAGGCTCTGTGTTTTAGCGCGTATGCGTAAATGTGGTGTGTGTTTGTTGGAGGTATTTTTTACCTTTCGGGGAAGAGGCAATTGTCTTAAAAGTGTGGACACAGTAAATGAGCCTTTATCGAATTCTGTCCAGGTACACATACTGATATTAGGTGATGTTTTTTAACCTAGTGAGTAGAAATGCAAAACACTGTCTTTTGTTAGAATTATTTTAATCAGTGTGTGAGACTGAACAAATGGCATGTAAATTATTTTTGATTTAAGCTGCTTGCCAAAAGGACTGCAGCATCACTGACATAACTGTATGCTTTGTGGTTTACCCAGACTGCTATCAACAGCAGATGGAGCTGTAGTAAGCTGCTGAATTCATTTTCTGTAATTAATGTGACAGGAGAGTGCCATCCTTAAAGCTTACTACCTGTTTTTTTTTTGCATAAAGATGTGTAATTAGAGTTGATTGCTTCTGTCACTGCCCACTGAAACTGTGATGTCCATGTAATGTGTCACTAATGAATATGTTTTATGGTTATGTGTTGATGGTCCATTCAAACAAAGTCAATGTTTAAGAGGAATAAAAAACAAAAACATTGCAATTATTTGTCTAGTTTGTTTCACCTCCCTTTAGTACCAGGGTGGGGATCTGTTTAGACAACCTCTCGTACGGCTAATTTTAATTAGAAGAGGAAAGGGGGTTTCAACATATGGTCCTCATTGTCTTGATAAATTATTGGAAAAGAAAAAAGAGAAAAACATCTCCAAATTGATTTGTGCAAGCAGAATACGACCTACAGCAAATTGTACAAGCCTCAAGGTGGAACAAATTTAAAGAGACTGAAACGCATCAAGGAAATATGGAGGAATCAGTGTCTTAACGCATGATGACAGTAGGTTCAGATGTTGTTACAATACTGTCAGTTTGTATTCCTGCAAGCCAGCAGGAGCCTCCAGTTTTACTTTTACTCCGTTGGCCAAAACAACAGAGAAAAGAGGTGGGAGGGGAGGAGGGGGACAGAAGGAGAAAGGCTGTATGGTGGATAGGTTAGGGGCGTGAATTTGGGACAAAGCATGGAGGCAAAGGAAATTAGAAAATTCGTCGGGATGGAACAAGGGATGCGCCCCCTGCCCCCCACAAACCCTCCCCCCTTTTCCTCCAGCGGCGCTCCTGACAGATGGAAGTAAGGGTGGGTGGGTTGACAGGCTGGAGGGATTAAAACTCTGCAGCCCCATTTTGGAGCCTGAAGAGAGTGTCAATCCTGCAAAGGTGGGGTGCAGAGAGGCACTTGTGGCGAGAGTCACGGGGCGTGTGAAGTGGGTGCACGCAGGCTAATGTCAAAAGAGGCAAGGATGCTTCCCCTTCCTCGGCACCCCCTGTGCTCCATCCACCTTTATCCACTGAGGAGCGTGGAGGGGACCGCTAGGAAAAGGGGAGGGGGGCGCATCTCAATAACCTTAATAGAGCTCCTTTTAATTAATCAGCTCATCTGCAGAGCCCGATACCTGCAGCTGAACCCCCCCCACCCCACCCCTGTGCACTCCCCCTCCATCCTCACCCCAAACACAACATCCTCACACTGCTGCTGTGACATTGTGGTAATGAGGTAACACAGCTACAATGTCATGGAAATGTTGCGGAGACGTTATCTGTGGGAGCTCATCACACATGCTGATGTTCCTGATCCCCTTCAATGTTTGTGTTGTGTGTGGAGATGCATGTGTGTGCGTGCTGCGCCACACCACATCCACCCCCCCACCCCCCCAAAAAAGCTAAATAAATAAATAAAAACCTACAGATACATATGGTCAAATTGCAGGAGGAAACCATGATGCCTCTATTTTCTGCAGAAGAAGAGAGGGGAGGGAAACCCCCACCACAAGTAAACATTTGAAACAGATGGCAATTTCAAAGCAAGCCTCATCAATCTTTGTTGACACTACCCCTTTTTTAAAGCTACTCTTATTTGGGATATTTGCAATTATAATACATACTGTATGCTCATTTGAATATCAAATTAATTACTGAACACACTGGAGTAAATACCTCTTTTATAACTCCTTGTTAAAAGTGAAAAGTTCTTGACTACGGTTGGATGGTGTGTTAATTTACAGTGATATCTAATCCCAAGTTACTTCACATAAAAGGCATTACTATACATATTTTAATGGGGAGGTGGTTGTTTTCCAAGCAATTTTCTGCTAGAGTACATTTTTAATTTATTCATATTTAATTTATTGGTCTCTGCATACCCGCTCAGTAAAACTAATCAACACCATGTATGGGCCTCTTAAAGCCACATCTCTCCTTGGCAGGCAGACAGGCAGCCTCTGCATTGGGATAAGCTCTCCTCTCTTGTGCACGGAGCTCGGTGAAATGCGCCGCATTCAGTCGAGGAGGAGGATACCACCTCCAAGGAGACTGTTCAGTCTTCACAAACAAGCTTTTAATCAGAGGGAAAAAAGGTTGGGGAAATCAAAAATATGCCCATTCTTGAGTGATCCAAAGCATTTCGGTTTCTCCCACAGTGACCACCTTCACTGCAGTCAGAAGTTCGTCTGCTGGGGACAAAAGCTCGCCAACCTCCCCTCTCTCTTTCTGTTACTTCCTTCCCTCAAACTTCTCTGCCCTTGAATTTATTTTACGGAGCTTTTGCAGTCTTTTAACACAGTATGACTTGAGTTCTCATCACCTGACCACCTCCACTATACACTCCAAATATCTATCGACCCATTGACACACCTTGAGGAGGGATCTACACAACCTTACACATGGAAATGATTTCAATTAATTACCATTCGCCTTTGACAAGGCAAAGAGGAGGGGGGGAAACAAAGGAGAGCAGACAACAGGAGCATTTCTCTGGTGTAATGTGCACCATGTGTAATGAGCAGCGGAAAGGTCATTTGACACATTTCTGCCAGAATGAATTCATTTATTTCAAGCACTTAATTTTGTAGTCACCTCATTGGTGCACGGCTTGGAAGTGCACTGAGAGGGTGCATTACCACAAGTGGAGGCTTTAGTTTCCTCCCAACAGCTAGTGCTGACCACGGGTCTGTGGGAATGCCTGAAGAGAGGAGAGATAGTGAAATGGAGTGTGGGAGATCCAATCACCCCTTCTATCATAGGAAAATCGCCTCCATCACCTTCAGCGTAATTGGAGCATTCATTACAGTTCAGTAAAAATGCAGGTAGCCATTAGATGGGCAATTTAAAAGTAGGCTTCTGAAGAGTGAGAGACTTGAGGGGTCACGATACGGGGTCACAGTCAAGTAAATAATGGGAATTGGTCCCGTGAGGCTTGGAAAACCACAAAGCTTGTGGTCACGCACCAAAATACAACTCAGCGCAGGAGAGAGGCAAGAATTCAATCATCAGAGAGAAAATAAAATGCCCTCTGTGCCCTCTCGACATCACAGTAATTACAAGGAGAAGACTTTCTATGCAGTTTACTGTCATATTTACTCAAACCTGGTGCGAATGATGTTGTGTGACCACTGGAAACGGTTCTGTTCTTTTATTCACAAAGCTTACATCCAAGTGCAGAAATTAGAAATCTGTGCATCTATAAGATCACATATCAAACTTTATTTTACACCCGCTGGATGCTATGCAGGTATTGTACTCACAGTGTTTACAAGGTTACAAAGTCAACTATCAAATTCAAGAATTGTCCTTAACCCTTCACATCATGTTGGAGTCTTGCACACGGCGACTTTCAATGGGAAGGATGTTGCCTTCAGCTGCCACTAGAGGCCTCAGTCCGGCTGAAAGTTGTCGGCTACCACTTTGTTTTATATTATGTTCTGCTGCTGCTTGTTAGTTGTGTTTTAACGTTTTTTTTTCTCCTCAGGGAAATATTTCACTGTAAGCAAAACCAGAAACATTTGCTTGATCAAAGGAAGCATATTTAATGTGTTTAGGTTTGAAAACAGAGTTGTCTCTCATGTTCCGAAGGTTATTTTTTAAAAACTTTGTTCAAAACAAAGAAAAGCACAACAATAGCTCGTGTGCGGCAGTGCTTCATAAACTCTAAACACGCCTGAAGTCACTACTGATAACACGATTTTAGATTCTCTTTGAGAGCTTTAAACACTCATACAACAAATCTGCGTATTTATTTCTTTGAGAAGCTCCCGCTAATGACTGTTTTTGCAGGAGAAAGTGCTTCTACATTAAATATGAATAAACACATCATGATGAAACAATTAGGCAACGGTCTTCTGTGTAGCTGCTTTAAGTATTTGGATGCCTAAAAAGACTGTGATAACAAAAACAAAGTTGTAGAACAGTATTTACAAATTAGCCTCACTTCTCAGCGGAGAAGAATGCAATTAACGAGCTTTGCACTGAGAAAAACCCACACAGGGCCTCTCTTCTCAAGACTGAACCTTCAGGATTTATGAAATAAGATAATAATCAATCAGAAGTTTTCGTTGCCTATTGGAAGGGATGCCCAGAGGCTCATGATAGGATGACACATGGCCTCGGAGTCAGGCGCTCTCACACAGCATACAGGGTGTGTTTTCCTCTAACCCTTTTACCACTCAGGAGGCAGATTGGACTTCTCACTCTCAGCTACTCCGCATTATTGTCCATTATCACACCGCGGTCCATGTGTAAGGTGACAGTGGTGCTCTGATGGAGAGGCGACAGGGGGACCCAGACTGCAATAACATATTATTAGCTTTTTTCACAGCTCCACTGGGCTGGATTTACACTGGATATCCAGAGACCTCAGAGGGCAGCCCACTGTCACAGCAGCGTCCACCAGCAGAGCAATTGCCAGAGACACACCAGTGTGTGTGGACTGAATAGCCTCGCACCCACGCAAGGGACACGCTGGGCACATGTACACACACACACACACACACAGACATGCAAACAGAGTGTGTCTGTAATCAGTGACAGGCCTTTTCCAATTAGCCTCAGTGTGCTGTCATTCTTGTGTGCTATTAGTGCTGCATGTTCTCCTTTTGTCCTGTAAACTGTAAACACATCTCCAGCCATCCCTGTGCGGTGTCTGAGTCAACAGATAGATAGATAGATAGATAGATAGATAGATAGATAGATAGATAGATAGATAGATAGATGGATGGATAGATGGATGGATCAAATTATAAGAATGCATTTAAATCCATATGAGGAAGAGTGTTGCACATCAGCTGCTCCTGTTTAATGCAAGATGCTCTTGTCCTTGGTAATGTTAACAGTCTCCCTTGTGACTGATGCCTCTTGTCCCAGCCCTGTTTATAAAACAGTCAGAACTTCGTTAAGAGACAATAACATCAGCCAAGCTCAATTATGGTGACATTTTGCTGACATGCAGATTGCCTCCTCTCAATCTTTTTTATGTAAAATACCGATGTGCCAGTCACATATGGATGGATGAACTTTGGGAGAATCAATGGTATTGATGAATCATAGATCATACGAGTCAACAAGACTGACACTGGGCGAGTGAATTCATCGCACGCTGAAAGTCAATATTAAATTGTAATCATAATCAGACAAAGTGAGTTATGTATAATCAATAGCACAATTATGATAGTACGTAGGACTTGTCCTTGCAATACAGACAATAAGTGCATTCAAACTGGCTGCATTATTTTTATTACAGTATGAGCGTGTGTGGATGTCTGTGCAATCATATTGGTGTCCTAGTTATTTATGGACGCACACATTATCTCAGGCAGCTTATTAAATAACATAACTGCACAATACTAGTAATAAATATACCAAGGACTCCAAGGTATATTTAACATTGCCATGAATTGTTGGAAACTCTGGAAGTTACGGATTTTGATATGAAACATGTGAAAGGAGATTGTCGGCGGAGGAAGAGAGTAGCATACAATAAGGCTGCTAAATCCAGTGAGGTGATGGCATTTCATTGTCCTTTGGTGTGCCTTGAGATACTGCAAGGATTGCAAGATCGTTCAAAGAGCAACACTATATGTATGTGTGGATGTATGTATGGGAGTATCATGTTAAATTAGGTGTAATTTTGTGTATTTTTCAGATTTAATTTCCTAAATAAGCTTCTGTACTTCTTCTGCTAAGACAAATACTTAAGAAGTATATGTTTTTAAAACTTTTAAGGCTTTCCCAAGTAACTGGCTAATTTAAAAGTTCAATGTGAAATAAACCAACTCCCTAGTCACACAAT
>JAPQLA010000001.1:14596376-14609507 GCA_029822935.1 Naso vlamingii | reverse complement strand
TTTAGCTTCATTCAGTGACTTTTGTCAAAAGAAAAAACTGAACTTTTGAAAAAGTCAATGTCTTTCCAATAAGTCCACTAATTATAGCTGGGAAGGGGCAGAACATGAATAGAGGTTGACTTGATAATAAGGTGACCAGATTTCTGAAATGAAAACTGGGACATTTCAAGCTTAGTGTAAAAAAAAAATCATTAAATATTATCATTATGAAATAAGAAATGGGAACAACACAGTTTTGTGTATTTTGACGACTTGCAAAGGATGAAGTGGTAACAGGGGTGTCTATATTCTTAGTTTTTGGGGGGGTTTTTTGGTTTTAAATCTTGTCAATGACATTTCTTCTTCTCTAAAAGAACCACACCTCTTCCTGTCTGCTCCTCTCTTCCCTCTCCTAGTGTTGCTCTACTTAACCTCTTACATTTTTCTTCTCCTTTTCTTTACCCTTCTTCCTTCACTTTACCTTTTCACCTCACTCTTACACACTGTCCTCCCTTGACTTGTTTACTTCAAATAATTTTTCGTACTCCACTTCACTTTTCTATCAGTAATATAATAATTAGTAACATATACTGCCATTGGTGTGGCTGTAACATAGTTTATTGAAAACATTACCATGTGATAGCTATTTCAATATTTTGTTATTAATATGTAAATAGGTCTGCAGTCTGATCCAACCATAGATATATACGTGTATATATCTATGTGCTCCAACTCTGACTTGTTTTTTTCTTCTGCCCTCATAAAAAAGGGGATTTGCTTCTTCTTCTGTCCATGGAGTAAATGAGCAAAAATACAGACAGTGCCACTTTGCCATAACAACCCACATTCTGGCCATTTCTGGGGACAGCTTTAGCTGGCGACAGGTCGCCCAAAATGGGGACTGTCACTGGAAATCGGGGACGACTGGACACCTTACTTGATTAGCAAATGGAAATTTTGAACTAACTGTTACGCACAAAAGTTATGATTATTAACAAGTTAGTACTTAACATAAATAAGAGAGAAACTGTATGTGTGTGGTGGAATGATAAAGTTAATGTTTGATGTTAAGCCTGTTAGTCAAAGGCTGTAAGAATCCACCAACAGAAAAAGTTACTTTTCCACATTTCGGACATTCCTCTCGTCCGCCACTAACAGAATTTTGTCAGGAGTGACTGCAAAGCTACAAGCTAACATGATAGATGAACCGTGACGTCATGGTCCCACAATTCAGGTTTCACATCACAGGTTGTAAAGGAGTGTATCAGGAAGAAATAAATGCTCCTCTCAGAGAAATTTAGGAATTGCTGCTTGAGTGGGTTATGTCAACAGTTTCAATGGAGAACAGGGAGAGAGGATTCTAGCAAAATGACGCCTTTCTGCTCTCACAGACTAAAAAGGCCACTAAAGCTGGCTCAGCCAGCTGGTGCACCACCATAGACCTGAAAGATTAGTTTTTCATGTTGTAGTGATGCCTTGAGATGAAAAGTTTCTCTGTGTAGCTTTCTAAGGAGTGGCCCACAAATAAATACAGCACACTGGTCTTTAGGTCCTCCCTGGGTGCAAAGGTCTCTGCCAAGCTTCTAAAGTCTTCTTCTACCTACATGACCATAAGATTATTTTGGCCTGGTCCCCAGAGTCAGCTATGTTCCACACAGCACAGTTGATGCAGCATCTCACTATGCACGAAAACTGGTCTCTGTTGGGGAGTGCAGCTAATTTCTGCTACACTAAATGCCGTATCCTCTAAGTCCAGGTGCACAACAATGACAGCTGTGATTCTCATGCATCTTTTAGGTATATTGGCAGAAGCTCACTCCGTAGTTCTCTTGGGTGTCCTGCATATGAGATGAATGCAGAAATGTTTTCAGCATCTGAGGTTGGCCCCAAATGTCACATGTATCACAGCCTGAATATTTTCCCCAGCAGTCAGCCAAGTCTGGTCCACTGGGAGAGTGTCCACCTATGAATCTGTGTTCACAGACAGTCTCCTTGATGGAAAGGGATTGGACTTGCATGACAGTTCTTCCATTTAGCTCAAGGCCTTTGAACTCCCCGAAACCAGAGCTATAACTTATGGTACGGATCCAAAGGAAGCTGTAACACAACTTTGTGTTTTGATTCCAGCCTTTGGCTGGCAGGCACGTTCTGAGATGCATTAGTGGATTAGGAGACACTGTAAACATTGCTGTGGCAGAAATGCCCTTATTAACAAGTCATGGCTGAAGTCTGAAGGCTTCTACTCTTTTACCATGTCAGTTGGTGGACAGAGGATAAGGTGCCGTTAGGCTATGGTCGACTGGATATGAAGTTGCATGAGATCTTTATAGCTTTCATAACCCTGCATGAGCAATGTAACTTGCAATGCCTTATATTGTGGGATAATGATGGCTTGCAGACCTTTATTTAGTCTACATTTGCACTGTGCTAGTTTTGATTGTTGGATTGCCTTTTTTCTTTAAAAGGAAAATCCACCACTTTTCATGTGAATGCCCAATAAATCATGATGGTAATTGTAGTCAACTGAAGCAATAAATTCCTCAATTTGTGTCATACTGACAGAGAAAGCTGAGTTTTCTGAGCTGTCCTGCTCACACAGCTGTTCTTGCAGTTCCTGCGTGTACCAGGTACATTGCATCACAAAAAAAAACAGTACTTGCCGGGTCTCCAAGGTTGTCATCCATTGCATCGGAACATTTCTTGTAGTTAATATTGTGTAGTTTTCAAAAAACATGGGTTTTTTTAGTCGCCAAAGTCAGAAAATCCTCTCAAAACAAATGGCGGTGGCTCGCCTGGAGTGCGAGGGGAAATGCGATGGGCAAACAGCTTGTAGTTCTCCCGGAACCAGTGACATCACTGGTTTCAGGAAGAACAAGAGGTTTTGGAGCTGCATGCAGAGAGACAGAGGATATTGAAAAAAAATACTGTTCTGTTTCACATCATATTCCTGATTCAGATAGATAGAGATAAGGTTGAAAATCAGCAGAGTTTCCCTTTAATAATGTTTTGTGTAAACCAAGCTTGGAGCATAGCATCTCACCTTCCCATCCTCTATCACAACAGGGGCCGGAAAGACACCTGTCCCTACGTAATGAGTTCATGTCGATTTTATGTCATGCTGGTGTCACAGCAAGAAGTCCAAGTGCCATGTTTGCCCCCGTAAACCTACAGAGCGCCTGTTAACTGTAACTGTGGCTCTATGATAGACATTTGTGTTTTCACATTGCCACTG
The DNA here is from genome assembly GCA_029822935.1 of Naso vlamingii. Lineage (NCBI taxonomy): Eukaryota > Metazoa > Chordata > Actinopteri > Acanthuriformes > Acanthuridae > Naso > Naso vlamingii. The sequence goes on along the minus strand of JAPQLA010000001.1, from coordinate 14,606,296 downwards.
CACGAACTGCTGATGGTTGACTGCTTGACGCACCAGAGAGTGTTTGTTTTAACACCGCAATCAAAAAAGCTTTGGATTACCCAAAGGATCAGATATTTAATGTCTGTGGCCAAAGGAGACCCAGCCAAGAATGCTGGAGGGGAACACGGCCAATTGGGCAACAGGACCGAAGCTAGCTAACCTAGCAATGCAAACGGGCTCCGCAATCTTAACAGACATCATGGCAGAAGTGAAGATACAATGGAGGATATTGATAGAGGAAGCTAAGAGGAGAAAAAGAGAGTCATACCTGGCAAGAGACAGGAGTAAATGTTTCCCTAGCTTTCAGTCGTAGGTGAGTCTCAAAAAATAAAAGGCGGCAAGATAAATGCTGAGGTGGACTTCTCACTGTTGGACTAGTAAGTAATATTAGCTTGCTTGCTAAGTTATGCTACTTGTATTGGTGCATTTGCCTCATGTCTAGCTGTTCAGTTTAAATCATCAGCCAAATTATCTCATTCTAGAAAAGTTTAAGCTAGTCAATGTTAATCGGGTGTTAGCAGCTTATTGTGTCTGGTTTAGGTAACGTCCACTTTGCATACTGCTGTGCTGAGTTACTGACAGCCATTTCAAGATATCAGTTTTTCAGTACATGACAATGTTATGAAAACTTGGGATTTGTATGACAGTTGACTTGCATTTAGAAACAGGGAGGGAGATCACACAGAATAACAATTTCTACATAATATTTATGTTGCTTTAACATTTTATGGTGAGTTCATTGGTTTTCTCATTGAGAAATAAAAATAAAATTGGATATTTAAATTGGTGATCAGTCATTTTTTACATCAAGACAAAGGCAGAGTGAGATATATAATGATCATTCTGGTGTGTTTTCTACCTGAACAAAGGTCTGACAACAAGGACAGACAAGGCACAGTCCTCCAAAAATTGCTCTATAATTAAATGTTTACATAATTCGATGGATCATTTTGGTTCATTTTAGAATTCAAGTGCTTCACTGACACAATTTCCTCTCCCTAATTACAATTTCCTTTCAGACTGACATTTACAATGCAATCCTCAGATCTGTGGAAATGTGCATTTGATTTATTATTTCTCCCTTCATCATAGCAGTTAGTGACAAGAAATGAGTTTATAAAAAAGGGGGCTCTAATTATCAAGGCCTTTGACCTGCGCAGCTGACTTATTATTGTATGTCAGAGACAAGCTGAACATTTTTGACAACCGTGTACATGAGAGAAAGATCAGAGGAAAAAAAATAGGTTGCTTCAGTTTTCCCAAAATGCCTCTCTGCTATTGAAATGATCTGATGGAACATCAAACATTTGTGGCTGTGCATCTTTCAGACAGAAGACAGACAAAATTATTTGATGCCATCTGAGGCTCACCAGTGCTGAGGATCACAATGCAGCTCGTTGACACACTGGTGATTATTCATGGCACTCACGCATTATTATCCTGGAGAGACTGAACAATGGTTTTCTCTTGTGGGGAGTGAGCAGTTAGAGTTTTAAACTCTGCCAAAACAATCGCCCTATGCATTTCTCGCAGCAGTGAAACAGTGCAGGGCTAGAGGGATGCAGACATCTCTGTCTCCCTTGGGTGTAATCTGACTTAGATAAATATTTGCTTTGTGTCTGAGCATCACAAAAAACCATTGTGATGCTCATGCGAAGCTTGCTGTGATTGCTTTACTCCACCACAGAGATAGATTTTAGCCTTCAAGTGACTTTTACTGATGGCCCTCCATATGCAGCTAAAAGGGGAATTTAAATTATTTTAAAAATCATTGAAAAAATAAAGAAAAACCACCTTGAATAATTTCACAAACATATTAACTGGTATATAAAATTATTCTTGACATGAAATCAGTATGTATGTTGTATGTTGTAAGGGTTTTTTCCTTTAAAAACAGGCAAACAGGTAAGTTGAGTATTGGAAGTGACACAAATGATATTGCTTTGTCTTTGAAGTGCTCCTATAAAGCTGTTTTCTAAATTTCTGCTTGCCCCACAGCACACGCTGGCCCATGTAGCTCGTGTTTTACCATCACACACATCCATCACTGAGTCAGGAATCATATCAATACTTGCCCATTTTCCCATTTGGGGAGAGCTGAGTAGATCAATTCATTTAAAAGGAACCACAGCCAGACATCCGTTTTAGAGATTAGAGCATATATTGGCTAGTCATCTGATGGAGGGTTTAAGGTTCATTAAGTCAATGGGATCTTTAATCAATAGGCAAACTTTAAGTCAAGGCTTTTATGGCAGAACTTCCATTGCATATCTAGTTACGCTGGTAAGGCAGAAAACACTAAACAGCCTCAGCCTTATTTTCATGATGTTTATATTTCCTAACTTTTGTGTATTTTTGTCTTTGGTGAAGAGCTATTCTGACAAAAGGCCAAACTTTTATGTAACAGGATACCTCAAAAGTACAATGATGTATTTAGAAACTTGTGGAATGGATTCTCTGTGAAACATATTTAGAATAAATCTGTTTCATAACCGTGGTGATTTGATGAGACTTTAAGACAATAAAAGTAAGGAAACACTGGTGAACAATAATTTCTTGTTTCATTCTCAAACTCAAACAACTGTCAAATGAAATGTTACATTGTCAAAGACAAAGGATGAAAACAAAGGGAACACATCAAATGCGTACTGCCATATTCTTACAGTATTGTCTGAATGACAATGGGGGAAAACTCACTAGAGTCCTCAATCACAGGGTTTATGTAAATCCTGCAACTCAAGTTTCTGTCTACAGTCCAGCAAACCCCTCTCCAGCTAAATCATCGGGCAAACTCCGGCCGTGATTTTTAAGTGTCACTTGTGTCCACCTGAATTATTGTTTGTGTGTAATGCAGGGGAAGAACCAGCATGCAATGAGAAGTGGTTGTGTCCTCTGATTGATTGTTAAGTGTTGTCCAGGAGCCCATTGCCAGACTCCACTTAACGGCCGGCACAGCAGAAAGCAATCAGTGGCTGTTACTAAGGGTCTCGTGGGGACGGGTCTGCTCATGATTGATCTTCAGTGGATCTCTGAAGATGTCTCTGAGAACTGGGTATCACCAGAGTCGTGTTCAGGTCAGAGAGAGTGCCCTCAGACTTGAATGTGTGGCATCACATCCACTGAAAAGTTTAGCTAGTTCAACAAAAAACAAAGTCAGGCACTCTTTTCACAGACGTAACTCAACTTGTTTGGAGAATATGACATGTCTCGGTGTGTCTAATCATAAGTGGTGCAGCCTTATGAGGCGTGTTAATTGGCGTGACAAATTGTGTGTATTTGCATGCATCCTTCATGTGGTAAGTTAATGGCAAATTACTGCATGAAGCAGTGAATTATAGTCAAACGCTAAATCCCAGTGGATATACGTCGTGTCTCCTGGGTCGCCACTATTGTACCTGAGGACACACACGCGCGCACACAGCCGCCTCTAGTATCAGGCAGTAGAGCTGTCGGCTCTCCGGTGGTGTGTCAATGTGTTCAGTGACCACAACGCCTGGTGTTAGTCTCATTACAGAGGGATCAAAGGGACATGAGCTTCATAGCAGCGGGGACTCTCTTCAGCCCCCTGAGAAGCAACTCCTCCTCTAATCTCAAAGGTCACATTTAGTCATTCAAATATGAAACAGCATCACATCCTTTGCACCCATGTGACCTGCTGGAGGCTTCTCTGCAGCCGAGGTGCAGAGAAAAAGACAAAAAAAAAAAAAAGCCATGAAGAAGATGAACAGAATGGAAAACTGCGCGTATGCATATGACATGTAGAAAAAACTGTAGTCATCCTTTACCAATAATAAGCCTCTAAGATGCCCAAAATGATGTTGTGTTGATGACCCCATTGATATTTTATCTAGACTAGTACGTAATGTTATTTAAATATTCAATTAAAATTCTTAGGCTCTGTACCATGCAAACAATAATCCTCATTAAGAAGCTGGATGAGGGTTTGTCCTTGCACAGTGTCAAAATGAATGAAAATAACTGCCATGAATTGTGCAAACACTTAGTGGCAATTTTATATTCTGTGCAAACACTGTTCCAACAATGCTCCGATGTCGGAGGTTAAGTGTGGAATGCAATCTATGTTTAAGATGAAGCCCAACTATTCATCCACGAGTATCCCTCTATTTAACATAGATTTAGTTTTATTTTCAGATACATGCAGTGTTTTACGCTCACTTCCATGTAACATTACATGTGTAAATAAATCAGTTCAACGTGCAGAAAGCGACTACAGTCGAAAGGCACAAATGCTGCTACAAACACACAACAGTTACAATTAAAATCACACCAGTGATTTTTGTCACGGAATTTAGTTTCCATTCTTTAAATGACACAGTGAGTGGACAATGATGGTGGCAGCTAATAACATTGCGGTGCCAACAGCAGTTCCTCGGGATCTGAGCAGCTGTTCTGCAGTCTATATTGGCCTGTTCTTCAAGTGGAGAAAAAAAAGAGCAACCTAGATGAGAATTTTGTGCTTCAGTGGCTATTGAAAGATGAGGCAATAAACTGCTAAACTTGAGTAATCACACACTCCCCGAGGAATTTCTCAAATGGGGATGGTCAAAAACCTTGAAATTTGAGCCCCTCGCACGCGGCCCAGGCTTTAACATTTGATGAGATTCATTATTGTAGGGAGCTGAATACAAGTGTCTTCTGATTACAGGGCCCACCATTAAAAGTTCCCACCAGTGTGCATTTCCATGGTAGAACGTCAATGGGATTAAAATCTCAATTCACTCCAGTCAATTCTCCAGTAACAAGATTTCATTAAAAGCAGGCAGGGAGGAAAATGGACTCGAAAGCACTGAAACAGCTGGACTATAAATTATAAAAATGTGCTTTCTGCTAACTGAACACACCTTCAGCTTGCAGATGCATTATTATTTAATGTTCAGAGGAGCTGGTTTTATGTAAATTGGAGTCTTCTATTCTCCTCAGTCGCCTTCTCAATGCCAGGTACTTCCAAACCAGGCAAAGGGAGAGATTATGCAAACCAATTAACATATGAAAATAACGTATTAATATACTGTCTCTGAACTGTATCCAATCAGTTCCTTTTCACTGGCGTGTGTACAAAACAATTAAAATTAAATTTATACTGCTCTTCCTTAACATATTCTGCAGCAAGCGGAGTCAGTGAGCAAATGCTGACAAAAGTTTTACAGGCCTGTGTTCTTCCTTAAAGGCACTCTGACTTTAAGAATATTTATAAGAAGGCATGCTAATAAATTCCAGTCTTTGTTTCCCCCTAATGATGTGTGCATCTGAGACAAAGCAGTGAAATCCATAGCGTTAGCCAGGTGCTAATGAATGGCTTACATTATGCTGTCCGCTAATTACTACTGCACCATAAATAAAACACAAGACAATCAATTAGTGCAAGACGTGTGTTTGTTAGTCATGGGCAGCAAGTTCCTCCAGGCCAAAGCTTTGCACTGAGTTGCCTCTTCAGGGTGCAATTTTGAGATAGATAGGATGAGTTGAGATAAATCACGTTTTGAATGTTGCTGAATGCACTTCAGGCAATCTATTTCTACTCGTAGAGATTACTAGCAAATAATATCCAGGCGGTTTTAACCGAGAGGTGAGCAAAGCGTTAAAATGCACATGAAGCAGAAAAGTCCTTTCCACTGAATTAGACAAAAGAAATCCAACAGGCGGCTATCGTCTCTCTGCCTTTTAATGGAGCTTTGCAAAAAGGCTTTCTCCCCCACTTCATACAAAGCTCCTCCAGTTTCCCAGACACCAACTGGCTGACGTATCACACTTGATTTGAACCAGAGCAGGGGAAATCAGAGTGCATTAACACTGCATGTAGAAGGCACTAACTGAATGATCCTAGCATTATGCGGCCTCTGGCCTGGCCTATCTGCGTAGTTTGATGCATAATTTGAACATTAATGTAATTTACATTTTAACACAGTCCCAAAAGTAAACTGATTAGTTGATAGTTATCTGCTAATGTGCCAAGAGGACCCACATGTCACTTGCATGCAGGCGGAGGGACGGGATTACACATGACAAGGTTGGCCTTGCAGGGGCACAAAGAGACAATGCCTGCCAGAAGGATAGACGCCAGAGAGAGGTACCACACACACACACACACACTCACACACACACACACGCACATTAAGTGCAACACAAAATCTTGTGAGGTAAGTGGTTGTCGTTCAGATTTGCTAGTGTAGCATTTCTGTCTAACAGAATCTATCTTTCTTCTTTATTTTCAAGGACCTTTAAACAGATCATAGAAATAAGGAGGGGGAACCTCACAATAGATCTAGAGGATACAACACGAAGTTCTCGGCTGTTTTTGTGGGCCTTGGACCACTTGGTAAAATCTACATAAACATGCTTGTGCAAAGTCTTGAGAGAAGTTCACTTCCCAGGGATCGCATTAATCCATCTAAAATTCAAATTTAAAAACTTTTTAAAAGTATTTCTGGGCCATCAAATGTCTTTTATCTCTGTCCCGGCAGAGAACCCTCTTTTTCATGGGACAAATTAGTGCCCCTGTAGATGACAGAAGCGCTTTAAAGAAAGTGCAACAGAGTTGCAGTCCCATGATGCAATGCTCCCAGTGGTTACATCTGCTCCATTCTTTCATCTTTCTCCATTGTTAGGTGGGAGCTGTCACATTAGGAGGAGAATCGTGGCTCCTTCCCACCCCCAAGTACCCCTATTTTCCCATTCCAGCAGTTGGCAGGGTGGCAGGCCCATACAAAGGAGCGTGCACCAGGAGCACAGAGGGGAGCACCGTTAGAGGAAAAACAGTTTGGGAATTAAGGTCATTAATTTTCCACTTTCAAGGGCTGCCACACAGACGGAGATAAAGTCAGCATAAATATTCCGCCGAAGTTTCTCCTGTTTTTCTCCTCTCCCCATTTTCATCGGCAGCTCATTTATCTCCATGCTGTCAATTAGAGGCAAAAGCAAAGAACTAATTAGGAACTGTGCAATTTTAATTAGCTGTTTTGATAATTAAACTAATTGGTTCCCTTGTGTTTCTGCAATGTGTGCTGAGAACTTTTTTGATATCTGGGCAGCAGATTTCCCATCCGCTGGTTAATTAGTCACTTTTGCATTAAAAAGGAGCCTTCCTTAATAGCCTTAATTTGCAGTTGAAAAGAGAATCTACCATCAATAATTTGTGTAATTGGTAACCGTTTGATTGTAATTTAGAGGCACGGCCGGACAGCTCGGCATGTCTAATTCCTAATGACTAGGATTAAAGTTGGATTAACTGTTTGGGAAAGGGATTCACTCTCTCCTCTTTCCTACCCACCAAATGACACCTTGTCTACATTTGATTGGTCATGAAATTCAAATTGACTAGGTGAACAGCAGGACTTACATCACTGCTATTACTTTCTATATGGTGAGCCTGTCAGGCTACATAAAAAGGATTCTGATAATTATCTTTTTCCACTCGTCATCTCAGGAGCCGCACGAGGAAGAGAACACAAAACGTGTGGTTACAGTTTATAATGTGATGTGTTTAACTTCTGCTATTAAACCCATTTGTGTACAACTCTGAGGGGGGAACATAGCCAAGATCAGCCACTAGGAGGAGCAGAGCCTTAAATCTCAGCAACAAAGTAAAGTAGGTCTCTCAGTTCAGTGAAACTTCATTCAAGCAGTGAGCAAAGCTTTTCCCCCTGAACATAAAATTGCATGTTAAACAAAGTGTACATCCACACACAATAACTGAAGATCTGCCTGTTACATGCCAGTTACATACTTAAACTCAATGCAAACATGACATTACTATAAGTTATTTTGTACATTTACTTACCAAACTGCTGTTTGCTGCAGTAGCAGAAACACCAGGGGAAATCACACTAATGTTTACAGGTGCCAGCTTAATGCCAGAATACATTTGAATATTGCTAGAAGCTGGGAAACCTGGGCTAAAAGCATATCATTCAGCATCTTAACTATCAGGCACCATCTCTATACTTTTACAACACAGAGCCCCCGTCAGTAGTCTGATTAAAAAGCACCATTCATCCCACTTAGCCAGAATACAATTAAGGGACATGGCTTTAAAAGCCCGGCCCTGAAGCCTCTCCCCATCCCACATAAAAGGAGCACTCTCCACTGAGCCTTGCCTGTAAATATCATGTTTGATATGAGGTTTTAATCTGCTTAGCCATTCTGAACTATAGAATGGGCTCATCCTCTCTGTGAAACCCCTGTCCAATGGCTGTGTGCCTGAGGACGAATGGGAACACAACACTAGTGCGCTATCTGATTAGGTGGGGTTAATTACAGAGCACTGTTTTGTAGTGGCTGCATTTGAGGGCCGCCCATAAATAGATGGGCATGGCTAATGCATGCTCAGAAATGAATTTTAATTAACTGAGTGTCAGAGAAGCTCACTCAGGGGCTTGTTTCTAGTATGTACTGACCCGACTGTTGAATGTGGAGTAGGAAAGGGTCTGCACCCAAGACACTGTGAGAGGGGTTGAAGAGTACCCCATGGCCTACATGAGCTATGAATCAGAGACACACATGATGCTGTGTCTTCCCAGGTCATTTATATTGATGAGAGCTACCTTGATTAAGAGCCACTGTGCAACCTGACCATGTCTTCACATTATAATTATTGTTAAAAACAGGAGTGGGACTGATGATCTCTGCAGCCACTTGTTCAAATAAGGAATCAACCATCAGCAACAGTTTAACATCCAGCCAACTAATTTTCTCGCAGTTTCAAGATTTTGTAACATGCACACTCCAAAATCTTTAGTGTAACTGTGGTTACTCCTCACATTAACCCTACACACACCATTTTTGTCCCCTCTGTGACCAGTCTTTATAGAGTGTTCCTGTCCACATTCAAATGTCAAACGGCGATTTGAAGTCAAGCCCCGGTGATACCGAACCATTCTTTCCCCTTTCCTTTCCACTTTTCTGTGTGATTGGATTAATTATGTGTCAGTCACTTTGCTAGAGGTCAGCAAACATACATTCCCGGTCATAAGTCATCAATCTATGTGACCGTGGAGATGAAAAGTCAAGCATGTCAGCCAGAAAGCTGGACAGAGAGGGATCAGCCCATTGATTTCAGGGCCAACCCAATCTTACCACACCACGCCGCCCTCAGAACTGAAATTATCCCTATGGGCTATATGTACTGTACAATGAGCTTTACACCTTAGATTTGTGCACGATAACAGTGGCAGTTTATTTAAGAAAAACTTGTTTCATGAATACAAAGAACTTGGCTCAGTATATCTCACATATTTTATTCAAAGTTTAACCTTCCCAGATAAAAAATCTTCACAGAAGAGCTTCCACTGCACAGAATCTTCCAAAAAATATGGTCTAATACAGATCTTAAAGTGGCACTTGATCTGAAATAGTTTGGGAGTAATTATTATCGCAATTATTGGATTGCAAAGTAGATAATGATAATGTGACTTAAACTAGGGTTGTATTATCTGCTGCAAAATGTAACAGAAGGCAAGGACAGACTGAGCAAGCTCACACCACAGACAGCCTGCTGGCTGCTGACGAACCAGCATTATCATACTCCACTCCACTCTCCTAAATGGCTAATCTTTGTTGGATCTCACCCTTAATTGGTTAACAGTCTCCGCAGGGCAAGTGAAAGTGGTGCTATTTAAGGCGCCACCATGAAACAGCAACACTTTCATCTTGGCAATAACAGGCAACAATTATATTACCAGATTCGAAACTGAACCTTCTATCTACCCACTAATCAAAAACGCAGCCCATCTGTTGTGCTGTCGCTTTTGAAACGACTGTTTATCTGCAGCCTGTATGATAACTGCGTCTGGACACTAATTAACTGCTAAATAGACCACAATTAGATGCTATTTCTATTAAATTCTGCACGGGGAAAAAGTACAGAGAAGACTAACGGCAAG
>JAPQLA010000001.1:14561236-14571777 GCA_029822935.1 Naso vlamingii | reverse complement strand
GGTGCTTAAAGGTAATTTGTAATATAATTTGTGTTTCATAATAAAGGAAAAAGAGGTTATATCCATGGTATTTTCATAATTTGTTTGTACAGAATATGTAATGTGCTGTAGCTGGAGGGTGAAAAGTAGCCACAGGTGTCACACACTGTTTTGACTGAAGGCAGAACTTAGTGTCAGCAGTGAGTTGTGCTCCCTCCATCATTCGTTTTCACAACCTGTGCGCATCAAGTCAGCACCATGTCCGCAGCTCAGCAGGGTGTAATGGAGATGGGTTAGAATAATCCTACGTGCTGTTACAGGTGTGTGCATGTCAGACTCTGTAAGTGACCGAGGTTATCTAGGCTCTTTTATAGCCTTAGTTCCCTAAGGGAGAGAAAAAGACATCACTATGCTCAGGTGTGGTGAAACCTGCAGCAGACCCTGCCACTTGACTGCCATAATGACACAGGAGGTGGGAGGCAGCAGGTTATAACTAATGGGGACGACTTTGAGGTGAGAAGTAAACAAAAGGAAAAAGAATCAACCTTCATTTCAGCGTGTGAGAAACCAGGGTTGTCAGTTAGTGCGGGAAAACTGCAGAAGGGTGATCAAAGGAAAGACCTTAAACACGAGTGGAGAAACAGGTTGACAAGGTCCTCACAAATAGGGGTCACTGAATGGTTTGATTAGTATTAAAGTGATGTGAATTATATTTGGATTGACATGAGCTCTACGCCACCATCATCAAATCACCAAATAAAGAATTTCTTTAAAAAAAAAAAATGTGTTCCAGAGGCTGAAAGAATCTTTGGCAGGGCACATGTGGTGGCCCAACATCTTACTAAGACACTATTAGGGCTGGGAAGTAAATTGATTTTCTTTAGAAATTCGAATCAGTTTGGTTGGACGATGTTCAAAATGCAAATCATGAAAATCGATTTTCCTTTAACTAGGGTAAATACGGTTGCTGATGGCTCTCTCTCAGCTCTGGGCTCTTATTTTTCAAAAGTGAAGTTTGGTGATAGTCAGGCTGGCACTTTATTAATCCCAAATTGGGGGATTCATCTTTGTGTGATCAAACTTCTGTTCAAAAAGAAAAGGAAAAAAAAAAAAGGTTTAGTTTGGTTAAAGCAAGGTTTGCACTTTGTTCCCGATAGGGAAATTCATATTTGAATGAAATAAAAACAATGTACTTAAAATAATGTCTTTGTCTTTTGTAGTTAAAAAAATCAATTAATATTGAAAATCAAATGTGGTGTGAAAAAATCAGGGATTTAATTTTAGGCCACATCGCCCAACCCTGAACCCTATATGTTGATTTTCCCATTAATTTGTCACCCATCTGTATATACTATAATGGAAAGAAGGCAGATTTCTGGAGCAATGATTTGTCGTCCATTTTAGAATCAATACTAAATGTTTGAGAATTTTTTTAGATGCTTAGAAAGGAAAAATATAGTAAAAAATATTAGAGAAATAATGCAAATAAGTAAAAACTTACTATTATTATTATTATTTTCTCTTATACAGTGCCTGGTGGGTGGCAGGTGCCTCCTGCGTGAGAACATGCAATATTTACTGAAACAGTAACCACTTTTAACAGCTTCTCTGTTTAACACATGTGAATCGGTCTCATGCAACATGACAACCTTTCTCCCTCTGCTTTCGTGTCCCTCGCTCCTTTGGGGCAGTTGCTCATTAATAGAAGTATGCTTGCTGAACACATTTCTTTAACAAAGTAAAAACAACTGAATGTTAGCAGCATAAACAAGGCAGAAAATAAAAACCGTGACTCCTCTGTCTTAGCCCTACAAGTTTTAGGAGGAAAAATGTTTAAAATACTGCTGGACTGGCATCGTGCTGTTGCCTTATCCTCTCTTGCAAAGCTGTGAAATGGCCCCTCTCCTCCTGCAGAATATATAAATCTATCTGTGCTCCAAAATCTCCAAATTAAACATAGGGGCAGGCGTTTGGAAAATGAAAATGTAAATCTGACTGGGAAAAAAAGCATCTGAGGTTCCTTTGCTTTGAGCAGAAGAGAGATCTACACCAGTGCCTCCTTGCTCTGTTTGTGACCTTTATCATTTGGCTCCTATCTAATAAGCCTAAACAAGCAGCGGCGAGGTTTGAGCAGCAAGTGTGTTCGATGTGAAACATTTAGTTAACTCTTCAAGGTTACATCTCCCATCATTGTCTCAGGCGCCTCTCAGAATGAAAAACAGAAGACGCAGAAAGAGAGTGAGACAGGATTGAGCCTGAATCCCTCCAACAGAAATCTTTTGAACTCGTGACTACATTATAGAACGTATCCTCTCGTGTAAAAATCCAGCTGGCTTTGGTTGGAGATAGACTCATTAGGTATTTTAGTTATGAAAGAAGAAAAGTTTCAACAATTCAGATGCTTTGCTTCAGATCTGTTTTTATTGCTTTTGTAATGTGCGAGGGGGAAAATGCTTTGAAGAAGGAGATTAAAACCATGTGATCATTTTAATTAGATCATTAGCCGAGAATTAAGATCTATGTTTGTGACTCTCATTAACAAAAAATACCGAGTGGGTGCCAAGAAAGATTTGTGCATTAACATTCGACAGAATTTCCATTTTGCCCTCTCCCTTCCATTGCAGCATTTTTTTTCTGCCATTGTTCTTGCTGTCAGGATGTTTATGTTTGCTCTTTTATTGCATCAAGGTAAAGGGAAGGTGGGTTAATCTCTGTCTGTGCTCCTCTGTCTTTCAGGCTCTTTGGTACAACGGGGAACTGTGCCGCCTGCAGTAAACTGATCCCAGCCTTTGAAATGGTGATGAGAGCCAGAGATAATGTTTACCATTTGGACTGTTTTGCCTGTCAGCTTTGTAACCAGAGGTAAGAATGGGGATCATAACTGCACAACAACATCGCCCTTTTAAAAAAACACATGAATGGAGTGTTAAAATAGCCAATAGCTTGGATATTAGAAGCTGCCGAGGTACTGTGCAGTGCAGTTTTTCTGTCTTATTATTTTATTACAGACCATTGAACCAGTGTGGAAAAAAAAAATTGCGAATTGTCTTCCTGTGTTGTAAGAATAAGGTCCCTGTATTGTATTTATAACACTCAGCTAATTATTTCCTATTGTGGCACACTGCCAGCAGTTTGTCCTTGTTTGGGGCTGGATCTGGAAGCCTTTTAAGCCACAGGGATGTAAAATTGACTCTTCTTCTTATTTGTCAAGGAGCTACAAAAATAAAGTCCTCCATGTGTTGCTGCATAAGGGAGAACAGACCTACACATGTGTGAAATGGTGTTTCCTTAATGATAGCAGCTATTATGAAATTGGGGTGAGCACAAAGCCTATGGTGAGATCCACATAGAATATGACATACCCAAATATTGCTTTTTCCCATTAATACACTGTCAGTAATGGCACCACTCTGAGAGCAGAACGCCCTTTGCATGCTTGTCAGGGGTGCTGTGACCCTGTTCCTCCACACAGCACAAGCCCATTAACCTTCTGCAGGCCAGATTCAGTTACCATAGTGAACACCTGCTGTAAGGGAATTATGACTGCAGTCTCTCTTCTCAGCTGGCAGACATGAAGCCAGGTCTCATCTGGCACACTATTGCCATGGCTGTTTAACCAGCCTGGCTCATTACTAAAGCCAAGCTATGCTTGGTTATACTCTTATTTTCTCTCCCCTTCACTCACATTATGGAGCTATCTCCACTGTGTCACACAAACAAACAGCAGCATAGAGAACATCAGTAAGGCAAGCTGCTATGTTATTTTCCCTCTTCAGTTGACTCTTAGACTTTAGAGGAAAAAACATTATCGAGCACTGGAACCAAACTGGTGTGTTAAAAGCTAACCCTGTGGCAGAGTTTCCTTGGAAACTCTTGCGGTGCCAGCGCCTTTTTGCCAGGCTGATGAGAGCTGACCTGCCTTTCATTGGGTGCCAATGTTCGTGTCTGCTTGCTTTGAAATGATAGCATTTTAATCTACTTTTATTTGAAGCCACGCATTTATGATGACCATCAAAACAGGCTTTGAATCTGACGAGTCACAGTGTCAGCGTGTGTCAGGTACAGCACCTCTAACCAGAATGTATGCCATCAAACAGAATCGGCATTGCCTGCTGATCTTAAATGCGACATTTTCAGTGCCAAAGCAGAGCAGAGAGTCAGCCAGTCATCACACACCCACGCCTCTTTTCTCATAATGCCAACAGTAATCGTCTTTGTGTTTTTAACAGCAGTTTTGCCTTTGTTCGTTTGTTTTCTCTGTCAACAGGTTTTGCGTGGGGGACAAGTTTTTCCTAAAAAACAACATGATTTTGTGTCAAATGGACTATGAGGAGGGCCAGCTGAATGGGAGCTTCGAGACACAGGTTCAATAGTTGGAACCTCGTGGCAGCAAAAAAAAAAAAAAATCGGCTCCACACTTTACACACAAGATGGATGTTCTGCTGCACTTGGAAAAAGACAAGCGTCTGTCTGCTTGCCTGCAATACTTTTTAAGACCCCTTTATCAGTCCCTAAGGACTCTATTGTAAATGTTCAACTTTTTGCCCCTCCCACACCCCAACACTGAGCAGTTACAAATTTTGATGTACAGTTGTGCCTGCTTAGCTGAGCACTGTATTGCTTGTATGTTTTGTGAAATTTGTTTCCGGTTTGTTTTGTTTTTTCTTTTAGAAATGGTTCATTGGAGGGTATGTACAGTCTGTTTTCTCTGTATATATAAACTGGAACATTTATTTTATGAAATGTAATGCAATTTTATTACTAGTGTGAATTAAAGATTCTTAAATGTTCATAGTGAGTTTTTTTCTCTCGTACCAAAAAAGCCAAAGTTGTTGGATTTGTCGGAGGTCGGCCCACAAGCTGATAAAGTATGTAATCATGTCTCTAGAAACTGCAACGCTATAAAAAGCCTTGCAAGAGAAGATATATTTGAAGTTCTGCTTCAAAACATGATGCAACTAAACAAGTTTTATTACATTTTACAGAGTTCTGATGGAATTAGAAATGCTGTTTAAAATGAACTAAATAAGATTTTATTTGGAATAAAAGAATGCTTCTCCAAACTGTGTCGTTGTGAGCGTGCAGGTGTCATGAAAGGGAGTGAGTTAAGCTGAGCTGCTCTCTGCGATTCATGCTTCACTAATTGCCATCTGATTATGAGGGTGAATTGGCCTGGAAATGAAATGCAACAGCAAATAAATTAGAGAGAAAATAAATGCTCATTGAGTCTGGGCTCATTCAAACTCATCAGCGACAGAGGTGCAGCGCTGTATTAAAAAGTAGTTTTCCCAGAAGACTGTTAATGGAGTTGTGTGACATTGTTTATCTGATAAACACACCAACAGTCAACAATACAACTCTGGTGGAGCGATGGAACAGTCAGTTGATCCTCCAAGTGACAATTCATGTCAGTGACTTTTCTTATTACATGTAGTTATGTGGACTAATCAAGTTAAGACACTTGATCTGTAAAAGAATATCAGTTAAATAGAAAAATAATGGTGGGTAAGAATATTTTAAAAGTAATTTGCTTTAAAAACATGATCGGGTTGAAAAACTATTTTATATATAAATCAGTGGTGTTGTACTGGTTAATGCATCCTGAAATTTATTTGAAATTATTTGTTGATTTGAAAAGCTCATCTCAGCAGAGTGGCACAAGTATGTTGCATGACTGGTTCTAATTTAAATTATTCTGCTGGAAATTTATAGTTTACTTTGGCTTTGGGTCATAACAGGCTCAGCCCATTCTAATTATAAGGTTTTTATACGGCTGAAACTAATAATTATTTTCAGAATTGATTAATCCTCCGATTAAATTCACAATTACCTGATTAATTGTTCAGTGTTTAGGAAAACTGGCCATCCAATCAGTCATCACAAGAGCCCAAGCTGATGTTCTCAAATTGGTTGTTTTGTCTGATCGACAGTTTAAAACTCAAAGATGTTCCATTTGCGATGATTTAAAAAGAGAAAAGCAGAAAATAATCATAACCAAAGAGGAAGAAGAGTGAATTTTTACACTTTCATTTGAAAAAAGCCTGGACTATTAGCATTTTGGGCCATTTTGGGTCAATTTAAATTAGTTTTAAATTATTAATCTCAGTACTGCTGTCATGTTATTGCACAGCTACGCTTTAACACGGTGAAACAATGGCAACTAATTAGAGAACAAACATTATTTAAGAGGAAAATATTTTTTCCACTTAAGAACTGAGCAGAAAGGACGATGGGGCTTAAAAAAAATATCAGCTCGTAGATCATATCCATTTTATTCAAGTTCATAACATGCCGTACATCAGTCTGAGCGGCGGCCTTTAATCTCATATGACGTCACACGATACTAGACCTCAGGGTGACATGTTGGACCCTGAAAACCAAATTGACATGCAATTGGTCATCTTACGTCGCCGGCTTTGATTTAAAGTGATGCTGTAAAGTGCCTGGGAATGTATGATATTCTTCTCTCACCAGTGCTCCATGTGTGTAACGGAGGCCTCAAAGATCAAATCATTGCTGGAGGATTAGATCAAACATGCTAAAAAACACACGCTGTACATCGTGACTGCGTGTAAATGCTCAATAAATCAGCTTGCAGTTGGTGTATGTGTGATGCAAGAGCCCCAAATACAGCAGTACAATTATAATAAAAGAGGCAAGGTCGAGGAGTTACAGATTACACAGGTTCAGAGGGAATATACAGCATGCTGAATGTTAGTACAGAAAAGTCAGAAACCATTAATTTGTCTGACCCCCACTGCTGTGGAATATTTTATAATTCAACACAGTACTCGTCTTCCTTTTTGGTGAAAGCGGGCAAACTTCAGCTTTAAACCCATGCATGACATTATGTAGACACCTTCTACTAGCAGGACACAGAAAAGCAACATAATTTGCTAACACATAAATCAAGTGTACAAAGAGCATTAATTAGAAATTCATTAAAAATTCAGACTCACCGGCAGGTGTGCAAATAAAGGATTAGGCAGACATCAATTATACCACATAAGAGAACATTTTAATTGCAATTCCTGGATTGATTTACAGAGGGAAACAATCAGGCTCCATGCAATATGGCTGATTGCTCATTTTCTGGGAAAATAATGAGGAAAACACCTCACCAGGTAATACTGTTCTCAGCTGTAAATTCACAAGCACATACAGATAAAAAGCGTGCGTGCATGTGTGTGTGTATGTGTGTGTGCGCACATCCACAGGCTTATATACATGCACGCAAACACATTTTGATACGAACCATCTAATAAAAGACATGCGCATAAAGAATAAGCTAACTAACAGACATGCACGCACAAATGCTATTGAGATGCACACACACTCGCCCCAGAATTACAAAACATGAGACACACACGAACATGCTCACACACATAAATACACATGCACTGCAGCTTGGCATTCCCATCTGCTTGTGGTGGTGGAGAAGTTCTTAAGCACCAAATGTTGTGCTGTTATGACTCAAGTTTGTGAATTCTCCAACCTCCTCTGTGTTCCTGATTACTGCATTATGGCATCTGCTTAATTAGCTTGGCTTGAGTCATATGTTGCACACGGCGGGGGTGTTAAAAAGTGCCCTTCCCTCTTGCTCATTATCTGCCTCAATTCATGTGATGTACTCTATAATTTCTCTTGACAGACATTCATATGGACAGAGGGACAGCCATCAGCAGAGCGCGCCGTGGTCACGAGGGGGTACATAAAATAAAAAGCACGAGGAAGCAGATAAGTAAAACTAGTGATTCTGTGTTTCATTCTGGATGCACCAACACTGCAAGAGTTCTAATTATCCTGAATTTAATTTTATGGATGAGAGTTTTTTGGAAGAAGGAACTGATAGTTGGCCATGCATTTTGATTACTTCAGGTAATATTCAAAGTAACCTCCTGCCAGTGTATTTTCGAAAATGGTACGGTGTCCAACTCTTGGAAAGGAAACAGCTTTGTTATTGCTATGTGGGAAATTCTAATCACTAGCCACATTACAGCTCTGGACAATCGATTCCATTGAGCAAATTCACAGTTTTCTTGATGGGACAGAGAGTTTGTAGATAACAAATGTCCCTCCTTTGTAAGTCAAACAATCACATTCTGTCCAAGTAAAAAAAGCATGACAATAATGTTAACATGATGTGCCTGAGCAGGGCCTTTATGATATAACTCCATCAGCAGACAGAATGTTGAGTCAACAATTTTGCATTTTATAAAGGACAACTATTTGTAGAACTCAATGCGAATATATTTTTTATAATATTTGCACACGGCAACTACAAATGCGTAAGGTAAAGAAAATAATAAAGGAACCATAGTATTGCTGTAAATAGTAATAAAAAAATATAGCAGGTCGCATGTCTCCAACCTTTGAAAATATACACTGGGTGCACAGAAGAAGTAGTAATCAAAAATAACAAAAAGTCCAGAAAATAACTGTAGTATTTTATTGTATTGTGTCCACAAAAAAATGCTACAGTTGTTTTCTGTGAGTGCCAGAGTTTTTGTTTTGCTGTAAATGGTGCCAACAGTGGCACGGCTCTCAGGCACCAACAAGACAACCCAACTAAAGTAAATATGTCCCTTTATATGAATGTTACATGTTTAAAATTTCTGGCACTTTACATATCCATCAGACAGTCGTTTCCTTTGGTATTACCTTCCCTCAACTGCACAATGTCTGTATTCCTACCCACAACCACAGTTGTACCTGCAGTACTTTCAAAAGAAAAGACTGTTTGACGGCAGTTTGAAGCGCAAGAAAATTTAAAAATGTAGTGTACACATAAAGGGACATAAAACTTCAGGTGGTGGTCTTGTTGGTGGCTAAAAGACATATTGCTGTTGGAACCATTTACAGCAAAACTATGCTTTGTTCTTGTTGGTGAATCACGCTGCTTGTCTAAACAGAGGGCAAGCTGACCGATATCTACTGCAGGTATGACACTGACTAAGCATGAGTGCCTCATACAACCCCACAACAAAAAAAATGAACTACACCTTTAAGGTTATGGCCAATGGTTGAGAAAAAGTTAGGCAACTAAACTGCTTATTTATCATTATGGCCAGATTCCTGTTAAGGTAGGGGTTGGTGATATGCCCAAAATCTTCAATCATTTCATATAGTGGTGAAGACTGAGTGATGGGAACTGGAGATGGAATCTTTTGTGGATTTGTTTGTTCTGATCCAGTCTGGCTTCTTGATGTGCTGGAGAACATGTTTTTAAAGCACTGCCACAAGGAAGTAGTAGTTTAGACTAGACATTGCCAACTTTTGAGGCATGTTGGTCTTGAATTTGGAACTTTCCTGTGACAGAGATATTCTAAAAAATTCAGTCATAACAACCTCTGGCTGATTGGCACATGTCTGTTGTACACAGCCAGTCGTGTTATCAGGCTCAGCAGCTTTGCTCATGTTCACTCTCAGCAGGATTCTTCTTACATCCTGTGGATAGCTGTGGATACTGGCCACTGTCAATATCTGTAGACTACAGCTGTAGACAACAGCTGACTCTTTGTTGGGGACTCTGTTGAGGAGATCAAAGCCAGCATAAGCACAAGTTAAGCTCATCTGCCAGTGTGGCCTCACACATGATGGGGGCGCTCCTGCTTTTAAAGCTAATGATTTTCTGGATGGTGTTGGTGTTGAGGTCTCTCCAGTCTTTAAAGATGTCCTCACTATCCTTTCTTGATGCCAGCTTTTCGTCTTGCTCTGCTGGTGTTGTAAACTTCTTTGTCACATGACCAAAAATAAGCTTTTATGGCTTTGGATAGAGCCCTCACCTCTTCATTCGTGCAGGCTGTCGGGTTGTGATCACCGCATTATTAACACATTTGCTGAAGTATGATGTCATTGTTGATGTCTATTCCCCAAATCGATGTGGTTCTCCTGAGTGGCATCATCTTCAAGTATGTGCCAGTCTGGTGGACCTGCTGTAGCTTCACCTGTCCTTTTATCACTGGTTTGGCCGTCTTTATCAGCTGATAGTAAATAAGCAACAGAAACAAGGGAGAGCTGAACAAGGTCTGCCTATCAAGAGCGATAGCTTGATCTGGGATGTTTTGAGGGGGGAGGCACATCTCTGTACAGATGTGGACAAAACAGAGTAAGCCTGAGTCTTATTTCATCCATTTTATATTCTTGTGATTGGATATTAGCCATATGAAAGCAGAGCAGGGGGAATAGTCTTAAGCCCAAATTGGGTTAACTTAGCTCTGATCCCGGCTCTATTCCCTCACTCCCTGGGGCTTGTAGAGACGTTTGGTCCACCTGGTCTTTAGGAGTCTTTAGGAGATGCTATTGCCAGTGACAAAGGTCTGCTGCATTTAATCCAATCCCCACACTTCCTTTTTCAACACTGAGTAGTTTATTTTCGTCATAAATATTACATACTTCAGAAATATTGACGAAAAAAGGTTATTCAAAACAATGAGTGAAATTTAAAGGAAAACTGCTCTTTTTGGGGGGGTTTAGCCTATCATCCACAATCCCTATTTAAGACAAGAATGTAGATACCTTTCCCTTCTCTGTGCTTTCAGTAGGTCACCAGAGAGCCGCCT
>JAPQLA010000001.1:14113709-14140778 GCA_029822935.1 Naso vlamingii | reverse complement strand
CTACATATTTGCTCCAAAACTGACTGCATCACAAATGCAGCTAATCCATCTGGGAATGAAAATATCCCAGAGAAAGAATCTGACAGACGCTGAATATTAAAATACTTTGAGTAAAGTTCCACATCTAAACTTACTGGGTGAGGTTCATACAAACACGATGCTGAACCTTTTTAGTCGAGCTCCATTGTGCAGGAGTGAGAGAGAGACAGAGCTCGAGGGCAGGAAAATGCTAAGTGGGCCCCTTAGCCTAGTCAACCTTCAGTGGGTTTCATTTATCTTCATCTTGTTAGACTAAATTAATTAACAATCTCAATGTTACACACTTTCTCCTTTCATTACATCAAATAATGGCAGAAATGTAGGGGGAGGTCCTGCCCACTGGGAGTAGTCAGAGACTGAAGACATCTCCCTCTCTCTCAGTCACTCTGCTTATCTCTCTCGTTCTCTGTTCACATCTCTGTGTTCTGTTGCTCTTCCTTCCCCTTTCTCTCTCACACTCACTCTCATTTTCTCAGTCTCCTTGACTGCACAAACAAAAACCTGTTAAACGTCTCCCATAAACATATAAAAAATTGATCTGAAATGAAAACACATCCTCTTTTGAACAAAGAGGGAACTGTAAAGCTTACAACAACACGAGCATGAATAGTTTTCTATTAAAGACACTGTGCGCTTTGTATACTGTACTTCAGAGAACTTTGGCGTTTTAGAAAGTTTTAGAAATATTGGGAATTTTAAACCCACTGGCATCATTTTTATGAGACAGCACAAAGGCTTTGACTGGTACGTAAGAGTCTGAAGTATTCTGATGCGACCATGGCTGTGTATCAGGGGCCATTAGGAAACGCTTTTACGGCCATTAAAACTCACTGCATGTACAGTATGACTCAGAACCAAACTCATGACTCATACCAATAATGAAAGGCTCAACCAGTGTGCAACCAAGATATGATGTATGGCATAAAAAGTCAATAACATCTGCACAGTGGAGCAGAAACCTATGAGCATGTTAAGAAAGCCCCCTTTGACCTAATTCAGTAGGTTGGGAAAAGATGCTGGGATTCCTCACTGGAGGAATGTCGAACTGCCACATCCATCCACTCCTGTTTCCATCCTTTGCTCCCCTCTCTCACCCCTACCCCCACCCTGCAGCCCACTCCAGGACACAAGCCTTATCCAAGCAAAAGGGCCAACCCTTTAGCAAAGCCTGCCTTTAATCTTGGTCTGATTGTCTCCAATCTGCAGCCAGTGTGCGTGATATCTTTCTACTGGCCCTTCTCCTTTAATTAAAACAGACACTGGCAGAAGGATGTGGATTAGCAGTGCAATAATGTGTTTACTTAGAATAATCACAGTGTTTTCTCACAGCTTTGAGAACAAAAGCAAAGTGTTTAGAGCCAAGGTCAAAGACTGAGTTTCTGTTTTTCCTTTTCTACAGCTAAGACGGGTTTGGACGAGACCTCTTTTCTACTCCGCAAAACTGCAGCATTAATCTTACAGTACATCTTTAGAACAGTTAGTTATCCACAAAACTGGTTTCGACAGGTGCGGAGAGTTAGAACGCTGCCATCCACTTTGTACTATTACTCCAAAAATAAAAGCGGAAATGAGCATCGGCAGTGCGCTCTCAAAAACGTAACATGCTGTATGCCTGAATAACTTCTGTCAAATCGTAGCAGAGATATCACACCAAAGAGATCGGTGCCATGCCATGAAAGATAAAACAGATACTGCACATTTTCCTTCTACTTAAGTTATTTGTTTACTGCAGCAAAAAGGAGGTATAGCAAGTATTAATATGTTGTAAATATAAGTGAGTGTAAATGGCGCTTTCAATTTGGTAAATATAAAATAAAAAGAGCCGCTCCAATGCACAGACAGTTATATAAATGTGGGGCTCAGTCTTATTATTTTGCAGGGTTTTCAATGATTGAATTCTAAAGATAAATCAAATACATTTAAATGCATACAAGATTTCTCCTATTGAATTCCTGAAGGACATTTTGACTAGCGAGAGTAATGGTATCAAATTGTCCTTTCTTTTTAAAATACCCCCAACAGTTCTGAGAGAGAAAAAAAATGCTGTTAATTTAATCAAATAAGTGACCTTTTGAAAAAGAAATCAAAGAGGATTCATTAGCTTTAGTAAAGTTTGGCTGACAGCAGCTTTGAAAGGCAGATGCTGCTGCTGTGGCTTCTAATGAGCCAACCCTAATTAGGGAGCAACGCTGCAGCCTAGAGAAGGTGGCTGACTAGGAAAGGAGCCAATGGTAAATACACTCTCTTATTTACTTCCTCTGTGTGTAATGACAGCACAAATTTTTAATTAGAATCACAGGAAGGGTAAAGACAAAAATGTAAATCTTTATGGTGGGTTGAATACAAACACTGAACACAACAGGAAACAACAGCACATCACAAAACAGATATGCCAGCCGACTGCCTCAACCCAACAGTCCTGATTAGGGTGGTTAGTGAGGGAGGGCAGATGGGGAGCATGCAGTGTAAAGACACAGAAAGCCTGATCTGCAGGTCGTCTAAGCCCAGAAAGGGAGAGGAAGAAAAAAAAAAAAGAGAGAGGAGCTGGTGGGGAGGGGGGCTCATCATCTACATGTGTCCCTTAGGTTGTTGATGTGTGCTTTCAGTCCGACTGGAGGCTATCAGGGGTGAGCATGCCAGTCAGCCACACACAATGTGAACACAATCATAACACACACAGCTTGGGTAAATATGTTAGAATCCACGTTTGACATTGTTCAAATATACAGACACATGCACACACACAAACATGTGCACACGCGCACACGCACACACAGGACAAAGTCTAAAGCTAACAATGTGTCAGAAAGCTTAACCCCTGTTAGCCCGCTACCACCCCCTGCCCGACCTATGATCCTGAATGGCAACAACGGAAATGAAACTAACCTCAGTAAAAAGCTGCTACGAAGAAAGCCCTCCATGTCAGCGTGTGGGGGTTCTGGCAGGAGAAATCACAGAGAACCATTTTCACTATGAAACGAGTGATAATCAAGAAGAAGAACAAGGGGGAGGAAGGGAAAGAGAGAAAGAAAGACAGAAAGAGAAAAAGAAAGAAAGAAAAACACATAGAACATACATCTTCCTCCTATAATAAGGCATGTCTTTAATTAAAGCAGAAATATGGCTACGAACCCATCCTCTCTTTTTATGAACTGACATCATTAATTATACCTCTTTCCATCGAGGGAGTGGATTTGCATACAACATCGGTTTGCACTGAGAGCCTGATGATATGTTTGCATCAAATAAACTCTGCCTACTGATCTCTATACAGCCTTTTTCCACGGCTGTGTGCTGATATATACATGTACATCCAGCACTGTGACCGCAGATCCCAGAGCAGAGCCGATCTGCTCAGAGTAGCCAACGGTGGTCCAGCTGCAGCCCATGTGTGGCGAGGGAGCTGTGGCTTCTGGGAGCCCGGCCGCAAGGGACCCAAGCTGGGACTCGCAACGTCAGAGAGGCAAAAGGATGTGGTCATGATGTCACCGCGTGGAGGGGTCGTTCAGAAGCCTTGCCCGCAAAATACTGGAGACACATGGCTAAAAATGACTTACAAGAGGTTTCCATTATCCTCTGTTATTGGTCTGTATAATATGCGCTTATTATTGCATTAAGATTGGCTGAAAATTGATCAGGATTTCCATGTGCTTTGTTTTAAGCGGTGAAAACGAGCAGCAACTCCAGAAAGCAGATTTGATTGTGAGTGAGACTTTTGTCTGCGGTTGAGATAAAAATGTCTCTCAGATCTCACAACGAGCCTGATAAAAACACTCAGACACTGAAATGTGACAAGGAGATCTCGCAAAATATTTTTTGCATTGTAACAAGTCATTTCACTTCAACATTTCATCACTCCACTATCATTTTTATTCAATTTCATAACTTTAAAACTCAAGAGCTTTTAAGTCTGCCTGCTGTGAAAATTGCTGCTTTTTTACTACAAATGGAAAGAAAAATACTATTTTCTTAACTTATGTTATGACACTCCCTTATGCATAATCTTAAACAACACACAAAACACAACAGCAAATTACATCTTAGTCCTTGAACACCTTAAGTTTTAGTGACATGGGTGTAATTTGGCATTTTCTCCCTTCGCTCTCGTTGCTTATGAGACAAAGCCTCTGAGAGAATGGAAAGAATGAGTTGGGCCCAAGGACACTGTGCCTTTCAGTCTGGCCAGCACTTAGCGAGGCAGTGGATCCACCAGGCCCAGAGGGCTCAGCCGAGACTTTTCTCACAATAAGGTGTCTGGGGAGGCGGGAGTGGGAGAGCTGGGGGCGCTGCAGCTCTGCTCTTTTCTGCACTCAGCTGGGCCCAGAGCACATAATACCATCACCACGGCACAGCACACCGAGCCAGTGACAACGTGAGAAAACAACCGTCAAACAGTGCAGAGCAGATCAAGCGTGTCTCCTCACTTCTCTAAGTGCAAAAAGCACACATCTTTTGAAGCGGGCACACACAGGACTGAAACAATTACCAACACAAATGTGAATTTTGTCTGAGTTTACAGTACATGCAGACAAATTCTGGTACACATTTACATATGCAAAGCTTAGTTTAGAGATTAGGAGGAGGAATAGAAACTTAACAACTTTACACATAACCAGGGACAGCATGAACAGAGCGTTGTCCTTTCATTTTTGAGTTTGTGTTTACCCACTTTTCTGGCACCAGAGTCCTTCAGCAGGCTTGCCAAAACAGTTAAATACTAGGAGAGAAAAATGAAACATATTTGGCTATTCTCAGGTTCAGTCTTTATCTTTGGTCTGATTCCATAACCCTTGTTCTTTCGCTCTCTGTCTGCTTGTGTTTCCTCAGCTGTGCTCGCTGTCTACAGTCCCATTGTGGTCAGAAACAACTGAACTTAGCCTATGGAAGCAAAGGTGCGGTTTGGAGCGCAAATTGCCAAACTCAGGAAAAAGTGACTGAGCCACATTGTATTTGCTCTTCTGCGAACACAAAAATACAAGAATGTCTTTAAGCTAAGGCTCAGCCACAATTCAAGGGCAGGCTTTCTGGTGAAGGAGAAGCAGGGAGGAGAGACATCACTAAGTTGGCCTGGACCAGTCCGAGCAGCACAGCAGCCCTTTCGAAGAATGAGCCTCTGCCAAGAGCTGCCTCTGCCTAACCAAGTCTCCCACCATCTGCAACAAATGTGCTCTATTAAAGCAGTACCATATGGACAACAAGCTAGCTATTAACACGGCTTCAGCACATCCCCTTAACCTAGCCCAGATTTCAAACTTCCAGTCAAATTGACTGCTGATTTAATGCACCGCCAGCAGCCATGTGGGTCTTGGCACAAGACGGCACCCTCAGCCTTCAGTCATTAACAGGCTCACGTAGAGCGTGGTGCACAGTGAGACACAGAAGTTAGCTACACAAATCCCACCAGTAACTACATCCCAGGTTTCTTCAAACCCATATGAGAAAAAGAAGGAACATCCAAAGAGTCTGTGCAGATCCAGGAACACCGACTTTCTTAAGACAAGTAAACCAGGGCTCAAAACACTCGATTGTACAGAGTGGAAACAAGCTTATGAAGCAAATCTACCCACAGAGCTGCTGCAGAGGCAGCCTAAGTTGTGGCTCAGTTCTTCCACAGCGATGGAGAGTGCATTTGCTCCCTCTGCATGGATCCAAAATGGCAGTGATTAACCCTGTAGGGTGTGGGCAAAGGGGGGCACTTTAATTCCTGTGGGCCGGGCGGCCATGTTGACGCCTCTCTGAGTCATGGGGGGACCCACCCACTGTTCACAAAGCCATGCTCTCTTCTCCTCGAGCATGACGCCACGGCTCTGAGCCCTCTGTTCTACGACCCAGAGACAAAACACACACCAAATCAATTACAGCTCTATGGTTTGAACTCCACTCCAAAGTTCAGTAAATTTTGTTTGTTTATTTTTGCGTCTTCTGTCTCAGCTGCTTCAGAGTCTGTACATAATTAGAGCAAAGACACATTTCTTCTCTCAAAAACACGGATGCATAGAGAGCTGTGGATTTACAGAGACAAAGTCCTGCCCAAGTCAGAGTACAGTTTGTTTTTATTTTACATTTTGTATTGAACAGTTAATTATTGACTAAGTATGTTCTCTGTGACAACAATATGTCTGTGCAGGCTATTATACCAGATCAGTGATGTTTTTATTTTTTTTAATCTAATTATAATAATATATAAATGATTTTGTTTTGTTTTGTTTACAAATTAAAAGTCAGTAGCAAGCTTTATTATTATTATTATTATTATTATTATTATTATTATTATTATTATTATTATACAAATTATTTAGCCCAAAACCTTTTATTTATTTTATGTATTTAACCTTTGAAAAAGAAACATAAGTTCATTGTTCCACGGTACCTCTGCCAGTAGTGTCCTAACCCTATGCAAATACAAGTGATAAGCTAAAGACTGCCTGATGACAGTTTAATTAAATAAGCCTTTCAGTGCTCTCAGTGGAGCAGTGGGATGTGTGAAAAGGTACTGTTGGTTCGAGAGGAGGAAGATCCAGAGAGAGGGGAAAAAAAGCTGTCCCAGCAATCCCAACATCCCAGCAGACAGCTTTACGCCAACTCAACACCCAGTCACATGAAATATGGTGATACCTGGTCCGGCTCGTGTCCAATCACACACACACACACACAGACAGACGGATGTGTATGCATTTACACCCACGGTGTAGTATACACATGCATGCATATACACACACACACACACACACAATGTTACCTTTACTAATGGCGATTGTGCCCCATTGACTCCCTCCCCCTACCTTCCAACCTAAACACACGGCACATACACAAACGCTTGCATGCACACACACACACACCAGTCAGAGCTGCCAGATGAGTAGTGAATTAATTTGTGTGAGCCACTCCAACATTAAGAAGGTGTGTTGAAAGGTGTCTGCTCATGTTTCAAATTAAACGCGCTGCTGGTCAGCATTAGCACCTCGCCACCCGTCGGCAACTGACACTTAGAGGGCTGGGGGGAGGGGGATGGGAGGAAGGAGGGAGCCCATCCGCCGTTCACACTGGAATAATTAGAACATGTCAGGAAGAATTAATTTCCTCATTTTTCAAAAGGATACACAGAAATTACCATGTTATTATATGACAGGGTCCCTGGGAGGATTGGATTAAATTTGATTTCTTGCGCAGCCCACACAACAAATTAAAATCATAAATAAGATGGAAAGAAGCAGGGCACAGAGCATATGTTTATGGCAATGAGTGAAGCCAAGGGACCAGAAACAACTATCTTCATTTCATTTTATTTTAATCAGGCCGACACCGTGTGTCTGAATGACAGCAGTTGCTAATGGGTTGAGATTAGAGGCTCCTTGATATTAACACAGAGATCAAACAATTTCTGCTAAAAAGTGGTGGAAAGTACAGCGTGTATGCTGCTAGATGAGTCTATTCGGCACAGAATGACCAGCATTTGCGTGATCTGGGTCTTACCACGACAAAACATTCTGAACTTGAAAACCCAACTTGAATAATCAGTTTTTCTTATTAATATCACACATGCCACAGACTGCGTACAGACTGTGCTGCCTATTAGCCTGTTTGAGATACGCATGTAACAGAGTAACATCATTTCACCCAGTGCGAGTCAGTCACAGCCCATTCACTTTTGGAGTCAGCAGTCAATAGGAAGCTGATGGCTGAATTAAGCTGAAAATGTGAGGGTTATACTGAGGGACAAATATACAAATGCAGAGTTCAGAAACAATGGCATTTGCAAAGTGACTATTTAATGTTTAGCAATTAAAAACAGATGATCTGTCATTTTTTTGGTTTTGCTTTCCCGGAGAGAATTAATGTTGCAGTAATGAAAAAAACACAGAAGAATAAAGGACAATCAATTAAATCCTTTATAAACACAAACAATTTCACAACATGGCGCCGGGCACCATCTCTCTTCTTGGGGCTCAGATTAAACTTGTTAGCTTACCGTTAACAATTTGAAACTGGCTTGCCTGGGAAGAGTTTTTCAACTCTTTCAAAAACGGGCCGTCATTAGAGTCTAGCACTCCCCTGGGCACCACAAACTTTAAATAATTTGCGAATCAATTAACTGGCTACTCTCAGCGCAACAGGGATTTCACACTCCAGGGTCGTGGTGCATTATCAGTTGGAGACGATTCATGGCGTTTTGGGAGAAAAGTTCATGGTTGAAATCATTAATTCATTTTACCGGACTTTTAGTTATGCATTACTTTCCACAGCTGGGGTAGCAAGAAGATTAATGGCATGTTCTTGGTCCTGCTGTACAAAGCTACTAGGTGAAACTCTGTCCTACAGTACAAGGCAACATACTTTGAGAAGCAGGACAGCAGCCAAGTCCATATTAGGTTTTTATTCTTCTGAGGATGAAATAAACTCCATCAAACCTTCAAATACGAGTAACAATAATAAACTCAGAGGTCACTTTCTTTTCATGTGATTAAATATGGACCATACTTAATCGCCGCCGGTAAAGAGAGCCCAGACAACACCTCAGCTAATCAAATTGCCAACATGCATATTTTAGTTTGAGCACTTCAAAATGAGGTCATTCATGAGTAATACAAGCAGCAAGCGATTAAATGAATGCAGAGTTTAGTTAGATGGATAAAGTTCAGGAGGGTTTTCCAAATTCCTGACAGGTAATGACATGTGCAACAATTAGTCTTACAAATTCGCACTGGGATCCTCTGATATAATTGAGGCGGATGAAATTAGAATCTTTGTGAGGTTGTCATTGTCGAGCGGCCTCTGTTTAACAACATGTTGACCATAATCACTGCAGGGTCAGTGGAATGAAGAGGCTCGTTTGATAAATAATAGATGAAGAATAACCATTCAAAGGTTGTTCATTTTCATTTTATGGTGAAGTGCTGTTTATTTAATTTCTGACAAAATGGCTTCCCCCGCATCCTCCCCTCGAGTGGCGCCATCGATAGCGGGCTGAGAGCTGAGGCTGTTGCTTATTAGATAAACGGCTCATCGTAACAAAGAGTGTATTAAGCCTATTTTGATGGTCTAACATAGCCTCAGGTGTCTTCAGACCAGATTGCATGGTGTAATTAAATGTGTTCTATAAGCGCTTCAGACATAAATTTAATTACTACTGTCATGTTTTGGAAATGATTAAACCTGTAGGTTGGAGAATCTTGCATAATGTCTCAGAAGAGTGTGATGGAAATTTATTGTAACACACGGGGACTTCATGCAGTATTTTCCTTTATATTAACTGCCTACAGGTGCCTAATAACATTAAAGTGAATGTTTATAACATAACCATTAACACTCAGTATACATTTTATTATCAAGACTTAAAGGGGTCAGTTTATTGACCCGCAGGGAGCATTTTTAGCTAGACCAGCAGGGGTCAGTAGTCACAGCTGGCGACTATTGACAGTGTATTAACTATTGGACGCACCAACTATGACGTCACCCATTGGTTGTTGGACTACTGTTCCGTAGCCATAAGTTTTGGTGTTATGTGGTCACCATCTTTGGTCTTTGGATCCAAAGGTGACCAAAACTGTGCCACAAAGTGATGTCTTTTTAATTTAATAACTAATATGCAATTTATTAGATGCTTTATCGATGTTCATCAGTGTGTTCACACTTTACAAGACTGACTGTCAAAGTACGTTTTTTTTATGATTTCAAGCCCTTCACAACAAACCCAACAAAACTAAAATGCAGCTGCAGAAGCAGAACTTGCCGGCACACAGGTGCAAGCTCATCTGAGTGAAAAAAAAAACCAGTGTGTGATGGAAAATAGCGTGATTAAACAATGGTAAATGGCCATGAACTTTGAATTGAGGGAGACATTTTCCCAGCTGTTATTGAAGAGCTTCTTGAGCACATTAATATGACTCCCATGATACCTCCTACTGACATTTGGAAGAAGAGAATAATATCAGCTAAGTTTCTCATCTTTATTTGCCTGATATCTAAAATACATTTTTATTAGAAAACCTGCAGGAGCAGCAGCTGAGCAAAGATTGTAGAAGTAATATTTGTATTGATGCAGAGAGGACAGTAGTGTTCAGTTCTTTTCAAGCAAAATGCTGCATTTTACAGCAACTGTCTTTCTGAGATTCTTTGAAAAAATTTAAATTCATCATCATTTAAACTGGCATATTGTGGTATATATAACTAGATTGACAGGTTGTCTAATATTGGTTTAGGATTAATTAATCTTACATGGTAAATATGCTTTGTATGCAGGTGTTGTACAAGTTTGATGATTTTATCTATCATTATTTGTTTCTGCTCTTTTACATCTCAAAAGTACTAACGGCGGACAGGACCTTTCCGTGAGGAGTTTGCATGTTGCTTGTGTGGGTTTCCCCCCACGATCAAAAACATGTTTATACAGTGCCTGGGTTTATTCTCAAGTCAGTGCCCTAAAGGGAGGGATGGGTTGAATGCACAAACCTAATTCACTGCATTGCACTGATTGTATGTGAGGGTATTTATGGATTTTCATTATGAAACCAAATAAGTTTCAATTTACTCAAAACAATTTTTTATTTTATTCATTTCAAGGCTAATTCTAATTATTTGCATTCAAAATTTCACATTTCTGACCAGTGACACCCGTAAAAGACTTGTCTTTTCTCTAGTGAAGGAATTTTTTTATTCCCTGTTAGGCTTTAGTCATTAAGATACTTACAATTAATGAATACCAGAAAGCATGATTTGACCTTAAAAATGCAGCTCCCACACAAGAAACAAGATTACAGCTATAGAGTGTAATAAATGAAAAAGATAAAAAGAAATCTGAGTAATCACAACACAATACTGAAGCAAAGCAAAACGCAAGAAAAAAGAAGTCGAAGGATGTAATGGTTGAAAGGCCTGTCAGTAACCTTGTAACTATAAAGTGTCTAATTGTGCATACGTTGTGTGCCCATCCGATTGTTCACCTCATTTGACGCAGGTGTTCAGTGTGGGTGAGAGACAGCAGGGGTGCATGAGGCATGTGGCAAGACAAAAAAAACTGAAGAGGCAAATTGATACTTACAAAAACTGAAAGACTCAATCCCCAGCTTCCAGCGATCACTGGTCTGTTGATTTTGAATTCATGAAAAAACCTGAAATGTAAGCAAAAGGGAGAGAGAAGAAAGTTGAATCCTTTTATGCAACAGAATATCAAGGTTGTTAATTATTAATGTATAAATATTCTGAATTCAATCAAAAGCAAACAACGTTTCTATTAGCGTTTAAACTACTTTTTATTTTATAAAACAAAAAAATTTGAATCTGAAAGATGTTTAACAGTCAACAAGAGTCTTAGGTAGCTAGAGAAGGGGATTTCTAAAAAAAAAAAAAAAAAAGTGATGTAAATCCGGATGTCGAAACGCTGACTCTAAACTGCACTGCTGGCTTTAAATGTAAGATAACAGGCTATCAGTAACGTTTGAAATATGTTACAACTTTTCGCATTTGTAAGAAAGCTGATGCTACACTGCATAGCTGGCTGAACCATGTATAAAGATGCAGCTGAGGGAGTAAGAATATTTACAAAAGTTAAAAAAAAAATCTAATTAAGAATAGGGTTTAACAGTTCAATGACATTCCTGTCATGTATGAAAGATCTGGACGTTTACAAGTTCAGAATATGGTTTCTGAATTAAAGTTTGAATGAGCTGATACAAGTTTAAAAAAGTACAATTAGTTGAAAGTTTTTCCTGACTCTAACTTATCTGAAGAAAAAGCGAAAAGGTTAAACTGGTGCATATTTGACAATGGTTGGGAGCTTGACTGCATTCCTTGCTTTAATTTAATGAAGCTGCAGCGTAAGCATTAAAATTTCATGGAAAAGTGGAAAATACTACAATGGGGCTGAAAAGCTGAATAAATCTCAGTGTATTAAAAATGTGGAACATTTTTAAAGTCAGGAAGCTTTAGTCCAAACTTATTACTTTGTGAAAAAAAGACTTGAAAATGTCTTGAATAATTGTGAGGATTTCCTGTACAGTGTGTCTGTGTCCAGCTGCACTTTATTAGTTTATCTCAATCAGCTGTGTCCCAAACTGTAACCAGAGGTTGCCATGGTGATTTTTACTGCTTTTTGATTTGTGGCACAGAGTTCATTTCACAGACATGGTGCACCTCTCCTCTTAAACTCCTGCCTCTTAATCAAAGGCTGTAAATCCCATCGCCTAAATAACAATACAACATGAATTAGGACAACCTGCTAAATGCACAGTGTGAAATTTGTGCATGTAGTGTCAAAAATGTGATCACAGGAGCTGTTTAAAAAAAAAAGTAACTGTTTCTGCTTCCCTAATTTTTTTTTCCCCTGCAAGTTTTTAGGAGTCAGTGTGGCAGCTGGTTGGTGGTTTCCCACAATTCTATATAAAAATTGTGTAATGTGGAGTAAAAGTTGTGGGAGATAGATTCAGGTAAAGAGAAAATTTGTAGATGATTTTACTCTGCCAGCAATCATGTCTCCCACTCAATGGCTCTGAACATACAAAACTCTGAAAATGGCTTAAATAATTAAACTGCAATAGTGAAAAAACTAGAAATGATATGAAGAAGTGAATAAGACAAAGCGCTGTGAATGTTTTAAAGTTTGAATGGAGTTTCTGTGTGATTGTAAAATGAAAAGGAAAAGGTTGAATATGAGTGAGTTTGAAGGGTTTTCTAGACTTCCATTAAAACTTTTAGAAACTTTCTTGATTTGAAATGATGTAAAATATTCAAAATGTAGACAAGAAGTGGAACATTTGAAAGTCTGAATTGAGTTTCTAGATGAAATTATGGGTGAATGGGCTAGAGTTGAAAAATTATGAATATGAAATTTTGAATATTCCCTCTGTAAGTTTGAATTTTCCAGGAAAACCTGTAATATTTCTGAAAGTATGAAAGGTATCAAAAATCTGAATGAATGTATTAATATACCAATTGAGCTGAGTGTGTTCGTATTTGAATGATGTTTTTAGGCTTAAAATTGTGGAAAAGGAAAAGTGGACAGAAAAATAATATAATAATAATGACGAATACTGTTTGCAGAAGAACATATGTTGTAAATGTTTCCAGCATGCGCACCAAATATATTTGCCTACACTGGAACAAACACAGACAGAAGTAGACAGAAACATTTGGGGCCATAGTGACTGTTGGTTGAGGGTCCATGTCTCCACAGCTGAGCTACAATAAGACAGCTTTGTTAATGTTTGACATCCAGTCCTCACAGCTGCATGTCACCAGTGGGAATGCATCCTAAACAATGTTTGCAATCGACTCCTCTGCTACCTCATTTATCTGTCTTCCAGCTGACAGATTCTACTAATAAACAGCTTTCATACGAGCAGTTGTTTTATTTAATTTAGCGGTCTTTCTTCAAGCGCTGCCTTGCTAATGATTTATTTAGGGGCCATGCTCTAATAGTTTCAGCATGTCTTGAAGCGCTGCAGACCTAAAATAAAAAAACAGGAAACTCCAGTATAGCGTAAGCGCATGCAGTTTTAGGCCTCATCGAAGCCAAATTCTACCAGTAGTTAGGACGTAATGACAACAGAGAGGAAACAATTCACTGATCAGCCCGTCTAGCTCGAGGGATAAAACGCTGTAAGCTCATTCATGTTCATTTTCTCACATTATCTTGTGCTTCACAATAAGCCAAGATCTCATTACCAGCTGATTTATACAATTAGTCCGCCTCAGCACTGCCAATTAAACAAGGCCAAGGGTTTCTTAAGGTCATGCTTAACTGATCTGTCACTAATTTGCACGACGGCACCTCAGTCTCCCATCGCCGGGGCCAACAAGCCACCAACAACAAGACCAGACAAATGTACCAACGACTACCACGGCATTGTTGTACAAGCGCAGCAACGGAGGGTGCTACGTGGGAGGCTGGAGGGTTAAAAGGATGAGCCAGATAAAGGCAAGAGTTGCAGACAGGTCTGAATGGGGTAGCCTTGAGGCTGGAGGTTACAATAGGGGAGAGGAGACCCAGGTGACCCCAGCTGAATGGAAGGCTGTTACATGAATAGCACCTCTGAGTTTAAAGTCTATTCCTGCCTCTCAAATAACGCTAAACACACACCATTTCTCTGTTCTGAAGTACGCTCCAGCCGCAACCACCCACTCCTGTATTCACATACACACATACACACAAGATTAACATATTCGTAGCTATTCAGCCGACACAACAATTCTAACCTGCTGGATAAACTGCATATTACAAGGCTGGTAACTCGATAAAGCAGTCTTTGTCAAACATCTGACTATAGGCTTAATTCCTAATGTGCTGAAATAAATAAGAGCTTCTGTAATTACAGAGAGGAGACATTAACAAACCTTTGACTTCATAATCTGATGTTAATGAGAACAATGAGGTCAATAATAAATGGGGAAATGTATTCTTTCTTCATTGGTTATTTAAGTTAATTATTTGTCTGGGGAGAAAAAAAAAACAAAAGAATTCATAATTGCAAATAATGAGCAAACCCAAATATATTATAATGAAGCCAATGTAGTAATCCCTGTGGTGTAATAAGAGTCGTGTCAATGGGTCTATTGTAGCTGCTTGTAGCAGCTTTTTGCCTGCTGTGAATAAGACCTACAGGCAGGAAACATAAAACAGGCTCTCCCCATTCTTAATTAGAGAATCTGGGACTTATTAAACCCAATTCCAGTCAACCTCAAATTTGAATAATTTGTTTCACTACGTTTATAAAGAAATTGTCAGCACACTTAGCCAGTATATTTTCTGTTCATTCTCTTTTTTTACAACACAAAACTGTTAGGGTGAGAGGGTGAATAGAGTATATTTGGTGCCATTACGCCACAAGTTAACAGTCAGAGTGAGACACAAAGACCATTTTTCTGTTAAAATAATTTCCCTGCTGAAAATGAAGCAGGTTTAGCTTTTAGATACAAAATCAGACAGATGATGACATCAAAGGAGCAGAGACAGAGAGCTCACAGCCACCTGTGGCATTTCTGTCAAAGAGTGGCCTTTTCTCCAGCTTTGCCTGGTCATGGCTACCTCACATGCAAACACACACACACACACACACGTGCGTGAAAGACACACATGAAAATGAAAACATGCACACAAACACACTGAAGTTGCCACAAAAGCTTTCATATGCAGTGAAGCAGAGTTGAAAATTATAGCATCATTTCCATTGCTGTTTTTTTTTTTTTTTTTTTTTCCCAGGGAATACACACAACAACCCACATGCACATACATGAAAACACACCCACAGTCTTTGGATACCTAAACTCAGCACAGAACGAAACCAGTTAGCTCTTGCTTGAGGAAACTGCAGCGAGGGGAAAAAAAGCTGTCAGCGGGCCACACTGGTTTAGAAATCGAGAATTTGTCCTGAAATTTCTAATAGTTCAGACACACACACTTACACACACATACCCACACATGAGCGTAATTTGTCTGGGCACAACACTAGATTCAAATTCCACATTTCTGCAGCGATACAGTAGGAAAAATTTAAGGTTAGCCCATGAAAACCTCCCATGCAGAAACTGCTCGTGTATTTTTATATTACACATCAGAAATACTGTATTGCCTGCTGAGTTGCCGTTTGAGCTAAAGCCTCAGGAAAGCAGTTTTACCATCACAGCTCAGAGATTCACTTTCAGATCAACTGAACCTTCAGATTCTAGACATGTGTTCATGTACAGTGTGTGCCACGCTTAATTTAATTTTCCCTGACCATAAGAGAGAGTTGTGTTTTTCGAACAGCATGTGACAGTTGTTCAGTGTCAACAGACAACATCACCACAACTGTACACAGTACAGGGGAGAGCAACCACTACACAGCTGTCCCGACCAAATTCAGGTTTTATGTTTCATGCACTTTAAACCTGTGTTGCATTAAAATTACTGAACGTGGGACATGTTTAAATTTTTAAATTGCATGTAGCCCATGTGGTTATCCGTGTGTTTATGTCCCTGCTGCAAATGTGTTTTTAAAAATGCACGTTTCACCTTGGGTAGTTTTGTGGATATGCATGAGGCAAGCCAAAACATGTACTTCAACTTCTGTTTGGAATTCATCCAGATCTGCAACATGTTAAAAAAAAAAAAAAAAAAAAAATCCCCCCCAATCCTCCATTCCAAATCCTCACACTCTCCTGCGACCAAACACGCTAAAGTAGGAATTCTGCAGAGTTAGTTATTTTGACAATAGAGGTAATCTATGCCATCAGCCGGCTGCTCCCTACCTGGATGCTGTGTGGTTATCTCTGCAGAAGCAGCAGCAGCCACACAGCCAGTCAGGCCGGGGACTGCGTGGGGGAGTTTGGGGTGCAATGAGGTGGGGCTATAACAGTGGTCCCACAGGAAATAGGGAAACAGGAGTAAGACGAGGGTGCGGTGTGGAGGGCGAAGGGGTAAAGCTCTAAACACTCTGGTGCAGAAATGCCTGGTATAGTAATCGAACACGTGTGATTGTCTGTTAAATATCCAGTTCCTCTCCGCAGTAGCATCATCTGTGAAATATGAAACGGCAGCTTCCATGCAGCGAGTAATCACCTTAGCTGGGAATGAGAGGAGTTTTCTGGTCAGGAAACAGCTAGTGTTCAGGTATTCTTTGGACACTTTTAATTTTAAGGTGACCACATTTATGGAGATTTTCTCAGCTCATATATTTATTCGCTTCCTACTCCTTTGGACAGCCATGAAGAAATAAAAAATAAATATAAGATGTCCGGTGCTGTGTTGTCAGACAGACAAGCTGTATTTCCACAAGAGAGCCACCATATCATTGAGTTATTTGGTGGCGGAAACAGGTCAGTCACGTGCAAACAGCTGTTTCATGCTCCAGCACACCGTTAACTGTCACAGCCTTCCCAATCTCTCTTTTTCTCCTCTTTTTATCTTTTCCCCTTGTCTCTCTCAAACTGCCTTTTTCTGTCTCCTGACGCTACGCTGAACTACAGCAGAGTCGACACTCGCACAGCGACTAGCACCGACGTGTCAGGAGTGACTACCAGAGCGTGATTCCTTCAAAATATCTTTGTTGAGAACACAACAGTGACCTGTATTCTGGTAGTTTTTCAGTGCACTAGTGTCAGATAATGCCAAATTAAAAACAAAAATTGAAAAACTCCCTTGAATAGCAGCTGAACCCAGATTTTGTTACAAGCAGTAGCCTGATACAGATACAGTGCTGTGGCTGAAGGAGGCTTCCGTGTGCCGCTCGGCAAATGCATTATCTGTCATTTCCTCTGCGTCAAATAACAAGAATAAAAGCCTATTTACTGAGCATCTTGGATGAGGTAGGGTGAAGGGAGAGAAACGGCCAGCAAATAAAAGGTTTTCCTCCGCTGTGGATGGCATTCAGTCCCCAGTGCTCCTAACGGGCGGGCATGCAACCTATCAATTCTCTTTGATTCCCTCTCACACATTCTTCACTCCAAAGACTGTAAAGACAGAGAACACAGAATGGGTTTGTCTTTTTGCTCGCTGATGAGACGTCTTTTCTTAACTTCCAAGATATTCACACATATTTGCTTCTCCCTTTTCTCCCCCCTTTTCTCTGTTTCTTTCTTGCTCAATGTGGGCTTTGTGTATGCATGCACGTTGGGGGCAGGGGTATGAAAACAAGTCTCTCCCTCTCTCCCAGGTAATGTGTTTATTTTGCTGGACCCATCTTCTAGTTTACTGCGTGGTGGCGTTTCTCCCCTCTTATCGCCTGGCCCTCACGGGGCACTTTAGCCCCTCAAATCCTGTTCACCACATACTGGTTTTAGAATCTGTGAAATGAGTGCTAGAGAAGCGTGGCCACAATGTCTGCCTGTGTTGCTGCTGGACTCAAATGGGCTTGGTGCTTTTTTTTGTCCAGGGAGATGCATAAATGGAAGTTTTTAACACCTCAAAGGAGGCTGGGCCTTTGTGGAGCCACACTGGAGAAGCCTGGCAGTCTCCCGAGGAGGCAGACACACTGAGTGCTATAGGACAAAGAGCTGGAGGAGCAGAATCAGCAGGGGCATCACTCTGCTTTGGGCACCAAGCAGATACACACATGTACACCCGCATATACTGTAAAACTGCGCTCATATACAGAGCACACATGCACTCACACACAAACATTATAAAGGCTAGAATGACATGTTGCAACTATCTCAAATATCTCTGAGCGCAATATCAAAAGAAGATTTGTCAAATATATAATAACAGTCTTATTATATTTGACAAACATTTTAAATTAAACAACAAATTCCTCCATCTTTTACCTGCATTTAAAACCTGCTCTACAGCCTTGTTACAGGGACTCAGACAGCATGCAGCAGAAACCAAAGAATAGGACATAACTCATCTGAATATAAACACTGTATCACCACCAGTTAAAATACACCACACCAGAACTAACTGTAAATAGATGCATATGTGATTGTACAAACACTCTCAATACAAATGACAAATACAACCAGCGCAACAAACGCCGCCATTTCCTACTTATTGATTTCAGCTCCACTGTTTGAAAATAATTCCCTCATTTCCATCCCAATTTTCCTTATTGAAATTCTTTTTTTTTATTCCCGAGTACAGCCCAACAGCTGGCATTTACAATCAGTCTTTATGCTGTTTAGATGTCTACAATAAGCATTTAGATGCAAATATCTCTGCCTTGTACAAAGGAGTTGCAACTTCTGTCAGATGCAACATAATCAACCTGCAATTGTCTCCTGGCTCCGAGTGCTTTCCAGTGACAAGGCCTAAGCCGTAAGCATCTGTATTCAAATGATTCCCTATTTCAGGCACGGTTTAGTGTGGATATTTTCCAACAGTACTGCACAGAAAATCAATCACATGGTGAATTAAACCAGAAAGGAAACAACTGATCCATAAATGATCAGGTTACAACAAGGCATTGGTGTCCGCAAATTATTCTGTGTTTCCCTTGTTTCAAGAAGAAGCAGGGACGCTGTATGTGATAGTGGCCTTTTCCACCAATGACTTTCATTACTGCTGCACATTTTTCGATCTGCAAAAGCAGGCTTAAGTTTAAAAATGATTTTAGCAGCAAGCTCAGCGCAATACAAACAGAGGACTAAAGATAAACCTTTGTTGAACGTAACAGAATAAAGACAGTCTTAAATGTGCTGCAGTGTTCTTAGAAAGGAAGGACGACAGTAGAACAATCATAGTCTGCGTTAAAAAAAAAAAATCACCCTTCGTCTTTAATTCAGTATCCAACACTACACCATGACAGCGTTTGACCGCACTTTCTTTTGCATCCTGCCAAAAACTGATGTCTAAACAGTGATCCAAAAGTGATCTTAAGAAAGAAAATAAATGAAATCTTGATTCAGATTTAAGGGCCATAAAAATATATTTAAAAAATGAAGCCTGAGCTGTAGCATATGGTGTAAATCTGATACTGATGGGGGCGCACGCTTTGCTTTGGCTCCACTGGCCCCTGTGCAGCCATTTTAACAATTAACATTATAACCTCTGTTTTTTCTTTTTATTTACAGTCACAGAGGTCATTTGTCTTTTTTTTGAAACCCACAATTAATAGCAGCGTTTGCAAATGCAAATGAATCCATTTAGGGGGAGGGAAAATGATCAGTTTGAGAATATTTCTGCCTTCTTAATCTTCTTAAGAGGGAAATGATTTA
This sequence comes from Naso vlamingii, assembly GCA_029822935.1. Lineage (NCBI taxonomy): Eukaryota > Metazoa > Chordata > Actinopteri > Acanthuriformes > Acanthuridae > Naso > Naso vlamingii. Next base: position 14,121,116 of record JAPQLA010000001.1, on the reverse strand, counting down.
AAAGGAGGACACAAATCTCCAGTGACATGGCAGGAACTGTAGGGCACTTTTCCTTCTCTCTCTCTCTCTCTCTCTCTCTCCATTTTCCCTTTCTCATCTCACTCATGTCTCCCTCCCTCCCCCCGATCCCCATTTCTCTCCTGTCCTAATTTACCCCCCGAGCCCCCAGCCAACCCCCCGCGTTGGCCTGTAAGGGTGGAAGGGCCATGAGTGAGGGGACAAGGAGCTGAGAGCAGGGCTCTACTTGGCTTGTCCCCCCAGAGAAAACAAATGTAGTGTTTGAGCCACTGATCACTGGTATAATTGAGTTTAACACTCCTTTTCTGGATTAAAAAAAGAGCATTTGAAATGAAAGGTCAAATTACCTTTACAGTCAGGCAATAAATAAGTCAAACAAGGTAAGAGGTTCCTGCCAGCGTATGTTAGCGGCAGATTTAATTAGTGGAAAAACAGGAGGCTCTTCCATTCCATTCTGCTTTGAAAAAAGCCGTGTTGGAGTCCCAACTGAACAGCAAAGGAATGAAATATATCAATCATCGCTTAATTAATCTCATCATTTAGTCACATCTCACAGAGCGTGATTCCAACTTACACTATCGGCATTAATGCAGAAACACACAAGAATATGAGAAATCCAGCCGTGATATTAAAACCACTAAGATGTCTGTTGAAATTGCCAAATTTCATGGAGAAAAAAAACAGTCTTGGCAATTAATCTGCACACTTTTCAGTGCTTTTTTTTTAAAATTAAGTAGGTATCCTATGGGCCCATTGTCCACTGACTGTAGCACAAGCAAAGCCAACTTAAATTTAAATGTAAGGCTGCAGTCTGGACTGAAAGCAAAAGAAGGAGGCTGGGCAATGCACAGAACAAGAAAATGAGAGAGAGAGAGACAACACTGCTCTACACCCAACTAGCTACAATGTGGCCTTTGTGACATAATGCACACTGCACAGCAGATTGTGGAAAATAATCCAAAATTTACTGGGCTGCATATCCAGCAATAACAACTGACATCACAACCTGTACCATATATCCCATGTTTCTGGGCACATTTTACATTTAGTGGAGAATGAGGGGGGTAAGAAAAACATTGCCAAGCAGTTATTATATTCCCATCATGTCCTGGGAGCCCATTACAGCATGGCACAAGCAACGGTAAAACTGAGAAACTCAGCAGGCTGAGGCTGAAGGCAGAGGGCTGGGGAGCACTTACACTCACTGTACAAACCTACTGCACACTGTTAACTGCTGGAGAAAGCTGCAGTTTAAACAAACACTTTGCACCTACAGATTATGTGTATTTAAATTCTGGTAGTCATTACGGTTTAGATTTTTCCCTTCAAGTGTTTAGTTGGCTTCCGTGTGCTAACATTAGTGTTAGGGAAAACACCTTCAGGTGTCTTTGCAGAGCTTCTAAAAAAGAATAATGAAGAGGAGAATGCAGCAGAAGGAAGAGGCCCTGCAGTGTGTGGCTGTCCAGACAATAGTAACATGTGGCTGGTGTAGACTGTGTTGAAAGCACTACAGGTGGGTCACATGAAAGATCACTGTTTTTTTTTTAACTTGCTTTACACGTGTTTCTAGTTACTCTACAAGAAAAACTGACACTGCTCCAAGCAAAAGAGACAAGGCCACTGCCACTCACCGCAGACTAGTTTTCAAGTATATCTTACGTTACATACGAGTACGCATTTTGAAGCTGAGCTTGCTTTGAACTTTCCACTGGGACAAAATGAAAATGTAAATAGATTAAATTGTGCGCCCAAACATGCTATAAGTGCTGCGAGGTAAGTATGATCTCTGTAATAAAAGAAAAACACTTTCCAGGATTTCAGTCGAGTGATCCAAGCAGACTTTTAAATAAAACGAGCAGACTAGTTCCCACAACCTTTAGAAATGTGAGTTAAAATGTATACTGAATTTAACATAAATAAATGTGCTGAAATATGTGACTTCCATCCAGCTAAAAAATCCACAGCTGCACCATTTCAATTTTTAAATGGCAAAAAAAAAATATTTTCAAAGACCTGCCGTGGACTTTGTGTGTGTGTGTGTGTACATGTGCTTGTGTCAGTGCCCGTATGTGTCCATATATCCATGTGTGTGCATGCTTACTTTCCACAACAGCCTCCTGAACGTGGTTTTGGACAGACTGTGGCCGAACAGTAAAATCTTGAAATTGGAAAAAATATTACCCTTCTTTCTCTTGAATAGCAGAGAGATAAGCACCCTTTAGCAATGAAGCCAGTGGAGTTTAAGCTTATTATGAATACCTCTCAGAGCGCAGAAGCATGTACTGTAGAAATCAAAGGGAGTAATAGGCAGGTAAGCCTGTGTCATTTTAAGGAGGAAGTCAGTTGTGAAATTGTAAAATCGCGAGGCCCTTCTGACAATCTCCTGCCCTCAGAACACTCCCATAAATGATTTGTAATAGCAGTGGCTATCACATATCTGAAAGAGTCAGAAGTTTGTAAGGTGAAAAGAAAGAAAGTCCAATGCTAATCTCTCCATTGCCGGAGACTAATGATAATAAGACCATTTATCTCGTTGATTAAACAGCACATACTCTGAAGTTCACAAGAATGTGTGATTCTTTGCAACTGCCCTAAGCTTCCCGAAGTAGACCAGCCTTCGCAGAACATTCCTCATGGTTTCATGTTCAATTGGCTGTGAACGTCCACCGCATAACTATTACATGCCGGACTGAAACCATAAAAAACAAGCAACAAACTGAGGCCATCTTCATTTTTTAACATTATATTTGGGGTACAAGAGCTGCTCATCAGATTTCTAAAACCCAACACGAAGCAAGTGCACGCATGCTCGTAAAAACACACCAGCTGTAAGGTTATAGTTGCATATTAGTTTGTGCATTTTGGGCCTAATACTGAAGCTTAAGTTGCAAAGCTGCGCTGCTGTAGATCTGAAGATGATATTACAACACAACTGCTTCGAGGCAGCCCAGACTCTGTGCTGCTCCATATTTTACAAAGACACACACACACGCACACACACTAATACATACTGTGCTTTTCTCCTCTGAATATTCATCCATGTTTCCACATCATCTGCAGGTCTCCTAATCACAGTCACTTCCCCTTTAATCACAGGGCTCTAATTAGGTCCTAATAAACCATTTTGCCATCCTCTTGGAGCGCCTCTGTGTCACTCACACATCAAACCAAGAAATACCATATTAAGGGGCCGTCAACCTCAAAGGAAAGCTCCTCCAGCAGCAGTGATACAGATACTGCAGGCACACCCTCTTACGCTAATTGAAATTATCGAAAGCTCCGCTTACATGTGACACTTGGCCACGTCTGAAACCATGGCCTGAAGTACAGTCAAAAGCACGATGGTTGTGCCAACACTGAGGCTCTGCTGGTTCTCTGATGTCTGCTAATTGTTTAAACCTGAGTGGATATGGCACAGGGCCTCGTGCTGCCTGTTCTGCCAAGACAGGAAAAAAAAAACATGTTCTTGCTAGCACTTTTCTCCTCTGTTTCTTCTATTCTAATTCAGTCCAGCACGGGCTGCAGGGAAAGCCTCAATGATTCCATGTTCATCTTGGAGAACCAGTGTTGGGGATGATGAGCACTGACCACAGGTTGATAATGATGACTGTTTAATTAGAAGCCTTTCTTTGGCCTGGCCACAGCCCAAGCTCCTCCACCCTGCAGATGGTGACCAATAAATTTAGCATTGCTGAGGATGAGGAGGAACATTGTACCTTCCAAGTTTACCCTCAACCCCACCCCTTACCAAGGACATAAAGCCTTTCTCCTAGCTAACACATAAAACACAACCATCGCCCTGCTGTATGTGCTTATGTACAAGCAAGCAGCTGACTGTGATGGTGAAGTCTAAACATGTCTCTTACAGTCTGAGTTCAGCTACATCTAATCTGCAATTGGTGATACCGCTTTTAGGGAGACTGACGGCCGACGGATGACTTTATTTTTTTTAATTCCTTTTTTTAATTATTCCATCTTTTTTGAAGATATTTCCGTTTTTTATCAACATAAAAAACCTTTACATTAAACTTTACTGTCAATGTTTTTCATGTGTTTTCTATACAAAATCCCCTCCTTGCAATTTAGTCTCTTTTTTAATGGTAATGTTAAGTCATCTCAGAACACTTGGTTAGAGCTAGAGAAACACTGTGGTCGCGGTAAGCACATTGGGGTATGGCTGGGAAACTAAACACTTCGTTAAGGTTGGCAGAAACATCATGAGCATGGTAAATATTTTTTAAAAAGTCAACTGAGATGGGACGTAAACCCAAGTCTTTAGTGTCAAAACCATGGGCCTGGCCGTCCACGCCGAACTCCTCCCTATGACTTTACACTGCGGTATGAGAACGTAACTCTGCGAAGCTTTGACAGTGAACGTAAATCGCTCTTGCAAATTAGTTGCATATGAATGCAATACGTAGGAGGGAGTGTTTTGATGTCATTTTGTATATATTTGTATGCAGTCTGCAGGGTCTTTAATTGTGGTCATAGGCTATAATAATACAGCAAAAGAATCTTTCGAAATCTGAACTTTTTTGGTTCGTAGTAGTTGTTCTACAATGTCATTTCACTCTCTTCAGCAAAGTTCTTGACTTAATAGACTGTCCTGTCTGGTGGAAAAAAGAACTAGTATTGCTCCTCAGACAGGACAGCCCCTCCCATCATCCTCTGGTCCACCCTCCACCCCCACCTACCTGTCAATCATCCTCTCTCAGACGAGCCTCCTCCCAGAGGTTTCTACTATACTGCCAGGCAGGAACAACACTGTGTGTGTTTGTATGTGTGTCTATGTGTGTGCTGTATGTGGGCGGCTGGCGTGTGCCAGAGTGGCTATCCCCTCAGATTGTCAAAGAGGCTCATGGGAAATTTACTGCATTGGCCAAACCACAGGCTTTCTCTATCATTTCAGCAGATTTCTCTTTTTTAGACCCATTCAAGAAAGTGATCATCACAGACGTTACTTTCTCTCTCTGAGTCGGGCTTTTTGGGCTTTCCTCACTGTAGCTGCATTTTACTTATAAATGTGCAGTTGAGCCAATCGGAGGTTTGAGTGCCATTTTCGACCGGGCGAAATGTTTCCACATCGTTTCTCAAACATTTATGTTAATTCATGGACTGTCAAAGAATGACCAGATGTCAATCAAAATTTGGTTTCAGTTAAAAGTTTATATTTTTTAACATGAGGGTCTCTGTAATGATTTATGATGCTATGAATAGGCTGAATAGATGAAGTTGCTCCAGCACTACACATTGCACCAGCACTGGTGAGAGTAGGAAACTTTGCCATTCCAAATGAAACGGGAAAAGTCAGCTACTACATGTATTCACCCCTAATAAGTACAATAGGTCTTCCATCCCTCTTTAAAAATAACAAGATTTCCCCAGTGAAAAATTCCCCATCTGTGGGTCAAGGGGTCTCAAGAGGACTGAGTTTGATCTACTTATACATCATCAGTGGGGTATGAGGAAAATGAACCCTAACACCACTATTTGTATTGAGTCTTCAGTCTCATAAAGTCTTAGAAAATTTGCTTTGAGCCCACCTTTTCACCAGCAGGGTCTAAATGCCCCCCCTCCCTTTACACAGAAAGAGAGAGGATAACAAAGACGGGCAGAGAGCGAGAATAAGCTTGTGGTCGGGTCTGGTGAAGCCATTTTCTCATAATGCACATTAGGGCAAAGCCTCGTAACACATCCAAGTCAGTGTAAAAAGAAATTATTCAGAAAGGAAACAAAAGACCTGGGCAAGAAGAGCTGGTTAACTTCATCAAAACTTCAGCCGCAAGACCCTTTCCATCTATTCCACCACCCTCGCTCTTTGTCACTTTGATTCATTTTTGGCTTCCTAAGGTAGCATTTTCCAAAAGGAAAAACTGTGTTTCTGGCCCAGTAGGTCCTTTCTTTTCCATAACTTCCTTGCCTGCTTTAGATGTCACAGTAGCTGCTCCATGATGCAAGTGGTTGATCAGTGTTTGTTTTCATTATAGGAAGGCAGGCACTCTACACAGACGTAGAAATTTAACAGTAGCAAAGACAAAGTAGGCTTTTATTTTGAATCCTGTCTTCACAAATGCGCTGAAATCAATACATTAAAGCTGAATTACAGGTTTTGATTCATTTATCATTTGTGTAAATGAGCAATATAGTGTATAGTGTGCAAATATGCACTCTGCCATGCACACGTGCCAATATTTATGCAGAATGAAAGTTGCCAGTCTGATCTGAAAACAGTTGTATGGCAGCAAAACGGCTTTGAGTATCCTAAAGGCTGGACCGCGGAGTAAAGAAGCCAGATTGGCTAGCTTAGTCACAGTTATGGAGCATATTTTACATCTCATGTCAGATCAAGCTGGCACATACCAAGCTGACTGTCAACCTCCACCAACTGGCTAATGTCTGATGGCTAAGCTCTCACAGACAGCAGAGACCTGTGTAACTTGGATGCAAAAATAACTACTGCCTTCTCCTTCTGAATTATGGAGTGCATAAACTTTGCAAACCAGGATCAATTATATTTTCAATCGAAATGAGTGCATTGTTACAACTTTTTCTGCGACAGGATTACTGATAACAAATGAGAAATTCAAATGCGGCATGTGCTCGAAGCACTGCTGCTGCTCCCTCAACAGAGCGTGAGGTTTTTAAACGGCCTTCTTTCCCATTATTTCATATGAAAACTCTCAGTGCCACAGCTGCCCGTGTTGGCTCAAGTGATATTTTCATAGAGTCCTTTAATGCTTCCTCCAAGGCAGTGCATCGCCCATGAGACTTGATCCAAACACAATGGGGGGGTGATCACAAGGAAAAGGCTTGTTGTGATGCTTTTGTGTGAGAGCAGCGCAAAAGCCCACATTACACTAATCTCTTTTCCCTTGTTCACTCACAAGACACAATCTCAGGTCTTCAGAGCTTCTCCAATTCTAGTAGGGAAGAAATCACTCGGGGAGAAAGATCACAGCTTCTTCTTCTTCTTCTGTCTTGCTGTTTTTGTTTTTTTTGTTTTTTTTTAACTTTTTCTATTTTTTAATGATCCCAGTATTCTGCAGCAAGGTCATTTATACATGCACACATAGACTGCATGTCGACATAACAACTGGAACAATTGACAAATAAGCATCATTTCTCTGTGATTTGATTGAAAAGCTCAGTGTGACTGCAGTCAGTAGAAGCTGTTAACTGAGTCAAAATGAAAGAAATAATAATTAATGCATGACTTTCAAAATGCAGCTAACAAAGTGGACGCTAGCTCGAACACGGAGCGACATGAGTGTTTGTTTAAAATTCAGTTTCAACCACCTGCACTGTTTTCACACAACCTGACAGTTCTCAGCCTTGGTCCACATGCAGCGTGTGTGTGTGTGTGTGTGTGTGTGTGTGTGTGTGTGTGTG
>JAPQLA010000001.1:13726066-13736310 GCA_029822935.1 Naso vlamingii | reverse complement strand
ACCAAACAAGGCTTCTTTGCGGTAGCTCAATTAAGTGTTTATTGGCTTCATCAACCAACACCTCTAATTCTATAGGGCCGAATTTCACTTTGCGCTTTCGTCTCTCCAAACTCACCATGCTGCAAACCATGAAACACGCAAAAACCTAATTTAAATAGGCGTGTCTCCAACACGTTTGCGCCTGTTGTCATTCACGCAGTCACTCTAAGTAAATCACCTGCAAACCGCAGTTCAACCCCACACGCAAAATTCTAGATTGCGCATGCAAATTAGTACAGGCAAATTGGGATCTTAGTAGATCTGGCCCTAAGTGTCATTTCAGTGATACATGATTAGATTTGTGGTTTAATGGCATTTTATCAAATCAGAATCAAACATCAGATTTGTTTATGTAATCCTGATCAAGTCAGTTTTATTTATATAGCCCAATATCACAAAATGTCCCGTAAGGGGCCTTAAAATCTACACAGCATGAGCATACAACACAGTCTTTACATCCTTGATTCAAATGGAAATCAAGCATCTTAAAAACACGGAAAACTCTCTCTAAAAATAAAAACTGAGAAAAAAATGGAAGAAACCTCAGAGGAGCAACAGAAGAGGGATCCCTTGATGTACAGACATGCAATACATAATCCTTTGAAATCCCTTACTCACTCTATTTATGTTCAGCTTTGAACATTCGTAGGTAACTGGAGTTATAAATAGCTCGAAAGATTCATTTGATATCTGTAATGACATTTTGCTGGTCAAAACAAAAAAATTGCAGTTTTGATTCGACAGATTCATTAAAATAACGTTCACAACATGTAGCTACATCATTATGAAATGATCAAACATGCCAGTGTCCTGAACATGAGGTAAAAGTATAGCAATGGTCACCACTCTCACCGTGCAGTGTCGACCAGAACACTCATTTAAACTGATATCATGAGAATAGGTGATGAGCAGAAAGTACGGCTTCGCTGGCTTTATTTAAAGGTATGTATGCCAACAAAGCAGGAATATCAGTAAGTACAACAGTAAAATAACATGTAAATAATAATTACATAACATGTAAAATAGTGTCACACAAAAACACATGATGCATTGTGTGGTTATGTAACTCAAATGGGAATGAATAACATATAAACCCTTCTGGAATCTTAACTAAGCTCCTCTTAGCAATTCAGCATACATTTAGCAGCTTATACTTTATGTGCTCATGTTAACATAAATCTCCAATAACACAGTACACATGCAGCATGAAGTTTGCCTGATAACCAAAAGTGTGAGGTTTTCTGTGTGAGTGCAAACTAGCTAAGAATTCAGAACAGCCAACAATTACAATCACAAAGCCACATTAACAATACACTTCTCTAACAGCATTTAACTGCTAATAAAATACATGACTTCAGTCATTCATGCACATTTGGAGAAACACTCGACCACTTATGAAGGAACTGCTAGCTAACGAGCACATGCAGTCATGCAGTCATTGACTTATTCACGGAGTTAAACAATGATGATGTCACCACTGCCTTCATTCTATCATGGCAATATGGCAACCGGTACAGACCACATAGTGCTAATACAGGTGAAACAAACGTAAATTATGACAATATTCTTGTACAAGTCCTTATAGTCAGCGGTGTCATAGCAGGATGAGAGCCTTTTGTACAGTCCACCGGCATACAGTTATTTTAGAGTAGTTTTTCTTCTCTGATGCCTCTTTTCTCAAAATGGAAAAAAAAAATCCTCTCAGACAGAGGCCACTAACCCTCACCTCTAACCTAAAAAAAGAGCAAAAAAAGATTATTTCACTTCAGAGCTTAGTGTATCTTAAATCTGTTGTCAGTATGAAACTGGATCCAAAATAGAATTCGACCCTAATATTGATCTAATGACTTTTGTGTTACGGGACAACAGAGTACATGAACTTAAAAAGTATGAGGCATAATGTAGCTGCAAGCAACACTGCAGGGCACCAAGCTAGAGTGTATGAACCAAAATAGACTGACAGCAAGAACTTGTCAGTAGTGGAGGCACAAACTGCAGGAGATGTGCTAGTTGTTGTCGACATGATCGGGAAGAGGCACATGTGTATGCGTTTGCATACTACAGTATTTAGGGCACAGCCAGACCTATCCGCGCAGAGAAATGTAATAGAAAGTTTTAAGTTAAATCAGAGGGTCAAATGTTGTTCCTGTTACTGAACAGCCAATTAGCCGTTTCTGTTCTCACCCACTTCCTCAAAATTACTCATTCATCTCTGAGGACAGACCAAGCAGGCTGTAGTCCTCTCAGTTAACCTTTACTCCTCATCTTTACCGTTTCATTTTAAATATAAAGCTGTAGCCAACCTGATAAATTCACAAAGTATTTAGTTTTTCTCCATAAGTCAACTGGTCACCAGTACTTTGGCAATCTTAGGAGACTTCCTGGGACCTGCTTTCGGATCTTAGTACACTTGACCCTCAAAGTCCGATCAGATTGATTGGTGTGAACACTGTGTACTGTAAAACATCTACAGCGTGTCTTTTGCAAACTTGTAAAATGAGAGTGACTGTGGGTGGACATGTTTGCATGCACCTGCAAAGGCAGAGTCAACAACTGTCCGTATAGACTAGGACCCAGTCACAGTGTTCTTCCAGAATTTGCCTTAGCAGGGTGTAAGATTTTGAGATTATGCAGAAAAGAAGAGGAAGAGGCAGGTTTTAAATATGCATGTACTTTAATTAGAAAACAAGAGTTTTAGAAGCATTCACTCTGGAAAACAGTTGGTAACGTTAGTTTTTAGGAAATGTGCCTGCGTTAGTGATAGTGTGTGTGTGTGTATTAATTTACCTATTTGACCAAGACTCCTGCTGTGCTGTGATGCAGAAGATGCCTCCTCTCCCTCGGTACACTGTCACTTATGTCATTACTTAGGCTTAAGATGCATTCACCAAGCCAGCTCATTAGCTACCGCGTTTGTTTGAGGAGCAGCATGATATTAGCATTTAGATGTGCACAGAGCTGAACCTGCTGGCTGTCATTGTTGGGCTGTGCAGACATGACGTCTGGTAAATTTCTTTTCTCACTGGTGTGAGATTGCTGCTATTTGAAGAAACAATGTCCTGTATCGATGCACAGGTACCGTAAATGTATTTCAGTGTTAAAATGCAGCATGCTGTTGTTGATGAAACATAACAAATGTGAATCAGGCTGAATCTTGAATCACTTCGAAGTGTCAGCCTCATGGGCTGTTTTTTCTATAGCCAGACATGTTTTTTGATTGACAGCAGAGATGATTGCTTATCATTTGTGTGATAAAGGTGATGAAGAGCACCCAGATGGCTGCTTTATCTACAGTGATAGACTTATGGAGGAACAGAGAGAGAGGGCATCATGCAGATACAGAAAATAACTAAACAATAATGGTGGCAAGAAGAAAGTGAGCTGAATGAGAGAAAAGGGCAAGAAGCAGATATAGTGATATATTATGTATAAATAAGTATTTTGATGTTCATTAAAATAGTTTTAGACAGTGCTGATATAAAACATGTCTTGCAGTTCTTGATGGTGCTCAGTGGTGCCTTGAATTTAAAATCTACATAGATCCTCTAGATAATCTACTAGATCATTTAAAAAAAAAAGAGATGCATTTAACCACAGCAGATTTGTATTAAAGCTTGGTTAGTTAACGTCTGGAGACTAAGCATGAAATTCCTAAGGAAGCAACTCCGCTGCCCGATCCCCTCCTTGTTTATGCTCTCTAGCTCTGCCCCTCCTTTCACCTGGCTCATGTTTTATTTTGTTTGGTGTCGCTCTCTTTTTTTAGATGATTGTCTCGATGCGTCGGTCTTCCTTTTTTTTTTTTTTTGGATTGCTTTGGAGCGTATGCTGTTGTTGTGAAAGCTGAAAGACGAACTATTTCCTCCTGGGCCACTGCATCGGGCTTTCACCGGCAAAGGGTGCATGAAAGCGCTTCTCCAGAGCAGCCAGCAGAAACACGTGCTCTTTGAAATGACCTATGATTGATCGAAAAGTGCCTGTCATGGTTTTCATTTTCTAAAGCCTGCATTCAGAGCCAAGAAGAAGTACGTAAATCTAGTTTTTTTTTAAGACCATCTGAATAACAATATGCTGAAAGGTCTGTAGGATTACACCAAAAATCATCTGTCTACCTCAGCTGTAATTGTTAAACTAAAAAAATCTTTGGAAAATGTAGTTAAACCAAAGAAGTCACTTCAGATGTGTAACAATGTGGCTTCTTTGGTTTAACTACTTTTTCAAAAGATTTTCTGTTATGTGAAATTGTTGCAACACTGACATTCAGTTTTCACTGATGTCACCTCAGACATGTGTGTGCCTCCACAACAAACGCCTCCTCAGAGCCTTGGCCTGCACATTAGTATTTAACCCTCTGACTGGAGGGAGGGTGGAAAGAGGAGCCAGTGATGCAGCGAAGGTTGAGAAGAAAAAAGAAAAAAAAAAAAAAAACGTCAGTAACCGTTTAAAATCCCGACTCAGCAGGTGCTTTTCTACGTCTCTAACACAAACATTCCTGTTTGTTCTGCAGTGTTCTTATACAGGCTGATCCTTACTTAGAACACTGTCAAAAAGGCGTTTATTTTCTAGTGTTTTGTGGCTGTTTCTTATTCAGTCAGTCATTTAATTAATCGAGAGTATCAAATGTGTGTATTGATCTCATCTATTTTATTTATTTATTTTTTGTCATTTGTGAGTTACTCCAATTTCTGATTTTTTTCCAGAATATATTGCGATGTTTTGGAATTAGATTTGAAAGATAATATTTGGCAGGTCTCTGTCTCTGTGGCTGTGGTGATTATCTTAATGAGTGTCTTCACTTCGATGTCAGTGTCCAGTCATTATTGAAGACTTGAGTACATTAGTATTGACCTTGTTCTTGTACACCACTTTGTAGCCCTGATGAAATGCCTGGGATTTGCTGGCTGAAGTGTGCTTGTGGAGAGTTATATCTATTGTATTATACTTGTAGTTATTCTGAAGAGTTTTGAATTTATTTCTTTACACACAGATATCAAATGCAAAGCAAAATGCGAGCAACATAATTTGGAATATGGCCTCAGTTTCTCATATACTTCTGACTGTTATCTGTTGTGTTATATAAAGTGTGTATGGAGTCAATGACAGGAAACATATCCAGAGAGTCAAATGTCATAAAGTCAACTGCGAGCTTCACAAATGGCTTTGAGTTTTCAGAGAGAAAAACGGCTAACCAAAGACAAAAGTCAGTAGACAATAAATATGGTGATGTCTCATTATAATGAAGCACTGCAGACTCAACATGAACGCACTCGAAGGTACAAACCCACACAGGGTCAAAACAAAACTGACTGATGCTTGCATGAGTGGGAAGGTGATAGTGAGGAAAAGTTAGCCTGTCTGTTTTTTCAGTGTATTGAAAGAGTTCAAGAATTCATCAGTCAGTGTGTGGTTTGACCAGGAATTGTCCTCGAAATAACGGAGCAAACCTCCTGTTTTGTTGTCTTTTACAACACAAACAGATGTAACTAGCGATTTAAAGCTGCAAGCAGCGTTGAACGGGCCCTCGCACCCCTGCACCCGTCGGGGAGGGCGCAGTCGGGCTAAAAGTACGTAGTGGCAATGAGTGCTGTGTACAACATGACATGTTGTGAAAATGATACAGTAGCTTGAATAACAGGCTTACTTCCTGTTCCCCATAGGGGGCGGAAAGCGCATGAGCTGTTGTTGGCATGTCAGTCTCCTCAGAGGGAATTCTAAGCATACATTTAAAATGTCAGACAGATTGGACAACATAAAGTGAAGTTACAACAGCTTCCTGTTCATAGCGAATAATGCCGTCATCATGGAGCTGACGTTTGATGAAACCTTCCATGGTTAATTATTCAGCATCATGACAGTGTAAACATTATTCAGATCAAAATGTAGTAGAATTAGTCAAACCTTGAGGGAGCTGCAAATCATATCATAATATATCATGTCATTTCCTGTCGCCAGTTGGTGGCGCTATGATTGTTAATGAAAATTGGCATACAGATGTGTGCAGGCTGGCACCCTTAAAGTTTGGTGCTTATAAAACAATATACAGTGAAGTTATACACATTTCATTGTTCACTGCGAGACGTTCAAAATGGCGGCCCCGTCACGCCCACGCCGTTAATCCAAAACAAAAGATTTTTGAAGAGAAGAGCATCCAAACCCTATTTCATGACGGTCAAATAAAATCTGAAGGAGGAGTTCGTTAAAGTGCGGGTAGGACTCCTATGATACAAATAAAGTTTTATTTAATTTATTTATATTATTAATATTACAATTTATTAATATTTTTTTATTATTTATTTAATAAAAGTTTAGGTTTATATTGCACAATGTACACTGAAGTTATGAGCATTTTGTTTTTCTTGGCGGAACGCTCAAAATGGCGGCCCCGCCATGCTCATATGTTTCTCTTTTTGATCTCAAAGGGATCAAGAGTACACGCAGTGATTTTCATGAAAATCTGATGAAATCCCTAGGAGTTTATTAAAGTACATAATGTGTAAATCACCAAAAACGGCTGTTCCATTCAAAATGGCTGATTTCCTGTTGAGTTTAGCCTATGGTGTTAAGACACTTTTTTGTAGATCTAGGTGTGATACATATGTCCACCAATTTTCATCCGTGTACGTGAAAGTAGGCCCCGGGGCTGCAGTTTAGGGGGCACAAGTGAGCCATTTGGCCCCGTCCACTTGCAAAACCAATGAAATACTAAAATTTTTACCACGACTGACAAGTCGTTGACTGACAAGTTTCATGAGTTTTGGAGCATGTTAAAATCCTCCAAAGGCCATTTCACTTGACCGGAAAAGCCACATTTTGTGGAGATGCGTAAAAGCATACCGAAAAATGTTACATTTTACTAATTTGGTGAGGTGTTTTTTTTGTTTTTCTTTTTTAAGCACAAAAACACCCCCTGCCCCCACCCCCCCAAAAAACATTAACATTTGTATTTGCAATCTTCTGCATGAAAGAGTTTCACCTACCTTCTGTTTTTGGTTCAGAAGGCATGTTAAAGGTCAGAGGAGAGGTTCCACATCTCAGCAGTAAGCTCATAAACAGGCCGTTGGTTTGGTCCTACATGCTGAAATCAGAGCCGTCTGCGCTGACCTTCCGGCCTCGAGTGAGTGTGCGCTGGCGGAGGAATACTAATGAGGGAATTAACAGCAGTTGGTTTGAAGTGTACATGTAATAAATGTGATAATAACAAGATGAGTTCCTGTGTTACAAGATCACTTTATCTTTACCCAGTCTTGCTGTAATACACAATACAATGTGCGATATTGTTTAATAAAACTTGAACTGGAAAAATGTTTGTGTTGCACTAGATGTGTTTCCTGCTGAACAGTCCTGCGAGTAAAGCTGCGGGTCAGGACATCTTAACTGGACTGTTAGCAGCCATCGGCTTGTTTATCTCTGCTGTGCCTTGGAGTCTTCTCATTTCATCTTCTGTTCCATCTTCGGGTGCCTGAGGTCTGTAATTCAGCAAAGACAGCTTATTGCTCAGGGACTGGAGGTCATTACAGCATGGCAGTGAGCAACCTTGTAAAATGTTGATGGGGTGTAAAATGCCAGGGAACAGCTTATGCAAGGTTTTACAGCGAAGGGTACTGTAAGCTTTTGCCTGTCATGGCAGCAGGGAGAGGGAGGACAGAGGTCAGTGCAGATAGGTTTCCAGCCTGGATGAACACAGGTGCGCGTACATGTCTGCTGTGCATCTGTGTGCTTGTTTTTATGAGTATTTGAAGACTGTTCTCATTAACATGCCCTCTCAGATCCAGCCGTCAGTGTATCACATCATATTTTCCCCCTGACAGATGTGGATTTAAACATGTAATTAAAAGCATAATATATTTATGTCTTTTGTTTGTTATGCGTTTTCCACATTGTTGCACTCATACAAAAATAAGGAATCTGTAAATATACAAATGTGTTGGACACCATATGTCTATTATCAGAAGCTGTGACCTACAAGTTTCCACATAGCATTGGCGCACACATATGGCTGAATGATTTTTTAAAACCTATTTATTTTTGATTGTTGGTATTTTTTTGACAGGACAACAGTACAAATGTTCCAAAGCTTCATAACATTCACAGACGTGTTCATTGTCCCCACTTTTTTTTTTAATAACTAAAAATGAGGACAGCATCCTTTTGACTAAGACAAAGGAAATGATAACAGAAAAAAAATCTCCAAACACAAATATTTATCTCCTTAAATGAAGCCAGGCCGCACATGTCAACCATTCAGTAGTTTCAATACGAGACATAACTGTGGACAATACAGAATGAACGTTCCAATAGAGAGAAAAAATACAAAACAAAACAGAACAACAAGGGAAAAAAAAGAGAGAGAAAAGAAATGCCTTGAGTATAGCAGTGATATTAAAATCTAAAAATCCATTACACCAGGTGCCAGTACAAATGTAGACAGATATTCCCTCTATTATGGCCAAAAAGAATCCTCTCATCCCTTTACTCTCTGGGTAACACATTCAAAATGTGGTTAATAGGGCTGCACGATTTTAAAAATATCTAAGTGGACTGATATTGTGATATGTTTTTCGGAATTAGAAGGAATGATAATTTGTCGATAATTAGTCTCATTTTCACTGAAAAACATATTGAAAGGTTATATTGTGATTTTTGTGGTATCTGTACCAAACAGAGATGTTTTCTTGAGTCTGTAGAACAGGAAGTTGAGACAACTCTGCAGCACCACAATGTTTGAATTAAATTCTATTTTGACACACATTTCCGTTTTAGCAAATATTGCAACCCCTGCAATTTAAAAATTGCATTAGTCTAAATTGCAGTTTCAATTAAATTTTGATTTATTGTGCAGCCCTGGGTACATATATGAATTAGAGTAGAGAAATGTGAATATATATTTATATAGAGACCAGACATAATTGCCACAGTGTGAATGATCAACATCAGCATCAGACTGAGTCTGTCTTTCTTCCATTCTCATCTCTGGTTGGGAGGAGCAGTAAGGTTTTCATTACAGAGGCTGCTTATTTGGTTTTGGTGCTTTGCAAAAAAAAAAATAAATAAAATAAGTAAATATGCGGACACTAAAAATATTGTACACTCATAGTACACTCCCCATCATTCATGTCATCTGGTCCTCACTGCTTTGCACTGGCAGAGAGCAGCGACCAGATGATCGATTCTTGTCAGATAACAAATAGGCCAAGCGCTCTGTATTGGCACCTGGCAATAAGGCACCCTGCTGGCAGAAATCAAGAAGAATAAAACTGTGCCATCAGTGTAGAAAAACTGCTGTTTTGAGTCTGAGCCACGAGTTACATGTTGTAGAGTTTTCACATTTAAATATTTGGCTTATTTGATAAGCTACATTATTAGGACAAATAAAATTTCTTACATGGTATATAGCTTCTCTGATTTGTGCTTTTGCAAAAACATTTAGTTTAGAATGCTGTTTTTAATTGCACATAATTACCGGTATGCTAAACAGGCCTATTATTATCATCTTTAAAGATTGCTTGTGTGGGTTAATTTCCATTTCTGTGTCTTGAGGCATAGCGTAATTTCATAATCTGTCCATGGACAAAATATCTATTTTGTATTCAGTTACATGCTCATGTAGACTCATGTTCATTCATAAGCAAATGGCTAACATACAGTAAAACAACTTTTGAATACTGTAATTAGTCAGGATCTGTAACATTGGAAGGGGAATTCAGCAAAACAGAAAGAGGTGGCAATCTACTAAGTGATTTATGAAAAATGGTGATTTATGTATTTGGATTTAAACTGAAACTGTGAAACAAATCTGTTTTTTCAAAATTTGTGTCACAGTACCCAAGGTGGTGCTGAAAATCAGAGATGCAATAGATTCCTAGAGTACAGCTGACTCTAGTATTTACCCTTTCTAAAAATTATTTATTTATTTATTTATTTTTTGGGTGTGGGGTGGCGTTCATAAGTGTGATCTGCTGAGTGTTTTGTCTGACATACTTTATAGCTGCAGTGTGCTGCAGTGTGAGTTGGACCTGTGGGACCAGTACAAGCCTCAGGGCTGCACACAAGTAAGAGCTCTACAGCAGTGGTTGGGTGGGAGAAACACTGTCATTTTCCCTTTTAACACAATCTGTGTGTGTGTGTGTGTGTTATATTTTTCCCCTTGTAGGGACAAAAGATCTGTTCACACCCTGCTTTGACGGGGACTCACTTACCATTTGAAAACA
>JAPQLA010000001.1:13642740-13653656 GCA_029822935.1 Naso vlamingii | reverse complement strand
ATTTCGTCCTTGTTACTGCACACACAATCGAAAGAATGTTATCTATCTTCTTTTCTGAAACTCGGGAGGTAGGCAATAACAAAATTTTTAAAAAAGGTTGGTGTACTCCTCTAAATTTATTAATTTAAAAATGTGGAAAAGACCAAGTTAAACACCTGACGAAGTGGATAAAACAGTGATAATGCAAATAAAATTCTGTCATTTAAAAAATATCCAACTAAACACTGAGCACAGCTGTGGAGGTACTGAGCAGCTCCCAGGTGTGTATGTGTGCAACTATGGGAATGTCAAGCAAGGCATCACTTACAAAAGTATGTTCTCTCAACCTTTGCTAAGTAAGACAAATCAATGGCTTGTTGCATCTTTTTTGCCAAGTCATTCAGCAAATGTTTAATGCCTCAAGAGTATTACTTGAAGGTTAAGCCGAGGGGGTTTTGACTAAAGAGCGGGAGCTTATCCAGTGATTCCAGTATTACTCACTTCTATATATCTTTATCTTTTTTCTCAGTCTGGGTTCTGGTCCTCTAGTCCTCTGGTCACATTGCACATTGACTTTGGAATAAGGAGTTTCCCTACTTTTCATTGCAACTTTTAATCTACTCTATTTTTACAAGCCTGATAGAAGATGTTAAATGGCAGTGGCTTAACCCAATGATAAGCCAAATTTTATGTCTCACAACTGACAAGTGTCTGAGAAAGAAAGCAACAATAACACTTCCCACACTTACAAAACCTTTTCACCTTTTACCAGACACTGTTTTGTCTGTGCCTCTCTCTCTCTGTGTAGAATTTAAAAACAAACTTTTCTACTTATTAACACCAGCTGTTGTCTGAACAATGAGAATTTAGGTCAGACAACAGCGTATAGGACCAAACAATTAGAGTCAGCCTTAATTGAGCTTATGGAAATCTGCAGCTATGCATTCATTTCCTGTGTAATGTTTGGATGAAAAACTAAAAATAAGAAAAGATAGACTTTATTGATCCTGCACTTGGGAACTTTGCATGTTACAGCAGCTAAAAAAAGCAGAAAAGAAAAAGAAAATAGAAATATTAAACAACACAATAAAAATATAAAAATTAGAAAATATGAATTTAACAAACTAAAAAACAGGCTACACAGACACTTGCATAACTATAGTACAAGTGGCTGTTAGAAGATACAAATATTGCATGTAAGATGGATATTATGTATATGTGGATGACAAATATATGAGGATATATTATATATAATGTTAGGATACTCTATAAAAAATGGCACTGTCATGTTTACATATGAGAGCAACAGAGCAGACCACTTGACACGTAGTTACTCTGCATTGTGATGTTGCTGCTGTGTGTTACCTGTAAACAGTGTTTTTTAACAGGAGGGAGAGCTGCACCCTCCCACAGGCTCTCCGTGCCTCTGCTCATCACTTACCTCAGCAAATCTGAGGCCGGGACACGCAGGAGAGAAAGCCTCCACCTGGCAGACTGTTAATAAAGGTGACAGTGGGAGGGCAAGAGGGGAGGAAGCTGCGAGTGTCAAACCCTGCTGACTGGAGGCACAGGAGCGCAAAGCTTCACTTTACTGCAGGTTACGTTAGTTTATAATCACGCTGATATATAGACTCGCACACAAATTTACCGTGTAAATTCTGTTGTCCCTGCAACTGTCAGGCAGAATATCTGTTTACATGTATATCCTGTTCTATGCACCGTCCTTGTTTTCCTTCCCTACACCCCTGAAGCTGGACCATAAATCAATGTCCGAGCAGCAACAGCAGTCATTTAGCATCCAGGGCTCCTGGCATTCACTCCCAGTCTGTCCCTGTGTTTGTCTTCCACTCAACCTCCAACACAACACAACCTCCTTTCTGTACCTTAAAACTGTGCAATGCCGGGGATTAAAAAAAGTGTGTTTGCACCTGTTACTTAGCAACAGATGAAGTGAGTTATGGACTAACATGACTGCCACTATAAACTGTTTTTGCCCTTTTCTTTGCCCTTAGCTTTGAAGTGAGATAGAGCACAGGCAGGCACTCAGAAGAAGACTGAAAGATAAACAGTCTAGCGTGCGTATGTGTTACCACTGACTCGTGCCCCCCTGTGTTTCACATGCAATTTTGAAACAACAGCAGGCACATTCACTTCAACAACTGTTTCATTTACATATTGCATTACCCTTGGTTGATTCATATGCTTGATGCATCTTCGCTTCCATGTCTCGCGGTCCATGTGTGCCTTCTTATCACATCACTGCTCTCTGGCAAGTCTCACACACATCACAGGCGGGTTTTGCTGTTAGTTACTGCTCTTTTCCACTGTACATTACAGAGCAGACCTGTACTTTGTTTTTGTCATCCTAGCCGCAGCGATTTGTCTTTACATTTCTCCTTATCTTGTATATGACCCTGCGGCAGGTGCTGTGAATTAGCTTTGGCTAGGCCCCCTGTATTGCATCTGTTTCTTCATGTAACTGGATTGTGTCAACAAATAAAATGAATAAAAACAGCAATTGCTATATCATTATTAGTCCACTATAGCATTCCACCATTATTAGATGCTATTGCATCCTTAATCAGTTTGGAAATAGACCCAGTGCCATCTCAGATCTAATTTTAGCTCGCCATTTACAATCCAAATTAAAAAAGGATGTTCTCAATAGTGACATTCAGCCACTGCTTATATTATTTAAATCAGTGTCCCAGTTTAGCAATGCTTTGCATGTAGTAATTCTTCACCATCCAATTTAGTCTAAGTAAATAAAGGAAAGCTTGGTGTAAAAGAAATAGATTTAACCTAATAGGGACATTGCAAACACACCCTTTATTCATTATGTTACGGTTATTTTAGTGGAAATGAGAATCCTACATTTGAATTAATTCATGTTTTTCTATGTGTCATATCAAAGGCCATAGCATGAAAGTAAGAAAGAAAGACTGCAACTAACAATTATTTTCATGATCAATTTATCTATAATTTATTTTCTTAATCATTAATCTTTCATTCTTGAGGTTAAAATAGAAATAGTGAAAAATATTCACCATAATTTCCTTAGGTAGTGTCTTAAAATTAAATAAGGAGAGCAATAAAACTAAACATTAGGAAGACTGATCCAAGTTTTTTGGAATTTATGCCCAAAAATTTGCTTAGAAGACTAAGTGGTTATTAGAATAGTTGTCAATTAATAGTCACAAAGATAATTTGTCATACAGGATTTTTATTTTGTTTTGGAATATGAAGCATATGGTGAGTCAGGGCGATCTTGTCCAAGCTCAGGGCCAGCGTTGCCGTGGCGATGCAGGTCTGACAGTGAGAAAATAAAGCTCTGCAGTGAAGTGTTGAGTTACAGGATACATACAGCATCCAGAGCTGAAACCTACAGACAGCGTTCAGAATGTCTGAAAGGTGGATGAACAGGTGGATGATCCCACTCACCTATGTGTGTTGCTATGTGCTCAGCTGATGTTGTGTGTACTCAGCCTGTGTGCTTGATTATTTGTGTGCCACGTGCATGAAAGAGAGGCAGAGGGAGAGTGAGACAGGAGAACCGTCCAAGGCTACAGATTTAATCTGGCTGCTGTGGTCATGTGATTAATCGTGGCCAGGGGCCAGGGGATAGTGTAATTTATGGTGAGGGGGGGGATCAACACATTTGGATGGTTGCTGCTCCTGAGGGAAATCTCACTCTTAAACCAATCCAGTATTCTTCTCAATCTCTCCCTCACCACAATATCACAACGATGACAGCTGGGTTTTTACTTAGCCATTTATATCTGTGACTTTAAAGATGATGAAATAGACTCTTGGTGTAGTTTTATGAAGCAGAGGTTTGAAGTTTCAGGATATTTTCTGAAGCAAATGGGCAAATAATAGTACATTCAGCATATGAAGCCATCAAAATCAGCATATAAGAAGTTGCCAATTAAACGGTAAGATGGTGTCATTGTAGAGACATAATCTGTTTTAAGTATCTGGGCTGATGGAGTTCATTTGCAAGTCAGTATCACCAAGTAGTCATAAATTTCATTTTTTAACAGAGATTAAAGAGAATATTGAGAGTGTGCTGAGGGCTGTGCGTCACTCAGTCTCCACTGTCCTTCTGGCTAAAGACCATATCGCTGCTGTGGTGACCTCACTATCCTCGGTCTCCTTCAGGCCACTGGTGTGCCTCTGTGTGTGTGTTTGTGTGTGTGTGTGTGTGTTTACTTAATCCTCTTTCCAACTCCAAGAACTGTAAACAAACATGAGAGGAGTCGAAGGAAAGGCGAGTTGGACTGTGTTGAGATTTCTATGGTGAATTTTCTGTTGTTTTCATGGCTGCCAATGTCAAGCAGTGCTGATAACAGCAGTTTCCCACTGACCTTCCCCACCAGCTGCTTACCAGCTTGCCCCATCCAACAGGAGTTACCTGCCTTTGCATGAGCTGTCAGACTGTCCTCCTTAGTAATTTTATTGTGGTGTTATTCATTCCTGATTAGTTTATGTCTAGATTTACTTTTTCCAGCACATGGCCCGTCTCAAAACGACTATGGTGTATACACTGGACTTCTCCCTTCCCTCATTTTGTTTTTTATTCTTGAACAAATATGTAAATACAGTGACAGCAATGAACTGTCTCACATCATGGCGTGGTTTCATTGTAAAAAACGTGGGAAGCTCTCCAGCGCACTGCCAACTTGTTTAAAGGTTAATGGTCCTGTCCAGTGAGAAGGAGTCTGTGAGCAGTCTTTATGATTACATCACACTCCTCTTAATCACTCTACAGTCTTACATAGAAAAACACTGTTTTGCCTCTTTCATGGACACCACGCACGCACAAACATACCAGCACAGTGAGTTACTTTAGCTGAGATCTCGTGCACATGGACTCCTTTGATGCCCCCCTCGTCCTTGAGGACTCATTAAAGACTCATGTTTTGCGGGCGTTTAAATTTGACACTGAATCAATCACCAAATTGATTTGCATCTTCAGAAGCTCTGTGAACTATCACCCTTACGTAGGGTGAGCAAAAGTAACCTGAAGCTCACATTTCTCTGTGAGGTGGTCATCGGCAGAAAGACAGAGAGAGAATAAAACATGTTATCTTAGCGACCTAAAAACAGTGGAATAACAACAGACAGGTGCAGCAAGTTTACTAATCTCACAATCAACTTAGAAATCCCTGCTTATACATAATATTATAGGATCTAGGTTTTTTGTTTTTTTTTAACAGCAGGGGCAAAAGGTTTTGTTGTAACTGAGTGGTGAGTGTGTCAGAGCAGTGTCCAAAATTAACTTCTGGTAGATAGGAATTTTCACTGGCCAAGCATGTTTTTAATGAAAAAATATATGCATATTGGGTATGACTTTGGTATTTTGTTATTAAAAGAATTTGTTGATGAAAAAAAATGAAAATGAAAATGATCACAGAACTTGTTGTTCAAGAATATTGTAAATTTTTCTGTTGAGAATTTGACCTTTTTAAATAGAATTTAAAAAAATCTGCCACACATGCTGAAATTAGTTGTTATTGTTATGACTTAGCATCTAATTATTAAGAATTATGTGGTGAAAGAACAGGCGATTGCAGGTCCAGTCCTATGTATTTCAACAAAAGATATAAGAAAAAAAACTTTGTCATTTTAAGCAACCCTTGTGACCATTTTAGTGTAGATTTCCATGTATACGAGGTTCACTTATATGCACCATGAGGCTGTTTGTCGCAGAGAGTGTTAAGATTTAAAGCTACTTGCGAAATGGAAAAATCGATCCGAATTTGGTGCTTGGGAGGTGTTAAAGAAAAAACAACAAACATTATTTAGAAAACATTCTCAGTACGGGGCTCCAGACTAATTGTATTTACTAGTAGCACTGTAGCCCCTTTTTGAAAATTTTGGGAGCACAAGCAGAAAATTTGGGGGGCCACACCTTAAATCGACCTGCAATGCAATTATGACAACATTTTATTATGGGGCGGGGCGGGGCGGGAGTGACAGTGACATCCCCTGGCCAGCGAAAAATTGAGAGCGATTTAGAGTTCCGCAGCACCTTTTCCTCAGAGCGGTCTTTTGAGGTTTAGGATTTTTCCCTCCAGAGTCCCCCTGAAGTGGGTAACAGTGTGGTGGAGGACCACAGTGGTCCCAAGCCCTCCCTGTTTGAGCGGTTGACTCCAGTACCAGCATTGCCCAAAGCCGGAGCTCTCGGGGCTGAGGCAATGCAGGTGCAGGAGAGGATAGGAGCAGTCTCTGAGTGAGATAAGGGTCCGAGGAGAACGGATGCAGTCCGGTAGTGCTTCTGCAAGCCCCTAAAAGCACAAGTCCGAACCATTGCGCTGAAATTGAAAAATACAACGTTGGCAGCAATAAAGTTCAAAGTAGAAAATGTGATCAAGTTGCAAGGTTAGCAAGCTACCAAAACATGTGAAAACTGTGAATGATGTAGGCCTATCTCAATTAGCATTTAGGCTATTTGAAAACAGCGGGCTGCTTCCACAGACTCACACTCCAGGGCGGAGGGGAGGAGAGGGCGTTAACATTCGACCATTTATATAAAGTTTAGTGGCTTTCTGCGTCTTATCGGCTCCGCCTCTTCAGAACTGATTATACAAAGCAGATATCCACTTGAGCCATTTTCAAGCCATAAAATGCCGATTTTTGTCAGTTTGGTGTGAATGTCAGTATTAACACCTGCATTGATGTGTTTCATCAAAGTACAGTCATATAATTCAGTTTACACCTAAAAAAAAGGTTTAAGGGTTTACTACCTCTTTAGGTGTGGTTCAAACCTCAAAATCTGTGTTGAATTTGTTGTTGTTTTGGTGGTTTCACTGTTGCTCTTGTCCGCTCCATCCTCTGAACTCCAGGTTTATCCCATTAATGTTTCTTAATAACCCAAACGCCATTTTTTTTATTGTGCCTCATGGATCAATCATTAGAAAATGACATTTCAAGAAAAACCCTCAAACGATGAATCTGCCTCCAAATTTACAACACTGAGATATTACTCAGCAATAGTAGGTTCCCCCCTCTTAAGCGGTTACATCGCTGTCTCTCTTCCTCCTCCCCCCTCCTCTGTCACTCCCCTGCTCTCTCGCTCTCTCGTTGGACACACGCGCACTCTCTTTCCTACCTCCTAGACGTTTGGGTGCCACCGCCGCTGCATCCCACCTCTAACACTTGTTTGTCTCTTTCTCTTTTACTTCACAGAGACAAACTGGGTTTAAAAGCGGAAGGGAAACAGGGAAAAAAGTGGTCGCTACGCGGCGAGCCACAACAATGATCCGGTCCTGACTAAAATTGAATGGATTAGCCAATCTATTCTGAGCTCTAATGAGATTAGAGACATGGGTCGCGGCGGCGTGGTACCTTTCGTTGAGCTCCTCCGGGAGCGTTTTCCCTGTCAGCAGTCCTCCAGACGTGGAAATGGCGTTTTTGGCACTGAGGATGCCGCGGGTGCCAGGGGACAATAACAGACATTTGAATGCACGCTCACCTGTGCCGCTTTTGTGACGCGCGGATTCCTAGAAGTAGTGGAAGTAGTAGTAGGCTAGTAGTAGCAGTAAGCGGAAGCGGCAGAAGTAACGGAGGACAAAATGAAGTACCAGAAATATATCACGGTGATGCAGATGGCCATGGGAGTGACAGCCTCCAACAAAGACTGCCTCCCCGCTAAGAGACAGCTGTGGTGAGTAGAGAGAAGGAGGAGGAGGAGGAGGTGGTGCGCGTGAGGATGGGAGCGTGCGTGGAAAGAGTGGCAAAGGTGGTGTGTCTCTGCATGTGGAGAGCATAGCTTTTAAATTAACCTCCTGGCTTTGTTATCACGAGGAGCTTCCCTCTTTCCCTCCTGCCTGTGTCTCGTGTGAAGTTGGAGACGAGCAGCTGTTGGCGGAAGTCGGCTGCCTTCATCTCTCTTTGCCTTCAACAACTGTCACAGATTCACGCCGGTGGTGTTCACGCACAGCAGGCGTTCAGCCAGCGAAGAGAGGGCTGTACAGTAGCTTTCCGTGCAGCCGTGTGCGGTAGACTACTCTGCGCGTGCGTGCGTGCGTGCGTGCCGTCCCTCTCTCTGTTTATCTGTGTTTTCGCTTTGTGGACTCTTGTTTGTTGTGAGCAGCGGTCGGAGAAGCGGACAATACAGAGCAGGTGTACACAACAGCAACAACAACAATAGTGCCAAACAATGCTGAGCGCCGTCCGCTTTGATATTAGGCTATTTTAATCGCGCGCGCGCGCGCACGCACGCTCCGTGTTTCCTCCCCCAAGCCTTTTAGACACCGTTCATTTGATGCTTCTGGGTGTAATTTAGATCATTTGTTTTTTCTCCGGCGTGTCTCTCCTTCACATTTCTATTTCTGTGATCTGATGTAGTGAAAAAATGTCGGCTGATTTCTCCACCCTCATCACTTATTCAGTAGCTTCGTGCATTTAGATCACAACGTGTAGTGATGCTAAGTGGTTGAATATCATTGGCTGCTTGCATGTCTGAATGTTTCCACACAGTTAAATTTCTACCAAAGTCTGCTCTTATTTACCCATGTAAACATTTCTTACCGCAGCACATCATCCAAACTTGGCTGCGCTCCACTTATTTCACTTTTTGGCTCTGTACAAAACATCTGTTACCACCGATTTCTTTTTCTTAGTGGTTCTTTTGATTGTAGGGCTGCAATGCTTGTTTTTAATAGCAACCAAACTGTTGATCATTTTTAAGCTAATTAATAAGCTAATAAACAATTTATGAAGCAGGTCTATCAGAATATGCTTAAAAATGGCAATAATTGGGCATCCTAGTGGGTTTTATGGTGCTGATCATGAGCCGCAATGTCCCCAGTTTGAGTCTGGCCAAATACCTTTTGTTTCATGTCATTCCTTGTCTCTCAATCCACTCATTTTTGTCATCCCTGTCCTGTTGACTATATCATAATGCATAAATCGCTCATCAGTTTCCAGAATCCAATGTAAAATCTAGCTAACATATGCTAAGTTCAACCAGCGGACTCAAATGCAAATATATTTATGGTAACACTTCATAATAACTACAAACTTTTAGGCATTAGTTAAGCATTAATAAATACTGAATTAGCATTTATAAAGCATTGTTCCTACATGAGAAGTCCTAAGGATTAGAGTTATGGTTATGGTTAGGGTAACTCTGACCCCAACCCTAAGGAGTTTTCATGTAGGAACAATGCTTAATAAATAAATGATGAATTCAGTATTTATTAATGCTTAACTAATGATGAATTCAGTATTTAGTAATGCTTAACTAATGTCTAAAAGTGTGTAGTTATTATAAAGTGTTACCATATTCACTTTACAATGATATAGACGTGATTAATTAATTTGTAGAGCTTTAATTGACAAGTATTCTGAGTCATTTTTAAGCCAAAATGTGAAACATTTGAGTTTTTTCAGTGTCAGCTCTTGCTGCTTTTCTTTATCCCACTGATAGTAAACTGTTTTAGTGGGGTGGGTTAGAAACGTAATAAACAGTTTTAACTTTTGTCTGACAATTCGCAGAACAAACAACTTGTTAATTTATTGAAAAATAATTGTTAGATTAATCAAGACATGATATAAAGCGGGCAAAAACAGAAATCTCAAATTTGATTATTTTAATCAGTTAATTTCATGCCAGTTGAGTAAACCATTAGTTGAGCAATAGCCTAATCAGCTATACATTTTGTAAATTAGTTGTTATTTAGTGAACAAGGGGTTGATATTAACTGCTTCTTTTGGCTTCTGGCAACATGGCAGAGGTTGCTATATTGATGTCCTGTGTTATGATCATTCAGAACTGTAATTATGCTTCTTTTCTCATTGATATTAGGAGCCTCAGTAATAAAAGTATTTAAAAAAGTCATAATAAAAGGAAGACCAAAAAACATTACACAGCAAAGTAGTGTTCAGTCTAATTATAGGCTCTCAGTAGTCGTACAATGGGCACATTCAGTTTTTCTTATTCTGTAATCCACATAGATAACATTAAGCCCATGGTATAAGCCTCTCATATTGGCATTACTTTACAGTGAGAAGACAAACACTGAAGACAAACACTGGTTTATTGTGATAAATGTCCAAGCTGATTCCTGAGGACGTCATCCTGTTTGTAGGAGCAAATAGCTCCATATCATGCGTGCAGTAACACACCTGACTGACACAGAAGTCATCCGGCAGGGGAAAAAGGATTGGTTTTCTCCTCTTAGCTCATGACTCCTATCAAATGTGTTGCAAAGGACATAATGGTGACTTGGTTCTGACACTTCTCCCTTATGAGCGGCACGGCGGTGTGTCTGGGGCCATCACTTCATGGTGGGGGAAGGGGCACGGCCATTAAAACAGGATTACTGTATCGTCTCCGACAGCCACTTTAACGAAGTGAAGCTGAGCCAGCGTGTGCCTGCAGTGTGTGTTTCATGGAGTCGCCCCATGAATTTTCTTGCATGCCATGTTTGTCTTTATTCATTGTGAAGTCGGAGTGCTTTCATGCACACAAGTAACTCAGTTACTGCGAATCAAAGGGTTGAGCCGAGTACTGAACGGAGTATCCAGTATAGATGCAATGTACGAGTATCATCCAAGTAAAATACTCCAATATCCGTGCTTGATACATACACAAAATTCAAATAATAATTAACACTGTATTTTACGTGTGTAGAAATAAAAAAAAAACTGTGCGGCCTCTAAAATTTAAAAAAACAATAAGGTTCTAAAAACAAGCCTTGTGTCACAACCAGAAACATCACACTGCCTAAATGCGATTTTAAAAGACTAAACAATAAAAAAAGAAAGCTATGTTGACTATGGAAACTCTAGTTCATGCATTTTACTTTTTTTAGATATTTTTTGGGGGGCTTTTTGTGTCTTTATTTCTTGGATAGGACAGCTGAAGAGTAGACAGGAAACAGAGGAGAGAGAGGGGGAATGACATGCAGCAAAGGGCCACAGGTGGA
>JAPQLA010000001.1:13277529-13290580 GCA_029822935.1 Naso vlamingii | reverse complement strand
AAAGCCTGGATGATGAAGAGGTGAGGGCTTTACCCAGAGCTAAAAAAGCTGCCACAGGAAGTAAACAACATCGTCAGAGCCAACATTAAAGCTGGCATCAAGGAGGCAAAGCAGAGACATCAGTAGAGCATGCATACCAAATGTATGCATTTGGTATGCATGCACAAGTGTGTATATGCACAAGTGTGAACAAGTGTGCATGTTGGCACCAATCTGTTTTTTGTGTGCAAACATATACCATATATCATGATTCCGTTTGTTGCATTACACTAAGAAAGACTTAAATAGGATTACAGTCATGTCAAACATGAAGATGTTTACACAGAGAGATATTTTTAGAGCATATTGGTACCATTTTGCTCCACATGGCAGCTCATGCCTCATATGGTGCTATGAAGAAGTTCCCCGCTTGTATAAAATTGTTGTAACTCTCAATACATTTCTGTGCTCTGTGCATGGCTAAAAATCTAAGCACACCAGTGACCACTGTGCTGTTGATTTTGTTGTACTAGTTTTTTTTATTTTTTTTGGCCTTTTAATTCGTATAAATTGTGGTTAATATACCTCAGAAGTATTTGACTAGTGTTTAATTACCAAGTAAGTGACTATCTCTTAATTGGTTTGGAAATCTATTGGAAATTTTTCAGCGCATCTCATTGTTCCCCATCGTGCAAACACACAATAAATGAAGACAATAAGGCACACCATGAGCTGAATGGGACCCCTGGTGATTTTCCACTGCTTCAAGGTCAATGACATGCCATCTTCAGATATAATACAGATTTCTGCGCCTTCCCCACGGGAGAGTTGGACAAGCTTAAGCATTTGTCAATGCAAATATCCACAGACAACATCAGGGACATTCAGCGCAGCTCCCAAACCAGACATAAACCGCAACCCGACCAAAAGCAAAGATATGGGATGGAGAGAAAGACCACAAGATCTGCAGTTGCTTCTCCTTGCCTTTGCTTATGTATAACCACACAGATTGTAGGAAAGAAGGGCACACTTTGAAAAAAATCCAAATAATAAAATCTCTTCATCATTTGTGCCACTTCTAAAGCATCTAAAACAGAATAGATATAATCAACCATGACCATGAGATCTGAGTATTTAATCTGCAGGTGTACAGTAATAAACCAGCTACTGGTGTAATTACACCGCAGAGGTCAAAGCTCTCATCCCTCAGCCCGCCTCATCAGTACAGAAAAAAAAAAAGAAAAAGAAAAAGCTGTTTCTCCCTCTATCCTTCTGACGCACTGGTGGACAGATGGAGGGGTGCTGACCACACAGCAGGAGGGAACACTCTGATTTAACATCAGCAACATACCTGCCCAAAGGAAGGAATAGGGCAGTCAGAGGCTATGCCTGTATGCATTACTACTATGTGATGTTTTCAAGACGGGAATATCAATGAGATGAGTGATGTCAGTGAGAGAAATCAGGCGATTTGTTTTGTGGCATAAAACGGGAATACCTCGTGTTTTTTTCAAGTTATTTCAAACATTTGTTGGAGTAGATTTTGTCTTTAACTAAACAATTCTTGACTTTTGCAAGAAATGAAAGAAAACACTGACAGGCTTCATGTCTAATTGTCAAAACAAGCTTATGTGGCATTTAGTTGGCTAATCTATATGACAGGGAGATAACTTGCTTCATGGAGAGTGAGCAGAGAGGAGCGAGGGCAAGAGGGGGACAGATCGAGGGCGGGGTTTGGCTACCAGACAAAGGGAGCTACAAGGAGATGTAGGAATGGCGCTTCAGCGTTCACCCAGGCAGGAGGCCATGAAAGGGGTGGGGACAGGAAGGTCGGAGGGTGATGGAGAGCCACCGCCGACCCTTCAAACACACGCGCACGCACATGTACACACACACTCATGTAAACTAGCATGAGCTCCCCATAAATCACCCTCAGCAACTGTCTGAGTAGCCGCTAGTGGCAAGTCGTCTACGCAGCATTTAAAGGCAGCACGTTGCAACTTCTCATCTTCTGCCACAGCTGCACGTGCAGTTTCTGTCAAACTCTGCTCGACATCACACTTATTTACATTTATACCCCTGAAAGAAACTAAATTCACACAAATGAGAAGCGTGGGTATGAGCTGAGACACTTTTACAGGCATCCTCTGTCTTCCCCTGTTTCATCCTTTACAGCCCCCTGGGTTCCTCTTTTTCATTAAAATCTCATTCAGAAGCCGACCATTATAACAGCAGCACAATTCACCATGACGATCTCAGAATTAAACAAGATGGAAATTATCATCCTGTAGCCAAGGGCTCTATGTCCATACTGAAGTAGTCTATAAAATAAATAAAACATAAAATGCAGTTATTAAACTTGCATTTTATTGCGTTTTTCACTTTTTGGTTTTTTTGTCTCCTTGTGTTTGCACTGACTTTGCCTTTTGTCAGCACACTTCATATTGTGTTTGCAAATCTTTTTGTGCGGTCCTTCAGGTCAATTGCAGTCCCCCCATATGAATGGGACTGGGAAAAAAAATAAATTATTTCCTAACAAAGCTTCAACTCTTTCCAATTAATTCCAGACAAACAGACAAAAGCAAGTCATTTCAATTGATCCTAAAAGCTATTTTGTAACAGGGGGGCTTTTGTGGTGTGTTGCCTGGTGACGCGAGTGTGCTTTGGGGGAGGGGCCGCAACCCTGGCCTGGTCCACTGTACTCGGCTTGTCATTCATCCAAATGATGAAAAGCTTCCTCAACGTAAGCTAATGAGGAGGTCCAAGAGAAACCGAGGAAAGAGACGGAGACCGAGAGAGAGAAACTGACCATCAAAGAGATAACATTTAGGAGGAAAAAAGAGTTTCCTAGACCCACTGGTGATTTAGAGGGGCAACGGGGAGTCCGTCCTACACCAGCCCCCGACAGTGGGCTCACACAAATGGTTGTCAAGCAAATAAAAAGTGAAATTTATGAAGGTAGGTAGTGTGGAGGGTAAGATGGAGGCTTTATCCCCTGAGAGGGCTATAAAGAGGCTTCAGTAATCACACCACCCATTGCATCACAGTGGTACAAGTCAGAGCTCTGTTGTAAGAGGGAGTGTAACACAGCAAATTACCTCGAAAACACAAAGAGGGCATCAACATTAACAAACACTTGGAACAGAAAAAGAAACAAACACTAGTCACTGATCTTTGTAAGGGAAGCATTTACTAACTTTGGGCCATTTCTCTTCATAAACAAAATGGAAAAACTTTATCCTGAATTATTTATGCTCTGTGCAGAAAGGGACAGGATGAAATGGCGATAATGTAGAATATTCTTCACCTCAAAGACTGAGCTCCTTACAGGCCTTATATTAAAGACCTAAAACATAACACTTTGACAAATGATGCTTGATCAACAGGGGGGAACATCTGAATAGGCGCCTGCAGGTTCCCTGAGGCTGAGGAGTGCAAGTAGCTGAGCACTGAAGAATGACTGCATATGATTTTTACGAGGGTACAATGTAAAAATAATCTATAAAGCCTTCCTACGACATCAAAGACAATATGTCACGCCTACTGTACTTATGAAGGGTGGAAGTAAACTATCAAAACTAATGGCACAATGAAAGCTTTATTAACCTGACTTCTGAAAGGCATTTTTCCTTCACTGCACAGAAACTCCAAACATGGTCAGATCTGCAGTGAAATTCCAATATTACTGTTTAATATCACATTGCATAATACAGAAAGCACTTGTGGGCAATGATGGGTAAAACAGGGACTTCTTAAAGTCAGACGTTTCTCTCCTGTGAGTCCCTCTGAAGGGTCTTTGGAGGATCATTTTCACAGTGATAGTGCTGCCGTGACAGAAGAAAGACTCCATTAAGGAGGCACAGAGCATCATTATAGCAGCGCCTGGACTCATTCAACACCTTGCCAAAAGCCCCCTGAACACAAGCCAAAAGGTCAGAGGTCAGGGGTCAGAATGTGACTTTCAGTAATCCATCAGCTCCTTCCTAATCAATACAAGTCAAGAAAAAAAAATGCCATAAAATGTCTGCAAGCGAAGAAAGTCCTGAGTAAACAGAACACTTCCAAGGTGAATGATTTGAACTTGATGTTTGCTCCAGGTCAAGTTCATTCACTGAGATTTCATTTGTATTCAAGTCACGGTCCACATTCAATTTTTCAGGAAGCGCTGAGTGACGGAGGGATTGCTCTAGCATGATTCTTAATTTTTAATGCTCACACAGAACCCTTGAATTTTTTAAAAAAAGTAGAATTTACTGATTTGCGCTCAAAGATCAATTTCTGAGGCAAAATCAGACATTATCCTGCAACACCTTAAAATGAAATGTGATCATTTTTCATTCGCTTGCAACCGTTACAGCAGATTTAAAATATTTTTTGAGCATATTAGAAAGAAGTTTGGCGTTGACTCAGTCACAATTTTGAAATGAACTGATTTCTGCTTTTGTAAATGTATTTAACAATATTTTTTCGAAATTTAGAGCATGACACACTCTCACTGCACTGCTCTATTGTCACTGAAATGAAAAGCAGGTTCATTACAGTACGGCACATTGAAAGCTCATCTTGAGGCTGGTGTAACATAACTTTGTTGTACAATACCAAACACGTTTCTGAGTGTGAACAAACTTAGAGATGCACCTCAAAACACATGCTGATACTGCATATGGCAATCAAACTGATTCTTACTCTGTTTCAGAATTGTTCAGTGGAGACTGCAAGATGTCACAAATGTCATCCGGACAATTCAACTGTTTTCTCTGAGCCCTGTTCAGGTGATGAACTTGGAGTTCATAAATCTATGGAGTTTCATATTATGCATCCTACTATGTTGAAGTTATTCTGCTAAATAAACAATATGGAAAAACAAATAAGTTGATTTTTCATGGATACATAATAAAAAAAATGGTTAAAATAGTGGCTTCAATTTGACCTTTGAAAAAAAAAAGGCAGCAGAGGTCTTCAAAGGTTGCCTGTGTTTAACAGAGCAGCCACAGAGCTTAAGTGACTTCTCCCTTCGGTGAGACGATCATGCTAACCTCCCTGTCCCACTGAGTGGAAAAGCTGTATTGGCTACAACAGCACAGCAGTGTGCTGTCTACACACAGCCCAGGAATCAACAGGCTTCTGCAGGCCTTTGTCCTTCTCTGTGTTACACAATATATATAACAGAGCCTTCAGACAGTCTTAACTCAGCGCAGTGTGGAACGGTACAGTAGCATTAAAGCTGCTGCAGCACCGTCTCAGCGTGTCCACAGAGGAATGTGCTCATCTTCGATGCTTTGATTTAAAGTGTGCTCAAACATGCGCTGCCTGTGTGAAGAAAAAGAGGAGAGCGGAGAACAGCGAGGCAGATCGTCTCACTATGATATGATAGAAAATGTTGTAAATGAACCATGGCAACAATGCGGGGAACTTAATGCTGAACGAGAGTGACTTCAAAAGAGATGTGGTGGTCAAGCCAGAGAAAATCTATCTTGATGCCTCTGCCTGCGAGTGGGCTGCCGGGCTGCGTCGAGCTTATTGCACTCTCACAAAGCAGCTCGGAGACTCTCAGCGTAAGTGCTTTGTTAATGCTAAACTGAAAGGTTTGAATTTCTAAGCAGGCCTGTAGATGAGCATCAGAAAGTTCATTACGCAGAGAAAAGGATATTGAAATATTCAAATGTGTCCACATTAATAACTTTTACAGCACAGCAGTAGCCCGTTGGCTGGGACTGGACTGAAATATGATTACTTAAGGCGATATTTCAGTTACAATGTTTATATATGTGGCGAACACAGATCACAACTTAATCAAAGTTAGTAAGTTTGATAAGTGACTGCATATACAGTTTCTGCCTGTGTCATTGTGCATTACTCAATCATGATTTCTTATTAACTTGGGACTTCACAAACACCATTAGGCAAAGATTGAGCTGGAATCTCAAGACAATTTCAGATGACTAAGATGTTGAAATTCAAAGATAAAAAATAAAAACAACAGCATCCAAACAACAGCAACTTGTCTCCACTCTTGCCTTCCAGGCTGCGGGGCACCATGTTAACTGTATTATTCGTCTGGTGATTCACACACACACACACACACACACACACAGGTTAAAAACAAGTGCACATTTGCAGTAACTGCCGGCAGCTAAAACTCTTACAGTCGTCTCTAAGGCATCACACATTATCATAAAGTTACAGACGCATGCCTTCCACAAGAGTCTACAGTCTACGACAAACAGCTGATGAATTATGGAAGGGGGCGGAGCTAAATGTAGGGGAAGGGTAAGTCATGACATGAATCTGTTTAGAAGTTACGCGCCTTTTTGTTACAGGCCACTCCCACTGCCACACCCCCTTTTTGCCAGCTGGCCCGTACAGTTAATCAGCTGTCCTTTGGCTCATGACCAACCTTACACACTAAATCTCGTCCAAGTCTGTGAATCCATTTGGACGTCATGCACCTTTTAGCAAAAGGCCACTCCCATTACTGCGTCCTCTTTTAGCCAGTTGGCATGAACACAAACACACACCTTCACACACACAACCTTGACCTGATGCCCGACCAACAGGTAAGTAAAAGGTATACTACATATATCAGTTGGAGGACATGTACAACTTCATTTTACATGTTAATTTACCCGTTAATTGGGTGATGTGTGCCTCTAATAGCTGTTTTGTGACGTGATCTTTCCTTTTTCACTCCGTTTTGTTTTCCCATTAGCTTTTCGAAATGTCATGACACGACAGAGATTCAGGGTAATAGCCTTCGGCGTAGGGCAGTTTGATGTGCACTTGCAGAAAGGGTGCATCAAGGGCGTAGGAGGGCGGCTATGAGAATCTGGACACCCTACAGTCTTGCTCCTTTTGGCGTGAATGCACAAATGAGGGGTACAAGGGCGCAAGTGCAGATATTGGGACAGGGCCAAAGACTTCCTGAACTTGTTGTCACTGTAAGGTTGCCAGGCAACCAGTTAAGGCTGGAGGATGCAGATTTTGTTACTTTTTTAAAGTTAGCTGCTTCCCCTTGTTTCCATTCTTAAAGCTGAGCTATGCTAAACAGGTGCATATTGAACAGACAGAGGAATTGATTTTTTCACTCACTCTAACTCTTGGCAACACAGCAATAGGCATAAAATGTCAAATTAAACATTTAACTGGGTTTAAAGTGATGCATGTCGTCACTCTTATGATAACACTTATATCTGCATCACTTTAAGACAAAGAGGAGACTTACTGGCTGCCTGAATCCGGGCCTTGCGGCTCACCACCAACCCGAAAGAATTCTGTGCCACGCACTCGTAGTCGCCCTCGTCAGACGAGCCGTCGGATTTCGTCTTCTGGAAGCGAGCGATCAGGAGAGAGCCGTTGATGAAGGTGGTGTGATGCTGATCCTGAGTTAAAAGCAGGCTGTTGTGCCTCCACTGTGTCGTAATCGGGGGGATGCCGTTCACCTGGCAGTGCAGCATGAGGGGCTGCTCCTGCACAGCGATGATGTCACTGGGCTCCAGTGTGAAGGAGAGCTCCGCTTCGCACATCACACCTGAAGAGACATACAAACACATGTAAGTTATAACCATGTGTTTGAGTGGGAAAGTTCATTCTCAACCTTGTGAACGGTAACAAAAACATCTTAACTCAGAGAGCTCTTGCCAGTCTTTTCAATCTCTCAGGTTTCTTCAGCAGAGTTGCTCAGTTGTCATGGTCAAACTCTATCACACCTTTAG
Source organism: Naso vlamingii (assembly GCA_029822935.1). Classification (NCBI taxonomy): domain Eukaryota; kingdom Metazoa; phylum Chordata; class Actinopteri; order Acanthuriformes; family Acanthuridae; genus Naso; species Naso vlamingii. Next base: position 13,282,889 of record JAPQLA010000001.1, on the reverse strand, counting down.
AAAAAGCTCGAAGTGGAAACTTATAGGAATTTTTCCAGTGAAAGAGAGCTACATGTGACTGCAGCTGTCAATCAGCGGGTTAAGACCCGACCATGACCCTTAATGTCTGCAGTTCAACTCTGGCTTTGGATTCCTGTTGCTCATCTCTCCATTTCTCTTCTATTTCCTGTCATTTCTCTCCACCTCTACAATTAAAGCATTAAATGCCCCTTAAAAATAAAGAAAACTATACAAAAGAGTTTGCAAATCTCTCTCCAACTACCATTCTGCTCTAATACATGTCACAGTTACAGTATCTCATTGCAGACAGCTACAAATGCTCCTTTTTTAACAACAATAAGTTTATGCAGAAAGAATTGCAAACAGACACTGACACTGTATTACACTCCAATTATCTCTAGCGAAGCAAACATTAACCCAGTTCATCCAAACATATTTAAGCTGCTGTACTTTGTTAACCATTTTTGTGTCTCAGTGGTCTTTCTTTCCTTTAAATTTCATCAGGACGAAAGTTCCACAGCCTGAGGCGCCTCACTACATATGCATAATCACCTATAGTTTATCTCTAGCACAGTTTTGCAGCAGGATCTGGGGTTGAGTCCCTCAACATGTGGGTACAAATGTTCACAAATGTATGCAAGAGTTAGAACGCAAGTGAAATCTGACAAAGCAATTGTAAAATCAACTGGGGGCCAATGCAAAAATTTGAAATTAGGTCTTAAGTAATCTCTCTATTTATTTTTGTACTCCTAATTCTGTTTATTTTTGTAAATGCCCTGACTATTTCACATTTTATTTTATCCTGATCATTTTTGACAAGGTCACAAATCTGTATTTACTCATATCCATCCATGCCTTTCTCTTAATGTCTAATTTTTCTATCCAAGGTAATGAAGGGCTGCCACAACTGTGGCCTCAGTAATAATTTTCCTATCAACCTTCACATCTTAACAAACAAGAAAATTGCTTCACATGTTATATCAGTGATAGCTGCTCACAGGCCTTACAGCACCGCAATGAAAAGCCTTGACACCGCTACCTGCAGGCTACAGTCACATGGGAATTCACAGGATGTAGCTTGAACGCACCCACCCAGCATGTGCGCTTTTGTACCATGTACCTGAGGTGCACGACCTTGTATGTGTTGCACCAGTTAACTAGTGGCAGCAATGTTGTCAGTGATAGTGGTGTTCTTTTTTTTGCAAAAAACAGAAAGTGACACTCTGTATCTAAAAGCTACACGTCTCTTTCATTTGTTTACTGATGCTTTGTACTTTATAACAGCGTGAGGATCTGATTTTTTTTTTTATATTTGTGGTTTCTGGGGGAAAAGAGGGGTGGGTGGGAGAACAATAAATAAAGGATGTAAACAGCCTGACCTGACTTTGTACTATAAAAGAGGAGCTTAGCGGGCTCTCTTGGTATCATGTTTCAGCTGCTGATGGACTAAGCACTACCAGTTTCTGCCCCAAGCCCTGGAATCTAGCGAGAGGGGGGCCAGGGGAGGGCAGCAGAGGAGGGGGGTGCACAAGGGTCAAAACAGAGAACCTCCGGCTTCATCCCTGAAATTCCAGCCAGGGAATACTTCCCCTTAGGTGCAGACAAGGAATTCATTGACAGATCACATATGGAGCATAATGCAAAGAAACATTTCGACTTCCTCTCTTTTTTTTTTGCTCTGTGTCTTTTCTCTATGTGCCCCCCTCTCTTTTTTTTTCTCTCAACAAGCCCAGTAAGTAAATGGCCATGGGACCAGAGAGACATCAGTGCTACCACTTGTGAAAAACAAGGGGGCTGTGGTGGGTGAAATATTTAACCCTTAGCTGGCAGGCGGTGATCCCGCTGCCTGGGCTGCTCGCTGCTGCTCTCCAAAACGCTGCTGCCCACCGAGCTCCATCTCCTTTGGTCCAACAAAGATCACATGTTTTCACACTGGAAGCAGCAAGCAGGGAAAAAATAGCATGCAAAGCGCCCGCAGCCACACATCCAGTCAGTCACACTTCATGTGTTGATCAAAACATGGAAAAATTCTCAAAGTAAAGTAAGTATTATACTCTGCCTGATGGTAAATAAATAATAAATCTGATGATGTGAAACTTATGAAAGCGCCACATTCAAACTTCCCCTGCATGGATTTACTGACAAAAATATTAGGGGCTTTTTATTTTTAGCTTTTAAAAGCTGTCAAATGACATTAGTCAGTGTTATCACGCCTTGCAGCAAACCGGATGATATCAGCTCAGTGCTCAACGTGTTACAATGTCATTGATTTAGAGTTGATTAAGCAGCTTTATTGATGTTGTATGCACTTCCTCTGACTTCAGTTAATCAGAGTTTCTTCCATTAGCGAGAACAATGTGAAGGTTCTCAGGCTTTGGTTTTCCTAATGAATAAAGCATGTTGGTGGAGTGACTAATGCAATCCTGAGCTCCAGCAGGGTGGAAGGTTACAAACAGATGGGTGAAAATAGTCGAGTAAAATGATTTTAAAGACAAAACTGGAATCATAAGACACATGCAGTGAGACAACAGCGATAAGAGGACAGAGGAAAGCGGGGAGAGCTCAATTTTTGCACTTTGTGTGGTTTCAGTTCAGGTCATCTGTGACTGTTGAGCATCCAGAGGTTGAGCAGAGAGGAGAGCAGCTGCAGAGACTGGTGGCAAGTAGGCTACATGCATATCCGTAAAAACACATGTTCACAGACATGAATCTATACGGGCGTGGGTTTTCATGGTCAGATAAGAAGGGGCACACACACACGCACACACCCTAATGCTCTTTCCATGCTGAGGAAAGAGACACTAGCATGTAGGATTACCGAGTGAGACCAGAGACAAGTGTTGGCTAAGTGTGGCTCATGCTCTGGCTTACTATTGACAGATAAGTGTGGCTGGCTGGCAAAAAGGTTTACTGCTGCAACAGTAAAGTGAGGATCACACACCGACTGCTGACAGACAGATGCAGTTAGCGGACACGAGCACCACTGATGGAGCTAAGTGAGCTTAGGACGGACATCAGCTTCCAACAGGCAGCAGTGTGAGCAACACAGCTGCTCTGCATCGTATGAAAGCCCGACGGAAAAACTGCTTTATCTTATAACTGCTATGAATTTAAATATGATATTAATACAGAGATTTAAAGCTGTTTTTTAATGTTTAATAACTGTGCTGTTTCTCCTTACTCTCTCAGCATGCATCTGTCGCAGCTCATTGGCGGCACATTCATATTCACCAAAACATTAAACACAACTTATTCTTAAATAACCAGTTTAATTTGCCATTAGAGACTGAGAAAATTGTGGAATAATGTTTTTTTTTTAACTGGAAAGAACTGTTTTCTGAACTTCAGATTAGGCACGACACCAACACCGATATTAGGGAGCTTGAAAATTCCGACATCGGATATATCAGCCGATATTATCAACTGAATGTGGTCATCAAGTACTTGTGATAAAGTAATGGAGGCAGGATATCAAACTTTGTTTTAATCATTAGTGCACTGAACAGTGAACACTTCACTTGTTGGTTATTAAATAACGAATCGCCCTCTGCTGAACAAACTGCGTAATTGCGCCATTCTAAATCACAAGTCCAAGCATTTTTTCCAGCATTATAAAAACATGTTAAATACTGCCGCATAACGAAAAAAGCCAAAACTGATGTATCCGCAATAGGCCAATATCGGCCGATAGTATTGGCAAACCGACATATCGGTCGGGCCTTACTTCAGGTGCAAGCATGGTTTTCATTTTGAGCATTATCAAGGAATAGATGTACAAACTTATTAAATATTCCATTAACTGTGTCTTCCAGTATGCACATGAAGTCATATATTTGCATTCACATTAAACACATGTGCATGAATGAAACATCAGAGAGTCACCAGTAGAAATCAGCTATTAAAAGCAGCTCAACTTCTCTTTCACAAGTTTTATTGGTTGTTATTTTTCATATACTGTAGTGTCTGTCTAAAAGGCAATATTTATTCTATTTCCAGGGGGAATACTATGTGTGCAGCATTGATACTTCCCTTCCAGCCTTCTGCCTTATAAATTATTAAGCGTCAATACTCTTTTTTTCTCGCTACCTTAATACTCACGAGCTCGCACTCTGATATTCGCTCGTTATAAATGCAGCTTAGTGATGATTTAACGGCTAAAGCAGCAATATGCGGCACAAGAATGCTGAGAAATAGTCCATGTGTTGGCATGATAGTAGATGTAGGGCAGCAGTTGCACAATTTGCCACTCAAGCAGTTTCTCTACTTTTCAATGTACTCTACATCCTGCACCAGAGTGTTCACCTGTAGTATAAAATCAGATAAAGCAAACACAGTCTGGTAGTAAACAGGACAGCAGACAGTTGGGAAGTTAAGTAAAAATTCTCAGTATTATTTTTGTGCTTTAATTCAACTCAGCCAATCATTTCAAAGCAAACAATAACCCTTTCATAAATTACAGTTGTCTTTATCGTGAGATCTCCTGAACAATCTGCATTTTACCTCAGAGTCTGAGCCCTTTATAAGAGACCTAATGCAGACGTTCCCCTTAATGCTTCTGTCACTCTTATCACATCTGCTTTAAATGCCTTAAAAAGTACCTTTATCTGAGTGGAATCTAATCTCGCAGCCAGTGAGCACTTGAAAGAGCTTCATTTCTTTAATGCGTGGGGTAAATTGGAAGTACATCCATCACACAGCCGTGTTTTTGAAGTTTTTGTTCCCACTGCTCTGACTGAACATGTTATGAACCACTGTGTACTAGCCTTTATGATTCCAGTGGGGGCCTTTGTGGGTCCCTGTGTGGTATGCTTTGCAAATACTCAACACTCTCTCCTGCCTTTGAATTAAGGGGCCTCACAGAGAGAGAGAAACTGTCTATCATAGCGAACAAAGGGCCCCAAAAAAAGAAAATTTGAAAAGGACGAGAGGGACAGTCTTGACATTTAATCTTTACAAATATTCTTCCCAGCAGGCAATAACCACAGTCTTTTAATATATCCCCAGAGCAATAACCACTGTCACTGTCATTTCACCCAGCCACGGGGTGCTGTGCTGCACTGACCAGCCAAGAGCTCCATCCGGAAAGACCCTGATGTTACATACAACTCCATATCCTTCATATTTAGAACATGACTTAAAGAGTTAAGTAGGCCTTATTGGACATTTTGATCACTTTTAAGAGAAGGATGCAGCAGTGGGTTACAACCCCGAAGCCTGTAAAACTACAGCATCTTAATGTCTGGTTTAATGAAGTTGAGCAAAAAACAAACAAAACAAAAACAAGAAACACTTGGTCCTTTTTCTCTCATTTCAGCCGGTAATATTAAAACCACGTGGTCAACACTAACATGGGAAAAGTG